>RRZL01000032.1:996499-1045159 GCA_006782975.1 Chlorella sp. Dachan
CTCCCTCCACCGCCTTCCCCGCACTGCGTCCCTGGCTATGTGCTCCCCCTGGTATTTTACGCACTGAACCCTGCATACATGTATCGCTGGCCACGTTAAACTCCTCTGCCACTGCAAAGTGGGCCGCGTGACGATGAAACATGGCTGCACGCACCATGGCTTGCCCTCTGCTGCGCAGTCGGCAACGAGCTGGACTGCAGACCTGGCACTGGGCGAGCATGTGATGTCCAGTTGCAGCCTCGAGCTATTGCCAAAAGAGCAGGCCTGGTGGTGACAGCAGCCAAAACAGCCGCGGCCGTCCTTGGGAGCAGCATGCCCAGCAGCCTGAGCGGCGGCGGCAAGGTCGCCACCGCCAAACGGGCCGTCCGAAGCATGCAACGCCTTTTTTCGGGGCGGAGCCCGTAGGGGCGGAGCCCCCTTAGTTCTGTTGTTCGTTGGTTGGTTCGATTTCCTTTGAATTCTATAAACCCAGACCTCTAGCGGCCCCCAGGGCCTCGGAAAGCGAGCGCCCCCCACATAATCCTTATGTGGTTAGCGTGTTGGCCCTGCACAGCGGCAGGGCAGGGTCGCGAGGGCCGAGTGAGCTGCGCCGCGGGCGCGCCAGCCCTCGACAGATGGGAGCAGAGGGGTGTCGGGGCCCACGCCGCCGCATCTAAAACGGTCTGAACGGACACGGGGAGGCTTATAGAGCTGCCAGACCCGAGCAAAGGTCCTGGCCGCAAGTCATGACACACGCGCTCCGAGGGAAAAATGTCCGCACAGCTCTCCGGAAGCCCCAAAAGCACGCTGAAATTCTTCCGATCTCGACTACAAAGCTTGAAAGCGCAAGCATGCGGGCCTGGAAAGCCCTACTCCTGCTGGACCCTTTCGGGCCTCCGCGATCCCCCGCAAAGTAACCGATGAGCAGCGGACGCGCTGGCAACGCCTGTCTCGGCGCCTGAAGGAAACGCGGCCGCTTTCCGCTACAATCCAGCGGCGGCAGCCGGCCGGCTGCCCCCGCGGGGGGCCCGCCCCTCGGGCTCCGCCCCGTTTTCTGCGGCCGTAAGGCCGCCACCCTACTTGTCGCTGGTAATTCCCTCAACTTACAATTCACACGGGCCAAAAAGTCCAACCCAGGCAGCTAGTGAGGCGCCAGCTAGTGGGGGCCAGCAGGTCTGCTGGTCTGCTGGCCGCACTGCTGCGCCGTCATGTGATCCCCCCGCCAGGGCTGCTTACGCCGCCCACGGCGCCTGCGTGTGCCGCGCCACTGCACAGTGGCGCGGCAGCATGCTGCTGAGGCCGCGCTGCAAACCATTCCTGGAATTCACCGCCGTGCAGCAGCAGCAGCAGCAGCCCGCCCGCCTGGCGGCATTTGACCTTGCAGACGCGGCGGCGGCGCCCGCCCCCGCGGCCGCCACCCCCGAGCAGCAGGCGGCGTTCGAGGAGGCGCAGGCAATCACTGGGCAAAAAGTGGCTGGCGTACCTGTTTGCCTGGTCGGCGTGGCTGGCTCAGTTTTTGGCCTAATTAGGCCCACCTACCTCACTCGGCCCTCGCGCGACCCTGCCCTGCCGCTGTGCAGGGCCAACACGCTAACCACATAAGGATTATGTGGGGGGCGCTCGCTTTCCGAGGCCCTGGGGGCCGCTAGAGGTCTGGGTTTATAGAATTCAAAGGAAATCGAACCAACCAACCAACCAACAACAGAACTAAGGGGGCTCCGCCCCTACGGGCTCCGCCCCGAAAAAAACCAGCGTGTGATGCATTGAGTGCAGCAGGTCCCCGCTGGCCCAGGAGGGGCCCCCGAGACGAGCCCTGCCAGGGAGTTCACTGCTCTCCAGTGGAGAGCGGCGGGCGGCGGCGGCCGACGGCAGCTGGCGGCTGCATTGTGGGGCCCGGTGACCTCGGAATCACGTTCCATGCACATGCCCAACCGGCATGCGCCGGATCGCAGCCGGCGCGGGGCCTCACAGGAAAAACGGTGGGAGGCAGCCAACCTGTTGGGTCCACCTCGCCTGCTCGCCGCACGCTCCGCAACACGCAAATTAACCCTGAGTACCATGCNTGCGCCATAGGCGGAGCAGGTCGGCGCACGAGCTCGCAACCCGGCTGGACATGCAGGCCGATGGACCTTTCAGACAAAGCAGTTTGCGACGGGTGCAGTCTGGCGTTCTGCGCAGCATCGCTGGGCCGCGATAGCAGGGTTCCCTGCACACGCACGCTCCCCTGCTCCCGCCTCCCGCGTGTTCTGCTTCCCCCGTGACCACCACCGCCAGCAGGAGCAGCAGCAGCAACCGGCAGCAGCGCCAGCAGCGCCAGCAGCAGCGCCAGCGATGGAGCTTGCTGGGTCGTGCCGCTGCGGCGCGGTGTCGTTCACCTGCACGAGCCACACGCCCGTGCCCTTCCTGCGCTGCTACTGCACCATCTGCAGAAAGGCGAGGCCAGGAAGGGGCCAGGAAGGGGGATCTGCCGCGGCAGGGGAACGCGGGGCGATCGTACCCTGCCCTGCTGGCCGCTCTGCCCTCATGACCTCACCACGGCGGCCGCTGCCGCTGCTGCTTCTGGCCCATTGCAACTTGTAGACATTGCACCCCCTGTGCTCCCCACTGAGCCGCAGGTGTGCGGCTGTGGCTATTCCGTCTGTATTGCAGCAGTGGCAGACAGCCTGAAGGTGCGGGGCGTCGCCGCGGCACCGATGCGCTTGCTCAGCTGCCCTCTGCAGGAATGCTGCTCTGCCAGCCCCCCGCAGCATGAAGTCACTGTCACAACACCCGACATCTGAAATTTGCATGTGCAGGTGCAAGGGCAGGAGCATCTGAAGCCGTATCGAGTCATGCTGCCCGGGGAGAGCGGCGGCGCGCCGCAGGTGCGGATGCCATCGCACCTCTCAAAGCGGAGCAGGAGGAATCAGCACGTGCTGGGTTGACGATCGGCAGATGGGTTGGCAGACTGCTGGTGTGCTGATCGCCGGACCGTGCGCGGTGGGGATGCAACCGCGACGGTGGGCGCCTCAACCTCATGGCCTGCCGTGCGTGTTCCATCCGCGCCTGCAGCCCAGCACCAGCAGCCGCTTCTTCTGCACACAGTGCGGCTGCCACCTGTGGGCACAGGACCCTTCCTGGTCGCAGGTGGGCTGCTGTTGTGGTGGTGCTGCATTGGCCTCTTTCTTCTGCTTCGCTGCTCCAATAGGTGCTGCAGCAGCACTGCTCGGGAGGGGCATGCATGCTTCGGCTGCGCAACAGAGCTCTGTCGTTCACCTGCCCGAGGCGACCACGGCCACTGTACCCCCGCCCACTTGCTCAGTTGATCTACCCATTCGCGGGTGCCGTCGACACGGAGCTGCCCAAGCCGCCGCACAGCGTGCACATCATGCTCAAGTACAAGGCGGCCTGGGTGGAGCCGCAGGTGCGTGTGGGGTATGCGGTGTGTTGGTGTGCCCGCAGCGCATGCACAGCGCATGCATGATCGCACTGCGCCGCGCAGCGTGCACGTCATGCTCACGCTCAAGTACAAGGCGGCCTGGGTGGCGCTGCGGGTGCAGCTGCGTGACAGAACGACACGCGGTCACCTGGCTGCTGTGCTTGTGAGCGTGGCGGCTCTCTTGCGCATGTGCAGCGACCGTTGCACACTGCAATGCCAACTGCTGTGCCGGCCCCCGCAGGTTGGGCCGGGTGACGAGCAGTATGACGAGTACCCAGAGCTGGAGCCAGGAGCCAAAACGGATGCCTGGGTACCTCTGCTGCCGCGCCGAAATCTGAGCAGCTCATGCACACAGGGCTGCTTGAAACCAGATTGCTTCACGTGCCTGCTACAAAGCCCCGCGTGTTGCCTATCCACCCGCAGGGCGTCGAGGACTGGCACAGGAAGCACGGCCTGCTCGTGGAGTAGGCGCTCGCCCTGTGGCACAAACTGACCGTGGACAGGGCAGCGCAGTTTGTTCCAGGCCACCGTTGCTGTAACATTGCGCAAAGCTGTGCATCTGCAGCAGCGACACCCGGTCCGCCCAGCTTGCATCCAGGCTGCTGGGCTCGCAGGCGCAGCCCGACACGCACTGCACTGTGGCGGTGCCCATCCCCTCGTAGCTGCAGTGGCAGGGGTGAAGAGGGAAAGATCGGCTTCAAAGGTCTGCAGGGGTTCGCTGCAGCCACGGTGCCATGGTGGCAGCAGCTGCTGAGGGCAGCCGCTGGGCGCAGCCGCCAGCGCGGCACACGGCAGAGCGCTGCTGCACGCACCTGCGAAGGTAGGAGAGCCAGACGGTCGCCTTCTCGCTGCCGCCGCCAGTGCGGCTGCTGCTGCTGCCTGCACTGCTGCTGCTGCTGCTGCCCTTGCCTGCCTGCTGCCCCCGGGTGTCCACAAGCAGCTCCACCCAGCTGCCTGCACACCAGTTGGTACAAAAGGGCATTCGACTGCGCTGTGGCGCCACACTCAGCGCAGATCGCGGCATGCAGGCTGCAGCGAAGGCCGGGCATGCACATCTTGTGCTCATGTGCCGGCGCACCCACCCGGCTGCCGCCCAGTCCAGCCCCACTTCTGATCGGCAAAGGAGGCGCCGCCCGGCCGCTCGGGCGCATACTCAAAACCCTGGCTGGCAACAACGACGCCCTTGAAGGCCTCCTGTATGGGTGGGCAGCAGGCAGGGGGGATGGGGGCTAGAATTCGCACGGCAGCTGGCAAGTGGCAGGTGGACGGGACCCGTCCTGCCGCTGAGGCGACGCTCCTGCCCGCCTGGGAGGCACCCCCTGCCACTGCGGCGCCTTGCCTGGATGGCACAGAACGAGGTCGGTGCATCGGGGGTGTCGGGAATCATGGGAGGGGGCAGTGCCTCCCCCTCTCCCTCCTCCCCCGCTGCCGCCTGCTGCGGCAACCGCTGCGGCCGCCCTCCCTGTGCCGCCTGTGCAGCCGCGGCTGCCGCCTCCCGCAGCGCCCGCTGCAGCGGCGCGACCAGCAGCTCGGCCAGGGCGGTGTGACCCGTGCGGCTGGGGTGCACCCTGCAGCCGAGATGGATGGGTGGGGAGGGTTTGTACGGCGGCACGCTGCACACGCGCCAAACCCCGGCGGATCGCGTGCTTAAGGTCTCTGGAATGATTGTGCCTAGCGCGTCACCTCACTGGAGCTTGGCACGCTTCATGCCCCGAGTGTGGAGGTGCTCCAGCAGGGCACGCTTGAAGCGCAGGAACGCGGCGGCTCCTGCACCGTTGGGGCCGCGGGGCAGGGCCCAGGCTTGGAAGGCAAGCAGGCAGGATGCGCGGGCCGCAATACGCAGAGGCGGCGTCACTCTCCACCGGCGTCACTCTCCACCCAACCTCGGCTGGCGCCGATCCATAGCTAAGCAGCTGGCGGGTTTCAGAGCCCACGCGGGTGCACCTGGCACAGCTGTCCAAGCTTCCCCACCACCAGCTGCAGCGCACGCCGCAAACAGGGCTGGGCGCTCGTGCAGGAAGCGCTGGAAGGTGGATGGAGCCGCCTCGCCCGCAGCTTCGCGCAGAAAAGGCGGCAGCCGGGCGGCGCCCAGGCTTTCCGGCATCACGGCAGCTGGGAGTGGGCCGTGGTGGCACAGCAGATGCACACAGCGCCTCAAGCTCCCATGCTGGGTCCTGCGGGTGGGGAGGAGGGAGGGCCCTGGAACCAGTCCCTGGAACCAGTCAGGGCAGGTGTGCAGGAACGATGCACCAAGCTCAGCCAAGCATACCTCCTAGCTCCATGCAAGCGGCACTTGCAGGTTGCACCTGAGGCAGTGGGTGGCCGCCTCACCCAAAACAAGTCTGCCAGCGAGGCCAGCGCAGCAGCCAAAGCGGCATCCCGCTGAGCAGCCTGCTGCGCCGTGCCGGGGCCTGGGGGCGGAGGCGGACTCGCCTCCAGTGCGCCCGCACCTGCAGTGCAAAGCATCCGTGGGACCGTTACATGCTGCTGGTGAGTGTTGCGCCGATCAAGGGAGGCAGGGCCAACGGCAATCTGGCCCGATCCTGCTGCTCCTGCTGAGGCTATGCTGATCTTGATTTGAGCTCGCGTGCCTGGCAGCCGCCGCCGCTGTGCCCGCCGCTGCGCCCCTCCGCCCTCTGCATCGCTGCTGCTTGCAAACAGGGCAGCCAGTGGCTGCTTGGCTGAAGGTGCCTGCTCCGGCGGTGGCAGGGGAGCACCCTCAGGTGGAGGCAGGGGCGGTGGGGAGCTTGGGGCCGCACTTGGGGCAGCCGTCTCATGCAGTGCTGCCGCCTCCACTGAGCGCTGAAGTATGACTGAGGCGGGATGCGCAGACTGCATTGGCTGGGGAGGCGGCAGCGGGGGTGGGACGCGGGGAACGGGCTGCCGTCCCGACTGCTGCGGTTGCTGCGCAGCCGTCGGCCGGGCCAGGGGTGCAAGAGGCCTGTGCTGAATGTTATTGCTTAATTCACGGAGGCTGTTGGGCTGGGATGGCCTGCTGCCTCCGACAACAGGTGAGGCAGCAGCAGCAGCAGCAGAGCCTGCACTGCTGTGCTCGGCAGCCGCTGGTGCAGCCGCTGTGTGCGTGCTGGAGCCAGCATTTGGCTGCTGCACCTGCCGCTTTTCCTGCTGCCGCTGTGCCTGGCTGCCCAGGCAGGGCTGTGTTGCAGCAACTGGCTGTGCCTGCACACCAAAGAGCTCCGCAATCAGCTGTGCCAGCCGCGGCGGCGGCAGCATCAGTTCTCCAGTACGGGCATCCCTGCAGAAACGTCAGAACAGACAACGATGGAAGCCACTATGTGCAAGCTGCATGGCAGACTGCACTAAAGTCGTCCAGTTGCCGGATTGCAGGTGCCATGCACCTGACCAGATTGGCCGGCCACTCCAGTGCCATCTGCCGCTGCCGCTGTAGTGCCGCCATCTGCGTGTTCGCGTGGCAAGGCATGCTGAGGTAGTTTGTCCGCATGCAAAGTTGCCTCGCTGAGTCAGAGGCATTCAGCCCGCCTGCACCGGAGGGCCAGCCAGCAACAAACCGGCGCCCCACCTGCGCTGCACTCCAGGGTGCCTGCCCTGCCGCCTGCCGGTGGGCTTGCAGCTCAAGCCGCTCTCCATCGTTGCTGGCAGTGCTGCCGGACAGGTGGCTCGGCTGGCAGCGCACGGCATCATGCTGCGATCAGGCGGCATGGCGGAGGCAGGCAAGTGGCGGCAGGTCACAAGCCAAGCCAGCCTTATCGACATGTCTGAGGCATTGTGGACCGTCGAGGCACGTGAACGCGTGCTGTACACCCGCACATTCCTCCTGCCGCAACTTGCCTGCAGATCAAGCAGGCCGTCGGGTGCGAGGCGCCGCACCTCTCGGGTGCAGTGCTTGCCACACTGGTGCAGGAGGGGCAACCATGTCTGGCATGCACGCAGATGGGCGCCATGCAGGCAGGTGCGGATGAGGAATGCCGAAACGATGCTCCGCAGGCGGGCATGTTGGGGCAGCGCATTGGGCTGGCCAGCGCAGTGTGCTCATGCCATCATGCCACAACCGCTGTGGGACACCCACCTTTTTGTGCGAACAAGCAGCCCAGCAATCAGGCTCAGCCCGGTGCCGGAACCTGCGTTCAACGTAGCAGTGCGCAAATTGAGTGTTGGCCATGGTGGATAGCTGCCAATGCCATGCCATGCCATCCGCGATGCAGCTATGCAGGGCAGCAACCTCAGGCCCCTACTAACCCTGCAGCACTCGCTCCAGCGGCAGCGCCGCCAGCAGCTGCTCGCGGCTCAGCAGCAGGGTTTGCAGGGCGGCGGCGCCACCAGCGCCCCCACTGTCGGCAGCAGCAGGCTGAACAAAGACTGCTGAATTGGCCGGTGGTTGCTGCCCAGCGTCTCCTGCGCCATTGATGCGCTGCCGCTTGTGGGCTGGCCTAGCCTCCATCACGCCGCTGGCCTCAATGCCCTGCGCAGTGAATGCAGGAGAGCGGTTCAGGAAGGAGCAGGCAGCGTCAGCAGTGGTGGCGTGGTGGCGGCGGCGGGTAGCGCTATTGATTCTGCAGTCCGAGGGGCCGTGAGGAGGGCATGACACGTTCAGCAGGCCCACCAGAGCCACAGGAGGTGCAGGCAGGCCGCTCAGCTGCCAGCCGGGCCAGGGAGGGGTGGTCTGCCCCGCCCCAAGGCACTCGTCCACTCCGCAGTGGTCCCCTGAGCAGCAGGTAGGAACTCACAGGCCAGGGGGTCAGCAGCGGGGTGACCGCGGGGGGGCCTCCTAGCCGCCACCGCTCGGCGCTGCCGACCTCCATGCACAGCAGCGCTCGCATGTGGCCGTAGTAGATTTGCCGCCCATTCTGGCTGCCATCGGCTGGCCTCAACACCTACCATCCAGCAGCATTTGTAAGATTGGACACAGAGGCAAGCAAGGCATGTGGAGGCCCAGCTGCAGCAGAACTGGAGGCAGATGGCTGGGCCGAGGCATTCAAATGGATCAGGGCAGCCCAGTAGCAGCAGGCGAGAGGGGTTGATCTGAGAGCTGCCGTGCCGAATCAAGAATTAGCCACACCACTCGAAGCCTTTAAATGTGTACATTGGCCAGCTGCCTGCCGCAGCTGCTCGCGCAACTGGCCTCCGCTACCCTTAGGGCCTGCCTCCTCGCTTTCAGCAGCCACGTTTGATTTACACATTAGGTAGTTGCACCATGGCATCAAGCCTGAGGGCGCAGCTTCAGGATATAAATGAGCATGAATAAAGAATCACAGTGCGGGCCGAGGAATGAATCGAGGGTGAATCGGAGGAGGCAAGGCAGTACGGGGGAGGCAGTGTGCGCAGTGTACAGGGACGGCGGCTCGGCCGGGTGCTCAGGCGCTCAGGGCGCGGCGGTGCGCCTTGCCGTGGCCGCCAGCGGCGGCGGGGCCGCACACGCACTCGTCTCCCATGGTGCCCCACTGGGTGGCCCAGGCGGTGTGGCAGGAGGCGGGCAGCTTGAGGTGGACCTGGGTCAGCGCCACGGGCATGGAGGGGTCGTCCTGGTTGGCGCACGCAATCTCGCAGGGGTTGCCGTACACCCAGTGGAAGGTCTCCCCCTGGAACGTGTGCCGCCCGCACACGGGCTGCCAGGCCTGCTCCAGGCACTTGGCCTTGCACTTGCTCAGCTTGGCGGTGGCGGACCTGCAGGTGGGGCGGTGCGGTGGCGGCGGGGCGTGAGCGGCATGAGCGGCGGCGGGGGCTGGGAGCTTGCGGCATGTGCATGCGCGGGTGCCACTGGCGGCGGCGCGCCAGCTGGGCAAGCAACACGTTGCATCCTGTGCATCTCACCCGCACATCACGGCCAGCAGGGCCAGCAGGAGCAGCGACGACAGGGCGGGGCGCATGGTGGGCGGCGGTGGTGGGCGGCACCGGGCGGCGGGAGGGAGGTGGGGGTGCTGGGGCGAGGGCGGCGAGGAGCGGATGGCTGCTGGGGGGCACGATGGTTGCGGAGAGTGGCGATGCAAGCAGCAGCGCAGCGCTATATGGGTGCCTGAGCAAGGCCGCGTCCCGTCACCACCTGGCACCCGGCCAGCGCGTGATGGTGATGCGCCAGCTGGACCGCCCGGGAAGCTGTGGAGCGGTTGGCGGCAGGTCCTGCGCCACCCCCGACCCGCTCCCCGCCCGGCCCAGGCTAGGCTCCTGGCGGTGTGCAGGGGCCGCCGCCGCCGCCGCCGCCCCACGTGGGTGCACACGCTTGCGTTGGGGTCCACCGCCGTGCATCACAACTTCTGCACATCTCGGCGTCTCACCAGCATTGAGATGCATTCAGAGCTCTAGCAATTGCCGAGGCGTGCATTGCGACCAAGAAGCGCCAGGGCAACGGCGCTTCCGGCTCAGGTGCCTGTCAAGCTGGCCTTGTTTGATCTCCTGCTGAGCCCTATAGACGTCAACAATCTCAAAGATGCCAGCCAGTTGCACTCCTATGCGCATGTGAACACGCGAGCACCGCATGCGAATGCTGGTAAATCTCGAGAAACTTTTTTAAAATCTAAGTCTCGGCTTGCCTCAGTTTACTTTCGCCTTCTGAAGCCCTGCCTTCCACAGACCGGACAGGCACACGTAGAACCAAGGCAAGCGTGATGGCTGAAGGCTGGGGGTCGAGCCGCAGGGCTGGGCCAACTCGCTTCGACGCTCCCCGGCGCTTCGACACTCCCCGGGTGGCAGCAATGGCCATGGCTGGTGCCACCAGGCTGCAGCATGCTGCCAGCGAGCAATCCCGAGCCGCTCTCGGAAAGTTCTTGAACAACAGTGCGCAAACTTGTGCCTGGCTGCCCAACAAGTTGCGCTTTTCGGCGCAAAAGGGAGTTACTATATCATCTAGAGTCCGGGCGGGCGGCACGCTTCCCTCACCTTAGAAGTACTGGACCAGGACTGGACCAGCCTGGGTTTGCAGAGCTGGCATGCAGTGAGTGCATACCACTGAATCGCTGAACCCCCATATTTTACTCTGAACCCAGGTCAGTCAACATGGCTCGCACCACTCTCACCTGGGCACTGTTGCTGGCGGCGCTTGTGCCGCTTGCCGCTGCCGAGTCCCGCTCGCTGAAGTTCAAACCCTATGCAAGCACGCCTGGAGGATGCCGCAAGAAGGAGGGGCTGCATGACATCTACTGGAACATGATGGCCGCTGACAGGGACGAGTTTGCAAAGGTGAGCGCATGGCCACTGGTCACGCCCCAGCGCTGGGGCTAGCAGACACAAGCAGGCTTGGGGCCCCTGAAGCCCCCCCTGCCCTGGTCCGATAGGGCCCTCTAAGCAGGGTATGTAACAGGAGAGCATGCCGCCAGAGCCAGTGCAACAGTGGCCGCAATCACAAGTCAAGTGGCGCCCTGCTACTTTGCAGTTCACTGTGATCCTGGTGTCTAAAATGGACACAACACTGGCTTCGGATGCCAAAAGCCTGGTTCAAACCGAGATCATTGAGAGCATGACCAACCCCGATGCAATGTCCGGCTCCGACTTCAAATGCATCAAGAAAAATGTGCTGGACGTGTTTTGCGCCAAGGCGTCTGCGAACCTGGGTGAGTGGGCGGTTGTCGTGTCAGTCACATGCTCACTCATGTTGCGGCCCACGTGTTGTTGCCATCAACTCGCAATCACCCAGCACTGCTGCCCAGCAATTGCTGTCCACCAGTCAACTGTTGCTTCTCCAGCCACATCCACCGACCGGCAATCCTGCCCAAACACCACTCTGTGCGCAGCTTTGTCGAAACTCAACGACCTGATTGACAAGATGGAGGCACCGTCCACTGGCACGCCTGTGGATGTGGCCATCAAGGCGCTCATGGAAGATTACAAGGATCTGTATAAGAAGGTTGCCAAGAAGATTGTGGACGGTGTTTCCAGCAGAGCTTTCCTGATTAACATCGGCAAAGCTGTGCTCGGGGCATGCGACTTTGACGAGAGCGAACTCGACTGAAACAACGCCCTTATCAACACAACACCGCCCATCTTACCCCACCCCCTCCCAACTTAGCCGCGTCCCACCCCAACCCACCACACGCCCTCTCATATCAACCCAAGCCACCTTGATAATGCGCATGAGCCTGTGAAACATGGGAGTCTTAAACCACCACCTTCGAGCAGTTTAGTGCAACAGCCGTCTTGCGTGATACTAACTTAAACCAATTGGCCGTTTCCAGCCTCAAGACGCCGTCTCTTCTCCATTTTAAAAATTGCGCAGCGTTACAATGCAGCCTGTCAGCCTTACTTGCATTCTTGTTTCTCGCCATTGTAACTGGCAGCAGCAGCGCTGGGGCACGAGTAACGCATGTAGCAGTCCTGCAGCCTGAGAAGAGGGCCAAGGAGTGGGCACAGCGACAAGGGAGCCCAGACCGCCGCCCACACGTCCATGCAGCGCCGGCCATCCCATGGAGGCGCAGTGTGAGGCAGGCATTTGAGGGCCAACCTGATCACTCACCTCAGTAAACCACGCTTCATGCTGGTGTTAAGGAAAGGATGTTTGCCGTCATCCATCATCCTTGGCTTCCAGCATGAGCGGCACGAGTTGCCCACCGACAGGCGGCTGCTCATGTGGCAACACCCCAGCTGGCCAGGTATTCAGCATGGCGGTGCTCAGCTCTGCCGTGCTTTCCCCCAAGCATTGTTGCACCATCGCACCGGGAAAACTCAATGGCAGACCCGCCATCGCCTGCAACGCGGCGGGGCTGCTGCGGGCCGGCGGCGGCGCCCCGCATGACCCTGCCTGCGCAATCAGCCCGCATTCCATCATTCCAGTGCATGTGCAACAGGTCATAGAAGAGGCAGATCGCTCTGCGCAGGATGGCGGGCCCGACAGGGCCTCCCGACTCGCGGCTGGAGGCGGGGAGGCGCAAGGTGCGACGCCGCGGCTGCTGACAGAACTGGAGAAGCTGCTGAGGCGATCGAGCCCGCGATCGGGCTGAGCCGAGCCGCTTTGAGTGTTGTTGAGCAAGAACTGCGTCCCCTCTGTCCGGCGCTGGCCTGCCGCGCTGTGAACAACTCTCTGCTGGCGCCGATGCGATCTCGGCGCCAGCAGCCCGCCGCACCCACTTTAACCTTGCCGCCCCACCCGCCGCCGCCGCCGCCGCTCGCCAACACCCACCGGCGTGCCACCTTGCGCAGCTGGAGGAGTTCAAGCGCAAGAAGCAGCAGGCGCTGGCGGGCAAGAAGGCAGGCGCAGCTGTAGCTCCAGCCGCTGCGGCCCCAGCGGCAGCCGCCGCACCAGCCTCGGCTGCCGGCTCGCTCGCCTCAGCTGGCAACTCGGCCCTGCCCTCCCCAACCCAGGGGCCGCCTTCGCCCACCAAAGCAGCCCCATCGGTTCCAGCGGCCGAGGGCAGCTATGCAGACCTGCCCCCAGGGCTGGCTGTGGAGGCCAGCAGCGGCGCCATGCCTGCGGCACCTGCCCCCGCCGCACCGGCAGCATTAGTCCCGCCGCCACTGGTGGCCCCGGCAGCACCCGCACCGGATGCTGCCGCTGCTGCTGCCGCGGCAGAGGAGGCGGCATCGCTGCGGCAACAGGTGGGGCAGCTGCTGCAGGGCATGGATGACCTGCACCGCGCTCTGCACGAGGAGCGGCTTAACAGCACCCAGCTTGAGTCGCAGCTGGCCGAGCAGCAGGCTCGCCTGCACGAGCTGGCCACCGCCAACGAGGCGCTCCAGGCGGCGGCCGCAGCAGCGGCGGCCGCTGGCGACGCATCGGCTGCTGGCGTGGCGGCGCAGCAGGCACAGCTGCAGGCGGAGCTGGAGGAGGTTCGGGCGCAGGCGCAGCGGTATGCGGCTGCTGTGGAGAACCTGAGTGCCGAGCTGGGTGCTGCGCAGCAGGCGGCTGAGGCAGCTCGGGAGGCAGCCGCCGCCCAGCTGGAGGCTGTGCAGGAGGCTGCGCAGGATGCTGCGGATGCAGAGGTTGCGGCGGCGCGCCAGGCGGCAGCGGCAGAGGTTCAGCAGGCCCAGGAGGCGGCGGCGGCTGCCCAACACGAGCTGGCCAGCGTGCATGCGGAGCTGGCTGCCGTGCAGGAGGGCGGCTTTGTACAGATCGTGAGTCGCGGGTGGCACTTGTGGCTGCTTTGGTTGGCATGTGTTCCGTGCCGGCTGGGCCCGCTTCATTAGAAGGGCGGGGCATGCCCCTTTCGCACACATTCGCGACCGTTGTCTCCTCATGCGGCGGCTCTTAGCAGCTTTGCCAGGCATTCACTCCTCGGCGGTGCACCCTCTCACTTCCAACAGGCCGACTACAAGCAGCAGCTGGATGAGGCCCTGGAGCGGCTGCAGGCGCAGGAAGCACAGCTGGCTGAGCAGGTGCGGAGGGAGGGTGGGCGGGAGTGGGGCGCCAGCAGTTCACTTAGGACTGTTCGGCAGGATCGCATCTCTCAACTTTACTATAAAGGGGCCATGCAGAGAGCCGTATTTAGATCGATCCCATGACTCCTGTTTGCACCCCGGCCATCTGGCTGCACCGCAGGCGGCGCAGCTGGAGGCGGCGCAGCTGGGCAGCCAGCGCACCGAGGAGCAGCTGGTTGCGCTGAGCACACAGCTGAGCGCGGCACAGGAGGCAGCCCACGAGGCAGCGGAGGCTGAGCTGGCTGCTGCTCGGGAGGCGGCCAATGGGGAGGTGGCCCAGGCCCAGGCGGCGGCAGAGGAGGCGCGCGCTGAGCTGGCGCGTGTCCAGGCTGAGCTGGCGGGCGTGCAGGCGGAGCTGGCGGCGCTGCAGGAGGGCGGCTTTGCACACATTGTGAGTGGGGCCGGGGCTGAGCTGGAGCTGTTGCTGCATGGGATGCACCTGTGGGGTTGCATCGCTTAAAAGGAATGGGTGCACAGTGTGTGATGTGCATTTCGAGGTTCGCGCCAGCCTGCACAGCCTCCGACCCTCCCATGCCTCTGCTTTGGGTGCGCCCTACAGGCTGAGTGAAAGCAGCAGCTGAACGCGGCGCAGGAGTATTATGACTTGAGGACTCATCAACCTCTGCATTCCTCATGACCTTGGCTCCCCGTTTTCCCTTGCCCCCAACAGGCCGAGTACAAGCAGCAGCTGGATGAGGCCCAGGAGCAGCTGGAGGCGCAGCAGGGCCAGCTGGCGGAGCAGGCAAGCAAGGGTGTACTGCTCGTTCCTACTGAGCGGCAGTGCTGCTGGTGCTGTCTTGGGCTTGCAGTTGTGGGCCCCCTGTTGCTGGCCAGCAACCGAGGGCGAGCATGAGCCAGTTGTGGTAGTGTCAGCGAAGCGGGTCACTGCCGGGCACCAACCGTCGCACCGCCACCCACCATGCGTTGTTCTTGATTACCTGCCTTTGCAGGCGCGGCAGCTGGAGGCGGCGCAGCTGGGCAGCCAGCGCAGCGAGGAGCAGCTGGTTGCGCTGAGCACGCAGCTGGCACAGCAGCAGCAGGAAGCAGAGGAGCTGCAGGTGGGTGGGTAGGCGGATGTGTGTGACTGAGTGGGCAAAACATGACTGCACGGACGACAAGGACAACAAGCAGCAGGAGGCTGGGGAGCTGCAGTAGGCGACCCTTTTGGTCAACGGCTTCTGGAGCGGTGTGCGGCATGAGGGCGGGCCAAGGCGCAGCAGGAGACCAGCAGCAGCTTGCACTCGGATGCGGTTGTGTGGGGTGGGGCTGCAAGTTTGCACTGGCATCAACTCTCCTCGCCTGCAGGCTGAGCTGGCCAAGCAGCGCGAGCTGAACGCCCGCATGCGCCACGAGCTGGCTGAACAGGCGGCCGCTGCCGAGGAGGCGGTGGCAAAGGAGGAGGATGAGGCGGGCCAGCTGGCAGCTGCACAGGTGAGGGCCGGCTGTTGGCGCACCTGCTCTGTTCCGGCCCATGCTCCAGTTGCCACTGTGCCCCGCTGTGCTGAACTTGATTGGGGGTGCCTGCATCAGTGCTGAAGCAGCCACGCATTGCGCCTCGCTACGGCCCTCGCATTCCGTGCCACCTATTCTCAACCCCTTGCGCGTGCGCAGGCACGCATTGCTGAGATGGCGGGCCGCAACGCTGAGCTGGAGAGCACGTATGAGGCTGCCAGGTGGGCAGTTCTACGAGGGTTAATCCCACGGGGCTGGCTCGCAGGCAGGCGCAACCTGTCGGAGTGGCTGGGGCATCACCTTCCAGTAGCCTTTCGCCCGCGTGCTGCTGCCCGACTGCGGCCCCTCCTTCCCTCACGCAGGCAGCAGCTGGAGGAGAGCCGGGAGCTTGCGGAGCAGCAGCGTGAGGACATCGATCAACTGCGGTGAGGCGACAGCAGTGCATGTAGCTCGTATGCAGCTTGCATGCCCGTTGTTGTGTGCGCATGGGCTCCAGCTGTGTTTTGCGCTGGGCCCAAGGCCGCCCCAGACGCCCCTCGGTAGACTGCAGCAGCAATGGGCAGCAATTGGCAGCTTCGCACGCTCCAAGGTTGCGATTGCGCCACCTTGCCTGTCCATTTCCCTGTCTGCAGGGAGGATGTGGCAGCCGCCGCGGCGGCCGGCCAGGCACAGTCACAGGCGCTGCTGGAGGAGCAGCAGGGCTTGCTGGAGGAGCTCCAATCGCAGCTGGCCGCTGAGCAGCAGGCGCGGGAGGCAGCTGAGGCAGCCGCCGCTGCGCATGCTGAGGAGGTGTCCGCGCTGCTGGTGCAGCAGGAGCAGGAGCGCGGCACGACGGCCAGCACGGCAGAGCAACTGGCCGAGGCCCTGGCTGCGGCAGAGGCGGCCGCCTCTCGTGCGGCTGCAGCTGATGAGCTGGAGCAGCGGCTTGCAGCCGAGCAGCAGGCTCGCGAGGCGGCAGAGGCAGCTGCTGCAGCCCAGGCCGAGCAGCTGGCTGCGCTGATGGCACAGCAGGAGCAGGAGCGTACTGCGGCAGCTGGCTCCGAGGAGCAACTGGCCGAGGCCCTGGCTGCGGCTGAGGCGGCCGCAGCGCGGGCGGCAGCAGCTGAGGAGGAGGCAGCACGGCAGGCTGGCAGGGCAGCGGAGCTGGAGGCGTCGCTGACACAGCAGCTGGCGGAAGCGGAGGCGGGGCGGCAGGCTGCAGAGGCGGCAGCGCGCGAAGCGCAGGCGCAGCTGCTGGCTGCTGCTGCGTCCGCCGACGGCGCCAGTGCAGCAGCGGTGGAGCGGGCGCATCAGTTGGAGGTTGAGCTGGAGGCCGCTCAGGCCGACGCCCAGGCAGCCCAGGCGGAGCGTCAAGCCGCCCAGGCCGCCGCAGCAGAGGCGGCAGCTGCGGCAGAGCAGGCGCAGCAGGCACTGGAAGCACAGCAGGCAACGGCAGCGGAGCTTGAGAGTCAGCTGGCTGGCATGGCTGAGCAGGAGGCGGCGCTGAGGCAGCAGCTGGAAGAAGCGGCAGCTGCCCAGCAGGGTGGGGCGGCCGAGCTTCAGGAGCAGCTTGCCTCCTTGACTGCTGAGCTGGCGGCCACCCGGCAAGCCAGCGAGGACCAAGCGGCCCAGCTGTCTTTAGCACAGGCCGCCGCGGCAGAAGCGCAAGATGCGCTTGCAAGCAAGGTAGAGGAGGAGGCAGCCCTGCGGCAGCAGCTGGAGTCGGCAGCAGCAGAGGCAGCTGCAGCTCAGGAGGCGCTTGCTGCTCGGGAGGCTGATCTGGCGGGCCTGCAGCAGCAGCTGGGAGAGCTGCAGGAGGGCAGGGAGGGCGCAGCGGCAGCGGCGTTTGCTCAGGCCGCTGAGCTGACCCGACAGCTGGAGGACCAGGCGGCGGCACTGGCGGCAGCAGAGCAGGTGCAAAGCTTTGACTTGAGCCTGGCACCTGGGGTGGAGTGGGCTTGGATGGCTGGGACTGCTCGGTACAGTGACATAACCAACGGCTGCCGCAAAGAACAGCCTCCATGCGGTAGTCATGCTGTCATTCCACACACTGTCCACTGACCCCTGGCAGGAGCGGGCGCACTACGCCTCGGAGCTGGAGGCCCTGATTGAGCAGACGGAGCCGATGCTGGCTGAGCGGGCCCAGGTGGGTCAGGGCTCAGTTGCGCAGGTGTTAGGGCTCAGAAGCTCTTGTCACAGATGCGTGGCGCGAGTACACTTGCACTCCCGGTGAGACGGACAGAACCGATGGTAGCCGAACGGACGCAGGTGGGGCAGACAAGTGCCGTGTTGCATGCCAGGTTGGGCTTGGCGCTTGATCCAATGTTGTTTTGTGCGAAACTGCAAGCCAACCCACCTGCCTGCCGCCGCGCCCCGCAGCTGGAGCAGCAGGCAGCTGAGGCGGCAGCGGCGCTACAGGGTGCCTCCGCACGTTGCGCTGAGCTGGAGGTGCGCTGTGCTCGAGCTTGATAGTTGGGCAGAGAGACAAAGTGCCATGGCTCATTTGGCAGGCCGTGTATTCACATGGAGCCAAGCGCGCAACCACAAGCATTCACGTGCCCCCCTGCCTGCAGGAGCGTGTGGCTGCGTACGAGGCCCAGGCAGCCGCCGCCGGTGACGCGGCGGCCCAGCTGGCGCAGTTGCAAAGCGAGCTGGGCAGCGTGCTTCAGGACCGCGAGACAGCTGCCCAGCAGCTGGAGCAGGCACAGGCGCAGGTCGCTGAGCTGTCTGCGGCCCTGGCTGCTGCACACGAGGCCAGCAGCGGCGGCGCAGCAGCGCTGGAGCAGCAGCTTGCAGAGGCACTGGCTGCGGCTGAGGCGGCCGCCGCTCGTGCGGCAGCAGCGGAGGAGGAGGCAGCGGTGCAGGCTGCTCGGGCAGCACAGCTGGAGGCAGCGCAGGCAGCGGCAGTGGACGCTCAGGGCGCAGAGCTTCACCAGCAAGCCGAGGCGCTGCATGCAGAAGTGGCCCAGCTACAGGCTGCTGGCGCGGAGCAGCAGGCGGCGCTTGCTGAGGCGCTGCAGCAGCAGAACGACGCGCTGAGTGCTCGCGTCGCGGAGCTGGAGGCGGCGGCGGCGGCAGCGGCTGCTGTGGCGGCAGGCGGCGGCGGCGCGGGCCAGATGATTGGAGACCTGCAGCGCGAGAACCAGTCCCTGCAGGTAGGTCTAGGGACGGAGCTGTGTGTTGGGCAAGATAGATGTGCAGGCTTTTGGCACCACGTCGTCATCGTCGCGCCCGTGATCATCTGCACGTTGCCTGAACCTCGCCTAGCCGACCCTCCATGCCAAGCCGCCCTCGTGCTGCCCCTGCTGCAGGCCGCAGTGGCAGAGTACAGCGCCCAGGTGCAGCAGTGGGCGGCACGCGTGCAGCAGCTGGAAGCAGCGGGCGCCGCCCCAGCCGGCGCAGCCTCCGGCTCGGCGGCAGATGCAGTGGCCCGGCTGGCTGCGCTGCAGCAGCAGGCTTCAGAGGCGGAGGTGCAGGTCACCTCGCTTCAGGCCGAGAACCGGGCGCTGCGGGAGCAGGTGGGTGCAGAGGGGAGCAGTGGCTGGGGTGTGAGTGGCAACAGGTTGTGGCGTTAAGCCAACGCAAGTGGGCCATCGCAGCTGCGGGGCACACCCTGGTGCGTCCTAGCCCAGCGACCGCCCGTCCTCTGAGAGCTGCTCTCCTTGGTTGGTTGCGCCGCATTGCAGCTGGAGGCGGAGCAGCGGCGGGCCTCAGAGGTGGAGAGCTTCTACAAGCAGCGCGCCGCAGGGCAGGTGCGTGTTGGTTGCCCTCCTCTGCCTTGCTGCTCAGCCCGCCAGGGTTGTTCATGGCGAACCAATCAAAGGGTTTAACTTTAACTTTAACAACTTGAGGCAGCGTGTGGCAGGGCAGGTGCACTGGCGAGGTGTGCTGTCAACTCTGTGATGCACCCAACGCGGTCATGCAGGCGGAACCGCCAGGAGCCTCCAAGAAGAACGAGGACGACTCCTTTGACCTGGAGGCAGCAGCCCTCACAGGTGCGCGGACAATCAGCTGTGTGGGGCAGACTACCAGGCACCAGGCGGCGGTGGTGTTCCACTGCGCTGTTGTGTCAGGTGTGCGCTGTTAGAGCCTCACGAGCTGCCTCCTCTGACCATCCCTGATTCGGAGCATGCATCCTGCGCCTTGCAGGGGGCGGCACCGTGTTCAAGCCCCTGGCTGGAGTCGTGCGCTCGCTGCCGGCCCCCATCAGGTGCGGAACCTTTTCATTCTTAGATGGGCCTTCTCGGCAGCCTTGGCATGCCTGCACCCCACACAACATGTCTTGCAACCAAAGTGCGCTCCCTACCCTCGCTCCTCCCTGCTTCACGCAGCCACCCAGTGCTGGTCAAGGGAGCGCTGCAGCTGGACCGGGCAGCCATTGCGCTGGATGCGCGGCCGCAGCTGCGCGCCGCCATCATGGCCTACTTTTTGCTGCTGCACGCGCTGGCCCTGCTGTTCTGAGCCCGCAGCGGGCTAGCTGCGCCATGAGAGTCTTCGCGAGTGTTTGTCGTGCGCACCCAACGCCTCGGTGTGCTGTGCTGCTCCCAGTGCAGCCCCGTTCCGTGCCCAGTGTGGCTGATAGCTGCAGGGGCACTGCATTCTGTAACCAGAATCAGGCACGGCAGTGCCGCCTGTTCAGTGGTTGTGGCGGTCGGGGTGTTGGCTGAGCAGGAGGTTCACATGCGGTGTCCATGCGGTCGGTGCGGTGCGCCAACGGGGCACCGCGGCAACCGCTACTTCTTCCCAGCGCATCGATTGTTGACAGCGCAAATGGCGTGTTACAGTTTACAGAAAGGATCTGTTAGGTGGCCCCGCTAGGCTTGGCTGGGATCTAACTGTGGACATGACGTCAACGCAGGTCAGCGTTAAAAATCATGATGGTGGATGTAATGCGCGCAGTTTGCGGGCAAGCTGTGGTAGCCGCTCCTGCTCAGCCAGCACAGCTGGCGCCTTTTGGTCCCGGGCTTCAAGAGCAGGAAGGCGCTCAGGGCGCGGCTGTTGGGCGGCGAGTTTCACACAGCGCCTGTGAGCTCACCAGTCGTGGCGGCAAGCTGTTGCGATCATCGCAGGACCCGCAGCGACGCACGATCATCGCCTATGCTTTGCTGTGCCGCCGCCACCACCGCCCTTGCTGCCGCCGCCACTGCTGCCGACTGCGCCACCACCCATCCCGTGTGACTAGTTGCAGAGAGCTGCGCACGCCACCACAATGGCAGCCATTACCACACCCTACCTGGAGCGGTACCTGGAGCGCGTGGGGCACGCCGGTGCCCACTTGCCGCCCACGCTGCCCACCCTCGCCCGCCTGCAATACGCACATGCGACCACCATCCCTTTTGAGAACCTGAGCCTGAAGCTGGACGCAGCGGCTCGCCAGCATGGTGTCGAGATCGACCTGGCGGCTGTCTACAAAAAGCTGGTGGTGTCGCGGCGCGGCGGGTGAGAGGCCTGCTGGGCAGTGCTCTGGTGACCGCAGGAGCTCATAATTTTAACCAACCTGTGGTTCCCCACCTCCCTGCTGGACATCAGCTACTGCTTTGAGCAGAATTCTTTGTTTGGTGGCGTTGCACGTGGACTGGGCTTTGATGTGATTGACGGAGCGGCGCGCGTGGTGCAGGTGAGCCAGCGACCAGACCACGCTGTGCCGCTGCTGTCGCTGCTGCTGCACCTGCTGTGCGTGCTGCGTTCTGGGCTTCTCCTCCCTTGCACCAGAGGAGTGTCAGCTGCATAGCTGGGCGACCCTCACCATACCATTTCCCCCCCCCTTACTGCACAGTCCTCAGACGCAGATGCATCAGAGGTGGAGGAAGCGCCACCGCTGCCCGGCCGCTCGCCATCTGCTCTGAAGGGAATTATTGAGGAAGCGCCAGGTGAGATATGGCTGCGACAGGGCGGTGATTTGAAGGCAGATGACTTGTGCTGAACTCCCCAATTGTGGGAGTTGGGCAGCACTCGCTGGCCACCCAGCGGGCCCCCCGCCCTGCTCGCCTTCCACACCTCGACTCCTGCAGAGCTGCGGCTAAGCGGGCACGACCACCACATCCTGTTTGTCCAGCTGGACGGCCGCCTGTGGCTGGCGGATGTGGGCTTTGGAGGTGGGCGGAGCGGTGTGCAGAGCCCAGCATGTGGGTTGGAAGCCAGTGGGGTCGGCCGAGCCGCAGCCCCCCACATTGCTCAGCCTGCTGCGCGTCGGGCGGCCGTCACAAGCACGTACCAAGTGTTGGCCTGTCCCTCACCCCCACCCCTTCAGGCGCCAACCCGCTGCTGCCGTTGCTGCTGCCCGAGGGTGCGGAGCAGTACGCAGCGCCACCGGCGGATGCCACCGCAGCAGACGCGTATGCGGGCGCGGACTGGGCAGCAGAGGCGGGGCTGCCGGTTGACCGCATGTCTCGCTACCGAGTGCGGCTGGGCCTGCCAGGCGTGCGTGCCGCACCCGACCCCGCCACCACGCCGCACTTTGGGCAGCGCGCCGGCTACTACCTGCAGCAGCGCTCCTCCAATGGCAGCTGGAAGGACTTGTACTTTTTCAGGCTGGACGAGTTCCTGGCCCAGGACTTTGCGCTGGTGGGTTGGGGGAGACGAGCAGGGCGAGGTTTTGTTTCGCCAAGGGCCAGCTGGACGAGGTCCCTTTGTGCAGGACTCTGCGCCAAGTGAGTGAGCGCGTGCGTGTGTTGCCTGGCCATGATTCTCGAGCGAGTTGGTGTGCGCCTTCAGCCCTGGGCACAAGAGATGCCCCTTGCTGCAACCCTTGAAGTCCTGGGAGCCCTCTTGCCACCCATCAGATGCTCCCTGGTCCCTGGCCGCCCCTCCCCCTGCCCAGGCCAACCACTACATCGAGAGCCACCCTCAGAGCCACTTCCGCAGGAACCTGATCGTGGCGCGGCAGACGCCTGCGGGGCGGGTCACCATCCTGAACGACGAGCTCAGGTGGGGAGCTGGCACGCCATGCTGAGGGCGCACAGGCTTTGAGCAAGCAAGGGGTGCTAGCAAGGGGTGCTGGCCCGGTTCACGGCTGCTCGGCGAGGAACACCGTCCTCTACCTCCCAATGTGCCCTGAGGGCGTGGCGCGAGGGCAGCGAGGCGCCTGAGGAAAACCTCACTGCAGTCTATTCGTTCATGACCCAACCAACCAATCAATCAACCAATCTTGCAGGGTGTGGCATGAGGGCAGCGAGGCGCCCAAGGAGGAGCGGCGGATCGAGGGGGAAGCTGACTTGCTGGGCTTGCTGCGCGAACACTTTGGCATCGTGCTATGAATGTGCAGACGCATAGTTTCTCTTCCCTGCTCAGCCAGCTGGCAACTGCACCGTTTTGCGGTTTTCACCAGAACCCGCTCTCAGAGTGTGTGTGATGCAAGGGAGAGAAGGCCAAGGAGAACTTCGCACCAGCAATGGAAAAAGTAGCGTGGGAGCCAATATGAGATCCAATTGTTGCATGCACGGTCAGGTGGATCAGTGTGCAGGTTGGCGAATGAAAGGCAGGTAGTGCGGGCAGGCGCGCGTCTTTGACTGTTGGAGTGAGCAGGTTGGTTGGTTGGCTGTCTGGTTGACTGGCTTGCTGGCTGCGGCACCCTAGCGCGCTGCAACTCATGTGGCGCTGGTAGTCGTCTCAACAAAAGCGGCGTTTCGCCTGCAAAAGCCGCGCTGCAGTGACGGTCCTGGTCGGCGGTCTGTTCTGTCCTGTCAACAACTCTGTTGGGCTGCGGCGGCTGCCACGCGGCGTTGTTGCCACTGTGCTGCGCCTGCTGGCAAATGCCTGGGCACCCCAACTGCATGGCGCAACGTGCCGCCCTCCGATCCGCTCAGCAGGCGGCCTTGGGCAGCGGGCTGCGCGGCGAGAACGCCGCCTCTGTGACGCAGGTGCGGGGAGTGAGGGAGGCCAGCGAGGCAGTCTCTGAGCCGGGGCCGCGAGGGGACACCTCGGCCAGACCCGCCCGGGCCGCCTGCTTGCGGATCGCCTTGAGGCGGCGGCCCACAGCGCCAAAGGTGGGGCGGGAGAGGGGGGAGGGCGCGGTGCACAGCTGCACCACCCCTAGCAGCTCCCTCTGCAGCTCCAGCAGCCGCTCCATGCCTGCAGGGTTTGGCACAGGGCGTTTGATTGCAAGGGAACGCCGGCGGGGGCAGGGTAGCACTGGGTGGACGGGTGCCATTCGCAGCAGCAGCAGCAGCACGGGTGCGGACGGACCGCCGGTTGTGATGGAGCAAGCAAGCTGGCGTGTGGCAGGCCTGCAACCCATCTGTCCATCCCAACCTGCTGCGATCCAGCAGCTGCGCAACCCTGCTCACCCTGGAAGGAGATGTCGAGGCGCTGCACCATGTCGGCCAGCATCAGGCCAAAGGCGCGCACCTGCGCAGCATGCGCAACGGGATTGGATGAGAGAGTGGCGCATGCTGCACACGCTGCGTACACGTCATTCCAGGACAGAGTTGGGCTCCACCCAACAGCGGCTGCCCACCTCCATGGCCTCGTAGCGCACGGGGCCCGACTTGTGGTACGGGAAGGAGGCGCCTGCAGGCAAGGAGGGTCAAGGGCGGGCGAGTGAGTGTAGTCTGAGAGAGTGTTAGTCCGAGAGAGTGTTAGTCCCAGAGCCAACCTGCGCTCGTGACGCGGCTCCGCTCAAGAAAACAGACACAGGGGCACTTGAACCTGCTGCCCGGGTGTTGGCCAGGCGCGCCCACCAGCGGCGGCAAGCTGCGTGCAGCGTCCACACAGCCGCCGCTTAACCATTCCACTGCCACTTGAGCGCACCATAGTCGCAGAGCGTGGCATGCCCCTCCTCGCTGGCCATCACGTTGTGCGCATAGACATCGCCGTGCGCAATGCCCCTGCACAGTAGTAAAACAAACAGCAGCGGTTGAGCACGACCGCCTCCACCACCCGCGCAGCTGGATGCATTCGTGCGTTGCGCTCTCGCCAGCGCTTGCAGCCACACTGCGGTGTCGCGGAATGCAGGCATCAGCCAGCAGCCAGCGGCCTCACCGGTAGTGCATGTGCTCCAGTGCGGAGGCCACGCCTATGGCCACGCGCAGCACCCACCCCAGCTGCAGGGCCTGGCCGGGCGCCCAGCGGCAGCGCAGCAGCGACTGCAGGTTGACAATGGGGCGTTGGGGCGGGAGGACTGGTTGGCAGGAAGCTGAGGTGGAGGCCGAGCTGGGCTGCAAGTTGGTTGGTTGGCAGGGGCTCATGGTCGCATGCGGTGGTGATGGCACCAGGCGCCCGCTGCATGCCAAGTGTTCCTTAGCTATGGCCCTGAAGCACACACCTTGTGGTTGGGCTTCTGCGCCATGGGTGCGCCCTCAGCCCTCCATCCAGCCACGCCCTCAGTGTGCGCCCCCGCTCCCAACCAGTGCTGGCCTTACCTCATGGTTGGGCTTCTGTGCCATGGGCGCCCCCTCAGCCCACTCCATCACCAGCCCCAGCGGTTCCTGCAGCTGCGCGGTCACCCGTACCAGGTGCCGGTCGGACACTGCAAGGGGGCGGCGGCGGACGACAGGGAAACAAGCTGAAGCAATGGTGGGTGCGGACCCCAGCACCCAGCACCCTGCCCCTGCCCGCCCACCTGGCACCACCCAGGTCTAGCCCACTCACCAGCGAATGCGATGGCCATCTCATCGCGGCTGTGCCCGTCGGGCGAGCGCTCCGCCACGAAGATCTGTTGGAGGGCAGGGGGAGGAAGGTGACTGTGTGGGCAAGCAAGACTGCCGTGAAACAGGATGGCATGCAGCGCATGGCAGTCGGTGGCACCCTGTTCAGCCGCAACAAGCAGCTGCCGTGCTTCAACTGCTTCAGCTGGTCCAGCCTGCTGCCGCGGACCCCCACTTGGGCCCAACAAAAAACACAACCAGCCTCACCTTGACCGCCACGCGCTGCTGCTTGTAGTATGCTCCAAACACCTCGCCACTCGCGCCGTCGCCTGGCGGCAGGCAGGGATGTAGCAAGCCAGCCCTCAATAATGATGCAAGGGAGGCATGGGCACGCTCAGGCTGATGTCCTCACACCGCCCCTTGAACTGCAAGCACAAACAAACAGCCCTGGGCAACGGACGCAGTCTTGCAGAGCGCACACCCATTTTCGGGCCCATCACCAGGTCACAAGCCGTGCCACTGCAGCCCAGTCTGCTGACGCCGCCCGCAGCACGTTTCCAGCGCACATCCACAAACAAGTCGCACATCCATCCTCACCAACTTTAAGGCCCACGGTCAGGTCACTCAGCGCCACAACTGGCGGCTTGCGGGGCACCAATGCGCGGCAGCAAGGGTTGCTGGCCAGGCTGCGGGGCCAGGCACAAGGAGGAGAGCAGCGTGCAAAGTCAGCAGTGTAGCGTGGACTCGCGGGCAGGTTTGTGTGCGGTCACCGGCGCAGACAACAGGAGCTCTGTGCACCCCGCAGGCATCGCACACGTTGGAAACCGCACACCAAAAGCATGATGCACCCTCCCATCCCTCCACTCTGTAACTTTCTTCAGCCTCACCTCATCCAGGCCAGCTTGGGAGCCATGCCCAGCGCAGCGGGCACCGACTCAATCTGGCAGCTGCAGGTGGCAGGCAGGTGGGCACACCAGGGGCCGCATCGGTCAGCGTCACAGGAGGCGGATCATGCATAGTGTTCGGCAGATGCAGGTTGGCAAATGCTGCATATAACCCACCTTGCCGCGCCCCACCCTCCCGCACCTGGCCACGCGGACCATCTCCAGGCGCGGCAGGCTGCCCAGCTCGGACGGCAGCGACTTGAGGCAGTTGAAGGAGGCCTGTGGACAAGGCGGGGCAATGGGGCACAGCCTGAGATGCCAGTCAGTTCTCGAGGCGGTTGAAGGAGGCCGCTACCAAGGCACCACGCATGCAGGGCGCTGCATGTTAGCACCGCCCACGCGGCAGCACGCCTGCCGCGAGAGGGCGGCAGGGGCACACCACGCCAGCGGCGGCATAGAAAGGCCCACAACTGGTGTGATGCAGGCGGGTGCAAGCTTTCCGCCGCACCTGCAGCTTGACCAGGGAGGTCATGCCGCCCATCTCGGCCGGCAGGCTCTCCAGCAGGTTGTCTGCAGTGGTGGAAAATAAGCCAACAGTGAGCCACCCAAGTTGCATGGGCAACAAAGGCAATGCTGGAGCCTACGGTGCTCCCCATGGGGGCAGACACCTTCAATCGAGGCGCTGTCGCATGCAGCAGCAGCAGCAGCTGTGGCTCCCCACCTGTGAGGTAGAGCTCCACCAGGCTCGGCGGGTCGCCAACAGAGGGCGCCAGGGCCACCCGCCAGCTACAACCGCGGTCAACACTCCCTGTACTGCACTAACACCGCTCCACCTGTGAGATAGAGCTCCACCAGGCTCGACAGGTTGCCAATGGAGGGTGGCAGGGCCACCAGCCGGTTGCCCTTCAGGCCCAGGCGCAGCAGAGAGGCGCAGCCGCCGATGCCGTCCGGCAGCGCGGTCAGCTGCAAACAGATGGCGGGTGCGAGCGGCGGGGAGTGAAAGGCAGGATGCAGGGCCGGGAGCCGGGTGCAACCGCCACACCAGCTCACAGCGCCGCGGGCGCAACGCACCAGCCCAAGCACACGCCCAAGCACACGCCACCCATGCATGGCCGACATTCGACTGCTCACCCACCTGGCAGTTCATGGCATTGAGGTACTTGAGGCGGCCCAGGCGGCCCAGCGAGTCGGGCAGCGCCGCCAGCGGGTTGCCCGCCACATCCAGCTCCTCCAAGGCCTGTTGGACGAGGGGAAGCAACAGTGGCGGCGGCAGGCGGGTTGATGATGCGCACAGGTGAGCCGTGTAGCCGTCGACTTTGGGACACATTGGCCTGCGCAGCTACTCGCCCGCAATGTGCGGCCCCACCAGGCGGCGCAGGGCCCATGCAGGGCGAGGTAGCGGTTGGGGTGCAGTGTGCCCACCTGCAGCTTGCCCAGTGACTCGGGCAGCTGGGAGACGCGGTTGCCAGCCAGGCACAGCCTGCAGGGCGGTGGGTGGTGCATGTCAGGTCATGGCGTTGACGCGGGCTGCCCAACTTGGTTGGTATGCACTTGTGGTCGCGCAGGCACAGCCCCTCGGCATTGGCTGTGGGGCTTGCACAGTGCAAATGCGGCACAGCTTGCAACGGCAGTCGATGCGCATGCGCTCACAACAGGCAGCAACAGGCAGCAAACCACCATGGGCAGCATGCCAGCACCGTGTGAGGGCGGTCAGGTTGCCGATGCCGGCGGGCACTTCGCTGATGGCGTTGCCACGCAGGTCCAGCTCCTATAATTTGAACAGTAGGAACAGCAGCGTGAGACAACAACTGGCAGGCATCGAGCGCCCTGTGTCCATTAGGAAGCTGGTGGGGTGGCTCGTCACACCCAGCGCCGCGGGACCGGGCCCACAGCCGCAGGCCTCTGCCCGGGCCGGCAGCATAGTAGAGTCCCACAACAGCTCACGCATCCCACAATGCCGCATTTCGAGGCATCAGAAAGGCACCTGGTGGCCGGGAGTGACTTGCAAACCCGGCACATGGCATGACCAGTGACTACCCACAGGCCCTGGCAACCGCCCCACCCACCGGCCCCTACCTTGAGCTCTCGCAGAGCCAGCACCGAGGCGGCAATGGCCGCCAGTTTGTCGCCATGGTGCATCACGCGCACGGCCAGCACGGGCGCAGCGAGCAGCCGGAAGTGTGGCAGCTGCTCCAGGGCTGCCAGAGTGGTGACGACACCGGTTGGCGATGCGGCAGCGTCCGCCGCCGCCCCGGCGCCTGCCTTTGCTGTCCCGAGCGGGTCCAGCAGCACGCCGCAGGGACCCAGCGTCTCAGGCGCCTCCTCCTCCTGCTCAGCTGCGGCTGCCGCGGCCCTGCGGCGCGCNCGGCGCGCCAGGGCCACGGCCGACACGAGCGCGGCGGTGGCGGCGACGGCGGCAGCTGCCGCCACTGCCTTCCTCTGCCGCTCACTCAGCTCGGGCAGGGCCAGCCCTCGCAGTGCCGCCATGTTGAGGGACGGCAACTGGGGCAGGCTGAGCTGCTGTAGGCTCTGCGTCAGAGCTTTGAGCTGCGAACCGACTGAGGGCGCCGGCAGGCCCGGCATGGTTGCCAGAGCACCTAAAAGCGATATGCGATTAAATGGCGTTAAAGGAGGCGTGGGGGGGGCTCTCGACTTCAGACACGTCTGCCCACCTGGCCGTGCATTTGCTCTGCAACTCGCCTGGAGTGCCGCACAGCTGTTTTGGGGGAGCCACGATTGAGTTGCAAGCTGCAAGGTCGTGTCTGCTTTGATTCGGGGCCCTCCCCGCCTTCCCGCCGCTGCCCCGCGGTTGCGTCACCGCTGGAACGGGCGCAGCCCTCTCGCTGCTTCGAACAGCCGGCACGATCCAGCTTAATCAAGAACATGGTGCAGTGGATTCTATCATGGGGAAGTAAGCTGATGCCCACGGTCAGGTTCGGTCAGACAAGAACGCTAGGTGCCACCAAGCAAGGCAGGGAGGGGAAGAACAGGCAGGTAGTGAAGCAGTCCAATTGGCTGGCTAACCCGAAAAATCCAATAGCATAGTAAAGCAAGCAGCCGCCACTGTTGCAAGAGGCCTGCGACTGACATCACTTGCGCGATCATGCTGCCCATGCAGGCACCTTGATCTCTCACATTCCGTCGGCCGGAGATCACTCGCATGATGGTGCCGCTGGGGTTGCGTTCCCGCAGGCCGACGGTTGGAGATCACTCGCATGGTGGTAGCGTGCCGCCGGGGTTGCTCCCTCACCGGCCCTCACTCCCACTTCTTCTTCAGCTCGCTGGCCACCCGCTCAGCCACCGCCTGCAAGACAAGGTTTGCAGCACCAACACACTGGGTGAGAACAGCGGCTGCAGCAGCTTTGGCAGCAGAGGCACCGGCGGCGGCGGGGGGGCACCAAGAGTGCCAGCGTGGGACTGGCCATGCTGAGCCCAAAGGTAGTGAGTGAATGATCACGCAGGCTCGCATGCCGCCACAAGGGGCAGTACAGCACCAGCAGTCGCAATGCCCTGTTTCACAGCGCACCTGCACTTCCGACTCGGGCAGCTTTGTGTACTCCAGCAGGCCCACAGCCTGGTTGTCAATAATCTGCGTGCGTGGGGCATGGCGACAAGCAGTAGTGGGTGCAAGGCCGCGGCACTAGCAGTGGGTGCATGGCGGTGGCAGTACTACTGGCTAGTAGCAGCGGGATGCACGCCTTGCGCAACCGAAGTGCGGGAGCTGCCATGCCGCCATGGATTAATGCACGGTGAAACAGAAGGGGTGCCGCGTTCCTGCCCGGCGCCCCACGCTGCCCTGCAGCCAGAGCCGCGGATGATGGGTGGCTCACCTCGGGCTGGCCGGTGTACTGTGCAGCGGTTACGCCGTCCTGGAACTGGGTCTCGTTGCGCCTCACCACCTGCGCTGGGGGCAGGTGCATGGCATTGCTGAATCATACGGGCAGTCTTTTCGGTACAACACCGCTAAGGGGGGGCGCCACTGGCGCCAGACCCTTGCTTTATCACAGCTAGATTGTGCACCAATGCTTGATTGGCAATCCTGCCGACGCTTGCAGGCTGTCCTAAAGCCTCCCTCCTCAGGGGGCCACCGTGCTGCCGGCGCTGAATATTGACATGGCTGACCTCAACTGGCACCAGCTGAAGTGGACGCCGGCGTCAACGGCAGAGGAAAGTGAGCCCCAGGCCAAGGGCTGTGCTGTTACCGAAACTGCAGCGCCGACGCCCCACCGCCGCCCCAGCTGCATTGACGATGGCGGCCACACCTTTCCATGGCTGGGTTTGAGGACCTGCCGGACGAGCTGCTGGTGCGGTTGACTGTTCGGCCGTTCAAGTACATCGCGCAGCGGCAGCAGCGATGCGGGGAGTTGACTCTCCAGCAGGGGCAGCTCTGAGCCGCGAATGGCTGCCACACTGCCTTCCATGCATCTGATTGCTGTTGTGACGCCGAGATGTGCAGACGTTGTGCCGCAAGTGGTGGACCCCAACGCAGCGGTGGGGCGCGCGGCGGCGGCCTGCACACCGCCAGGAGCCTAGCCGGGGCCGGGCGGGGAGCGGGTCGGGGGTGGCGCAGGACCTGCCGACAACCGCCCCACAGCTTCCTGGGCGGTCCAGCTGGCGCATCACCATCACGCGCCTGGCCGGGTGCCAGGTGGTGACGGGACGCGGCCTTGCTCAGGCACCCATATAGCGCTGCGCTGCTGCTTGCATCGCCACTCTCCGCAACCGGCGTGCCCCCCAGCAGCCATCCGCTCCTCGCCGCCCTCGCCCCAGCACCCACACCTCCCTCCCGCCGCCCGGTGCCGCCCACCACCGCCGCCCACCATGCGCCCCGCCCTGTCGTCGCTGCTCCTGCTGGCCCTGCTGGCCGTGATGTGCGGGTGAGATGCACAGGATGCAACTTGTGGCCTGCCCAGCTGGCGCGCCGCCGCCAGTGGCACCCGCGCATGCACATGCCGCAAGCTCCCAGCCCCCGCCGCCGCTCATGCCGCTCACGCCCCGCCGCCACCGCACCGCCCCACCTGCAGGTCCGCCACCGCCAAGCTGAGCAAGTGCAAGGCCAAGTGCCTGGAGCAGGCCTGGCAGCCCGTGTGCGGGCGGCACACGTTCCAGGGGGAGACCTTCCACTGGGTGTACGGCAACCCCTGCGAGATTGCGTGCGCCAACCAGGACGACCCCTCCATGCCCGTGGCGCTGACCCAGGTCCACCTCAAGCTGCCCGCCTCCTGCCACACCGCCTGGGCCACCCAGTGGGGCACCATGGGAGACGAGTGCGTGTGCGGGCCCGCCGCCGCTGGCGGCCACGGCAAGGCGCACCGCCGCGCCCTGAGCGCCTGAGCACCCGGCCGAGCCGCCGTCCCTGTACACTGCGCACACTGCCTCCCCCGTACTGCCTTGCCTCCTCCGATCCGTCCTCGATTCGTTCCTCGGCCCGCACTGTGATTATTTATTCATGCTCCTTAGTACTGCAGAAGCTTGATGCCCTGGCGCAGCTACCCAATGTGTAAATCGAACATGGCTGCTGAAAGCCAGGAGGCAGGGGTGGGCAGTGTCCTGTCCATCCACACGCGCACGGTGACAGGCTGCTTGCCCGCAGCATGTGAGGAAGGCGCAGTTGCGCGAGCAGTTGCGACAGGCAGCTGGCCGCTGTGCCTTCTGCTGCCCTGACCCCGCTAGCTAGCTCTCCCAACCAACCTTGCCCAGGTCTGCTGCAGCCCCCCTGTCGCATGCCCTTGCTTGCTTGACGTGAACCGTCCCGCTTCTAACCTGTGCCCAGTGACATTGTAACAACGCAGTGGACCACATGGGCGCAGATGAGGCCATGGCGAGCAGGCCATCACAAATCAGCGCCAGTTGAGGACACACACAGCTACACTTCGATGCCGCCGCCGCCGCCGCCCTCCGCTGCGCCGCTGTAACCGTACCCGCCGTCGCCCCAGCCCTGCTGCTCCTGCTGCTGGTACTGCTCATATCCCTGCCCCGCATCCTGGGGTGGGTACGCCTGCTCCTGCTGCTGAGCATACGCCTCCTGCTGCTGAGCATAGCCGTACTGCTCCTGCGGCGCTGCCTGCCCAACTGCAGCGGCCGGCTGCGCAGCCGCAGCGGCTGCGGCAACGGCTGCCGCGCCTGCTGAGCCGGGGCGGGCGGTCAGCAGATCCAGCCGCTGGCCCAGCACCACCGACGCCTGCTCCGCATTCAGTGCCTTCACGCCGTGTGGCACCAGCAGCTGCTTGGCGGCCCGCGGCTGCGCCTCCAGCGCCGCCGCCAGCTGGGTGGCCGCCGACCAGGGCAGGCGCAGCAGGCGGCAGGCCTCCCGGCTCTCCCGGAAGTGGGCCGCAGGACGGGAGGTGTACTCGCCAAACACGGCTGCCATGGCTGCCAGGTCAGCATCCAGCTGGGCCGCGCCCTGCACGGTTTGGTCGGGTGGAGAGGCAGCGGGTGAGCGGCGCACACACATGCCAGGGACGTGACGGCGCACAGCCAGGCAATGCAATGCATGCGCAGGCTGCCGTCGGGGCTCCACCCCTGGACCCTGCCAAGCAGGCGCAGCATGCCCGGCCGTGCCCAGCCGCACCTGTGCGGAGAAGAGCGCCTCGGTGGCCACCTCGTTGTACAGTGCATAGTTGACCGCAAGCGCGATGCCCTTCCACACGTCCCTGTGTTGCAGGGCAGGCAGTGGCGGAAGCTAGTCAGCACAGATGTCCGCTGCGATTTATTGCACACAGCGCACAGTTGGCCACAAACGGCGAAGCCCTGGCACACGTCCGTAGCATCAAGCAAATGGAGCAGAAAGAGATGCGTGCGGTCAGGGAGCCCATACAAGGCACAGCACGCCCTGCCCAGCTGCTGCACCAGAGCCGCAAATCAGGTTGGCGAAGCTTCGCCTTGATTGGTATTCAGCACCACAACTGATCTAGCCAAGACGTGCTCTCACCGGAACACAACAGCATCCAGGTGCTGTGCCAGCGCTCTGAGCAGCTGCTGCAGGCTGTCCGCCGCGCGCAGCATGGGGGGCGAGGGCGCGGGCGGGCCGGCGGCAGCCGCCGCAGCCGCCTGCTGCTCCGGGGACTGGCCTTCCTCGTAGCCAGCGGTGAAGATGCCGCCGTCACGCCTGCAGAGAGAACATGGGAACGGGTGGTGCATGCAGGAGGGTGATCAGTACCACAGGCAAGGTGGCCTGACCGGCAGGTGAGAATGCCATGCCATGTTGCGGGCGGCGCCGGACGCGCAGGCTGCAGCCCCACCGCACGCGCCCTCCACAAGAGCAGCCCGCCGCCACCACAACAAGCTGCCGCACCCGGCCGACTCACTTGTACGGGTTGAACAGCTGGTGGAAGGCCTCAACCGCCTGCTTCGCAAGCTTGTAGGCCCACTGCTTGCGCAGCGCCGAGAAGGCAGCTGCCTCCCGCTCAATCATCCCAGCCAGGCGGCCGGCCGCTGCAGCCGGCGCGCTGCCCTGGGCACCGCTGTTGTCGGCGCCTGCGCTGCCTCCACTGGCGCCGCCATCCTGGCCTGGCGCTGCATCTTGGAGCTCCGCCAGGAGCAGCACGCCCTGAGGCTCGCGCAGCTGGTGCTCTAGGTAGTGTGCCGCGCAGATGGCAGCGCCCACACGAGGCAGCCAGGTGTCGCCCAGCAGCCCCCGGAACTGCTCCGCCTGGGCCAGCAGGTTGGACAGCCGCTGGCGGAAGGCTTTCAGGGTGGCCAGCGGCGCGGCCTGCAGGGCAGGCGGGGTTGCAGGGTGCGATGAGGCAGGTTGGTGGGAGCCTTGTGAGACGCGCATACAGTCCTCGTCGCTGCACATTGGTTGTGGGACTGAAACGCGCAGCAGGCTGCTGGATGCGAGGCGGCACGCGTGCACCGCGGCGAACCAGCCAGCCGGTGCATCCAGAACCGCATGCCCATTCCCACTCGCCTGCATGTACTGCTGTTTGTGGGCCAGGGAGTGGACCCAGCCGCCGCGGCGCACCAGGCCAGACACCAGGCTGGCCACTTGCTCGGCGCACACGGGGGGCCACAGCTCGTGCCGCCATGCCGCGCCGCCCCTGTGCCATTGCAGGCGGGTCGGAGCAGAGAGCGCTGGGCAGTGGCGCAGAACTGCAGTGCAGTGGTACCAAATGATGAGCCGTGCGAGCCGCTGCGGACCACACGCCAACTGTTGCACCCCGGACCCTGCACCCAAGCAGCCACAGGACGCCATGCAGCAGTAAAGCACAGAAAAGACAGCATGGCACAGCACAGCGCACCTGCTGCGCGGCGTTTCGGGCAGCATGTCCTCGTCCCCCGCAGCCGCCGCCAGCAGCTGCTCTGCTGCGGGCTGCCAGGCAGCGTAGGCGTCGCAGGCGGCGTCCAGCTGGCGAGAGGCATCCCAGGCCTCTGCACCCAGCCAGCCCTCCTGCAGCAGATGCCCGACATAGCGGAGGACGTACGTTGAGGATTTGCATTGAGGATTTGCTGAGACGTGCGGCAACAGAGGTGACTATGCTGTGCAGAATGAATGCGCGCAAAGTGCAGGTGGTGGAGGGTCCAAGGCATCCGTGAAAAAGGAATCGCCGACGCCCACCTGCCACTCGGGCTGCTGGAACAACAGCTCAATGGTGGAGCCCGCATGCGCGGCCGCCAGAAACTCCTCGTCGTCCGGCAGTGCCAGCGCGGCACCTCGCAGCGGCGCAAACCTGGCAGGGTCAGGAGGGCGGGAGGGCAGATTGCGCAAGACATCGCCGACGAGCGTGAGGGGCGCAAGGGCACCTGCAGCGCGCGGCACAGCCTTGCACGTCACTTTTGGTGTGAGCCTAGCACCACAAGGCAATGCCACATACAGGGGGGAGCAATGCTATGTACAGGGCTCACCGCTTCTCGAAGCGCATGGCCTCATCGGCAAAGTGGAGCCACAGGGCGGGGTCCGCCGCCGCCACCAGCTGCACGCGTCGGCAGGTCAGAGGCACGTCAAATCAGGCTGCAACAGCCAACAAGCTGTGACTCGGCGGCATTGCGCAGCACTTGCGACACATGCAGGGCGGGCTTGATTGCAACAGCTGGACAAGCCGGCAGGCCCGCGCCCAACAGCAGTCGGTCAAACAAGGCAGGCTTGCCTGTGGCAGGAGGTGGTCCGCCACCAGCGCGTTCACGCCCAAAGCCTGCACCGCGCGAGCCACCTCCAGGGGCATGCTGTACCAGGCCTGCAGCTGGTGCGCGTCTGCAGCGGCAGGCAGAGAAACGCACAGTGGTATGTAGCGGTTCAAGCAGGAAGTGGGCAGCAGTGGGACAGCGGCGTCCAAAAGACAGCAAGAGTCCCCCCATCGCCCAGCCTACACCACCCACCCACCGATGCAGGGCTGCAGCTCCTGAGCGCAGGGGGCACACTGCTGTGCCGCCTTGAGTGCCGTGGCGAACAGCCACTCCGGCCGGTCTGGCCGGTCGGTGGGCAGCCCGCCTGCAAGCAGGAGCGGTTGGCAGGGTAGCGACCATGCGGTCAGCAGGTCAGCGGGCGGGAAGGAGTGTGCAAGTGTACAGCGCGGCCCACATCAGGAGCTATAATACACTGTGTAGTTGCGGCATTGCCACGCTCCCAACAGCGGCCCGTCCAAACAAGCGCACGCTTCCCAGCAAAGGGCCGTCACCCAACCCGGCCCACCTGCAAAGTGGTGCCGCAGCCGCTGGGCCAGTGGCGCTGCCAGCTCCTCCGCAACCCACAGCAGGGGCCCCTCCTGGATCGCCTCGCTCAGCTCGCTAAACTGCTGGTGCTGGCTGGCCCGCTGCAGCGTGAGCAGCAGCACCAGCAGCTGCTGCAGCTCCGCAGCAACCGCCTCGCCGGCTGCCGCAAAGCCCTTGAACGCGGCGCCGTTCTCAGGTGCACCGCTGGCGGCGGCACCGCCCTCGCCACTCACTGCCAGCGGCGGCGGCCAGTGTGCTGTCGACAGGCGCTGCTGGATAGTGGTGCTCAGAAGCGAGCGGAGGCCCTGCTGCACGGCGCCCACTTTTGAGAGCAGGCTGGCCGCGTGCTGCTGCAGGCGTTGGATGGGCACCTTGCCTTGCTCTGGGGATGCAGCAGGGTTGGGGGGCAGTAACAGCTGCTGGGCAGAGTGTGTGGATCACCAGGCAGGGCAGAACATGCGAGGTGTGCGGGCTCTGCGCCATATGACCAGGCAACTTGGGAGCTCGGCCACACCACTCAACGCCCACCTGTCAGCTGCTGCACCGCAATGGCATAGCCCACTGCGTTGCTGAAGCCATCCACTGCCTCGCCCAGCGCCTGCAGCAGCGCTGCCGCCTCTGCACTGCCCGCCGCCGCTCCCGCCGCAGCCTGCTGCTGCACCGCACGCACCGTCTTGTCAAGGTGGCGGACCAGTGCTTGCAGCTCCTGCACACGGAAAGCAGCGTGGCGCACCATCTGTGGGCAACCGGTTGTGTGTACAGTCGTCCAGCTCCCCGTCCGCAATGCCTTGCGCAACAAACTGTGCCAACGGCACAGCAGGAGCGCACGCTAGGCTGTGAGCTGGCCAGATGCCAGGCTGCGAACTAGCCATCCTGCCCACCTGCACGTAAGCCAGGTGCTGCCGCACTCCCTGCAGCACCACGAGCTCCCCAGCCAGGGCAGGCAGGTCGGCCGGCAGCGGTACGCCAGTGGAGGTTGCCCCCAGGGCCGCTGACATCTGCTGGTAGGCCCCCGCTGCCGCCGCCGCCAGCTGCTGCTGCAGCCCCTGCCGCTGCTGCTGCAGGCCTGCAAAGTGCGCCTCCAGCTGTCCCAGATACTCGACTGGCGAGTAGGCCGCTGTGCCGTCGGCTGCCGCAGCCGCCTCGTCGGCAGCGGCGCCACCTTCTGCACCGCCCCCGGCTGCTGCCCCAGGCCCAGCAGTGCCGCCGCCTTCTGCTGCGTACTGCTGTTCTGCCACGGGCGGTGCTGGTGCTGGTGCACCGCCCTCTGCATGCCCATAGCTGCCACCCTCTGCATCGTACGCTGCCGGCCCTGCAGCCGCCGGCCCGCCCTCCGCATTCATGTCAGCACCGCTGCTCTGCTGCGCAGCAGCAGGTGGCACTGGCGCTGCGGCAGCTGAGTACTGGTCAGTTTGATGCCCATGCAGCTCACGGTCGCCGCTGCCGGTGCCAGCCAGCTCAGGTGCCAATGTGGCTGCAGCTGCCGCTCGGGCCGACCCCGGCTGTGAAGCAAAGCCGGGTGCGCCTGCATGGGGCGGGCCGCCGGCTCGAGCCGAACCGGGCTGCGAGCGGGACATGGCTGCCGGTTTGCTGCCGCGCAACCCTGCTGCCTGCACCTCACTGCCGCCTGCTACTGCGTGGGCGCCAGCTGGATGCGAAAGAGCTGGATGTCCTCGCTCCGCCAGTCGGGGTGCTGCTGCTCAGGCGGCACCTGCTGCACGCTGAACCCCGCAGCCTCAAACAGCTCCCAGGGGAAGGGCAGGGCGGGGCGGTGCTCGTTGCACAACAGCACCTGCGGCCAGGGGCGGCGGTGGAGGAGCGCAGGCCACAGCGTCTGTCGCCTGGTGGCGCTTTTCAACAATCCGCAAGCAAGCCAGCAACTGCGCATCCTTATCCCAGTCTCACTGCGCATCCTCATCCCGGTTAAGCCAGCGGGCGCTCCAGGCTGAGCTCACCTCCGTGCCAGGGCCGCACAGCTGCGCCAGAGTCGCCACAAACAGCGGCAGCGCGTCTGCTAGGTAGAGCACGTCTGAAGCCAGCACCAGGTCAAATGGCGGCTGCACGTGGTCGGCAGGGCTGCCCCAAGCCAGCTCCGCGGCGGTGGCGGTGGCAGCCAGACCGTTGGCCTGCACACGCATGGAGGAAGGCAGCAGGCTGGTGAGCGGGCCGGCAGGGAAGCGCCTCCAACGCAATGGCAGCAAGACGAGCAGTGTGCACAACACCCTGCCCACCGGTCCCCGCAACCGACCTCGATGTTTGCCTGCACCAGCGGCAGCAGGTGCGGCAGGTCGGTGAGGGTGGCGTGCGCTGCTCCCAGCGCCGCTGCCGCCAAGCCGCACGCGCCAGGACCGCAGCCTAGCTCAACCACTCGCTTGCCGGCCACGTGGGCAGCTGCACAGCGGCGGGTGGGCGGCGGTGGTGGCGGGTGAGCGGCGGCAGTGCACCCTGTGCAGCCTGTGCAGCCTGTGCTGCAGTCCAGGCTCGGGTTTACGGCGCTGATCGCCCCCGGGGCCAGCAAGGCAGAGCAGGGTACAGTCAGAGAATCGAGACTGCAGCTCGATCGACTGAAGACGCAAAGCACTGGGTGCAGCCACCGGCGATCGCACTCACGCCGCAAGTAGTAGGTCAGGCAGAGGGCGGCGTCCCAGACGACGGCCCCAGCCTCGTCTGGCTGGTGGTGCGCCTCGGAGACGTGCAGCGTCCTGCCGCCCTGCAGCTCGATCTCTCGCATCAGCCGGAGGCGATCGGATGACTGCAGGGCGCCGATGGCCCCCGTTTCCATGCGCGCCCAGCTGGCAAAAACCGGCCGTGGTGGCTAAACGCGCTTGCAACCGGCTCATTGCGCATTGGCAGTTCGCATAATCAACCCGCGACGCATCGGCCCCACCCAGCACCCCAGCAGCTCGGGAGCTTTGCATTGCGCGCGCTCCAGGCCTCCCCAGCTGCCCACTAGCGGTCGGTACACAACACAGACACATCGTAAAAATGTCCAGTGCCGTGCGGGGCGCCTGCGCCACAGGCAGCAGCACCGCCGCCGCCCGCCGCGCCGCCGCTCGCACTGCCGCCGCTCGTGCCACACCCAGCCTTCGGGCAATGCGGACAGCCGCCACTGGCAGCGGCAACGGCGCCGAGCCGGAGCAGCAGCAGCAGCGCCGGCCTCGCTCCCTGGCCACGCTACTGGTGCACTCGGAGGGTCTTGTTGACGACCCGTTTGCCGCCTCCATGCCGCCCATCTACCAGGTGCGTAAGCATCGCATGTGCGCCAGGCCAGTAGTTGGGGCAGCATGCATCGCAAATGCCCGCTTGCGATGCATCGCAAATGCCCGCTTGCGATGCGAATGCACTGTGCGCCGCGGCTGCATTCGTTCCGCCGCCCACGCGCTCACAGCCCACGCATCCCTGCGTGCAGACCGCCACGTTCCAGCAGCCGGATGCAATTGAGATGGGGGAGTACGATTACAGCCGCAGGTGGGTGCAGAACATTCAAACGAAGCGAATGGGGTTGGTGCCATGCAGTGCAAGGGCAGGTGCTTCTGCAGAGCAATTACCACGTGGGTTGATGTCCAGTTCCAGTTGCCGACGCTGCCGCGCCCTGCCTCGCTGCCCACCCTGCAGCGGCAACCCCACCCGCACAGTGCTTGAGAAGATGCTCGCGCAGATGGAGGTGCGCATGGGGCGGCCAATGATGTGTGTTGCTGTTCCACACACATCTGCAGCTACGCTGCTGCAACTGCTGCCGTCGCCTGCCACATCCGCTTGCCTCTGGCACACCTGCCGGGCGCGGAGCGCGCGTTTGCGTTTGGCAGCATCCACACAGCACCTTGCCTGTCCCATCTGCTGCTTGGCTGCAGGGTGCGGAGCGCGCGCTTGCGTTTGGCAGCGGCATGGCGGCGCTGGCGGCGGTGGTGCGCCTGCTGAAGAGCGGGGACCACATTGTGGCAGGTGGGACAACAACAGGCAGCTCTCATGCAGGCTGCTGGCTGGAGCAGATGCAGCCTGTGGGGCCGACCATTAACAGTTGCAGCTGGACCGTTTTGTTTCAGGCGCGCCCGTCTCGCGTTTTGCAGACATGCGCAGCTGCACCCGCCTGCCATGCATCTGAGCAGCTGTAGTGACCGCATCCTCAAGCGCCGCTTCTTATTGTCTGCACTGACTGAGCCTGCCGCTGTGCCGTTGCCGCCCGCCAGGCGATGACCTGTACGGCGGCACGAGCCGCCTGCTGTCGCGGGTGGTGCCGGATGCGGGCATTGACGTGACCAACGTGGACACTTGTGACCTGGAGTGAGTGGAGCGCTGGTGCTTGTCGATCGGCTTGCAAGCCTGCTGGAGTGCTCTGCCCGTTGTTGCCAGTGGCAGCCAGAACCGCGGCTGCTGTTGACCTGCCGCTCATGCCCACCCGCCCGCCCACCCCATGTGTTTGCTCCCTCGCTTTACAGGGCGGTGCGCGGCGCCATTGTGCCGGGCCGCACGCGGCTGGTGATGCTGGAGTCGCCCACAAACCCGCGCATGCAGATTTGCGACATCCAGGCCATCTGCCAGGTCGGTTGCTGTCCTTCTGTGCCTGTCCGCTGGTTGGCTGGGCTGTGCCTGTCGAGGCGGGCAGCTGATTTGGTGCATGGGCAGCAGAGCTGTGACATCCAAGCCATCTGCCAGGTGGGCCGCTGGTTGGCTGGGCTTCGCCTGTCGAGGCGTGCGTGTTGGTAGCAGTTTCCTCGCCTGCCCGTGAAACATCGGAAACGTCGCCCAGCAACGCCTGCCCCCTACCCAGCAATGCCTGCCCCCTACCCAGCAACGCCTGCCCCCTACCCAGCAACGCCTGCCCTCTACCCAGCACACCAACGTGTGGACAGCTCAGCGACCCGCCCCTGGTTTGCATGCAGATGGCGCACGAGGCGGGGGCGCTGGTGTGTGTGGACAACTCCATCCTCACCAGCATCTACCAGCGGCCGCTGGACCTGGGGGCCGACATCGCCATGACTTCAGGTGATGCAGAAAGGAGGCTTCCCTTGGTCAGATGCTGGTGTTGCTGCCATTGTGTGGCCAGCCAAGGGTCGCTGCACCTGGGGGCCGACATCGCCATGACCTCAGGTCACGCAGAAAAGGAGGCTTTCCTTGGTCAGATGCTGTTGTTGGCTGCCATGGTGTGACCAGCCAAAGGTCGCTGCACCTGGGGGCCGACGTTGCCATGACCTCAGGTGGAGGCGGATGGGGCAGGCCAGCAGCGGCACTGGGTTGCGGCTGTAGCCAGGCTGTGCTCGCTGCCCGTCCTGTCCTGTGCGGTCCCATCACCCCCGCCACAGCCTGCCGGCCTCTGGTCTTGTCCCTCACCAAGCCGCACTCTGGACCCTCGTGCGACTCTGCCTCACTTCACCTCAATTTTGCAGCCACCAAGTTCATTGGCGGGCACTCCGACGTGACAGCCGGCATCCTGGCTGTGCGCGACAAGCAGCTGGCGGACCGCCTCTACTTCCTGCAGGTGCGCCTGCATTGAGCATTGAGCGTTGAGCATTGAGCGTTGGCAGCCATGCTGGCACACTGTTGTCAGGGAGCCGTGCAGCAACCAAACATTCTGATGCTAGAGCAGTGTTGCCAGGGAGCCTTGCAACAACCAAGGCATCTCCTGCTGGCTGCTGCTCTGTGTCCACACACGTTTCTGCTCCGGCTCCCAACCGTGCAGAACGCTGAGGGCTCCGCCCTGGGTCCCTTTGACTGCTGGCTGCTGGTGCGCGGCCTGAAGACCATGGGCCTGCGCATGGAGCGCCAGGTGGGCGCACATGCTCTCTTGGGAGGCTGCCGCTGAGCATGTTGGAATGCGGCCTGATTACCACGAGCCTGCGGATGGCCACCCAGGGCGGCTGCGTGGCTGTTCTGAAGCTGCTGCTGGCGGAGCTGCGGCCGCAGCTCAGCCTGCTGCCCGGCTCCCATGCCACTGCGTCTTGGTGGCGCACCTCTGGCCAGCCTAGAACCCACCCACCCTGCCAACCCCCACCTCTCCCCTGCAGATTGCCAACGCGCGGCGCATTGCAGAGTGGCTGGCCGCCCACCCGCTGGTGCACCGCGTCAACTACCCAGGGCTGGCCTCCCACCCTGGCCGGGACGTGCACGAGCGCCAGGTGAGGGGACTGGCTGGGCTGGACTTGGAAGGCACTTGCAAGTGCGCACACCCTGTGCATGTTGCATGAGCAGCACGCTGCCGTCTCCGAAACCTTGCGCCTGTCCACATGCTGCCACCCACCACCTTGCACTGCCCTGCAGGCCACCGCCCCCGGCTCCATCATTTCGTTTGTGACCAACGATGCCGACCTGTCGCGCGTGGTGGTGGAGCAGACGGAGCTGTTCAAGATCACCGTGTCGTTTGGCAACGTGTGCTCGCTCATCAGGTGCAACTGGATAGTTTTACTGCAAGTCATGCACAGCTTTGATGAGGCCGCCTGCCTCAGTGCCGCCAGCTTGAGGCCTGCCCCTGCAGCTCTTGAAATATGCATGCTCAGCCGCCGCCTCGGGTGCCAACCACACCTCCCCCGATTGCAGCATGCCGTGCTTCATGAGCCACGCCTCCATCCCAGCTGAGGTGCGGGCGGCGCGCGGCCTGCCCAACGACCTGGTCCGCATCTCAGGTGGGTGCTTGCGCTTGTGAGGCAGTTGTGATTCTGCTGGGGTGGGCAGCTGGGGTTGCATGCGCTGCCACGCTGCGTGGAGTCGGTGCACCGCACGTTTGCGCTGCTGCACACGCTGCCGCCCCCTTGCTGCCAATCCCTGTGGCCCGACTTCCTTCTGCCCCATTGGCGATTGTCTGAGTTGCAGTGGGCATTGAGGATGTTGATGACCTCATTGCCGACCTGGACCAGGCCTTCAGCAAGGCGGCGGCAGCGGCGGCGGCCAAGGGCCAGCAGCAGGCGGCGGGGCAGTCGGCATATGAGCCGTGAAGGCCAGCGGGAAAGGGAGCCCTCCCAGCGTGGCGACGCACCGGGCAGCAGTCCTTCCGCATGCCCCATGCTGCCGTGTAACGTGGGCACGACACGCAGAAAGATAGTGCATGAAGTTGAGAGGCTCGATACACTGGCTGAGCATTGAAGGGCCGCAGAAGGTGTAGAGTTGAAGGACAACAGCTGGTGTGGGATCTAGCGCTGAGGTGGAGCGCCCGCTGCCGAAGACCAGAGGCCTGCCCGCCCTCACTCCCTCCGCCCTCCTGAGACTCCCCGCCCTCACGCCTCCTGTGGTCCTGTACTGATTTCAACAGCAGGTTAGCGGCATACCAAGTGCAAGCAGGGATGCATGCAGTGCTGATGCTGGATCACAGGGGGGCAGGGCAGGGCAGCGGGAGTGCGGGAGGCGCTCGCAAGGCGGAGAAGGGTTGGTGGCAACAGAGGGATCGTGGGCGGCAGCCCAGGGCAGGGGCTCCGGCAGCCCAGGGCAGGGGCTCAGGCCAGATGGATGAGGGTCTAATGAGAGTGGTGTGAGCCGAGGGAGCGCCGAGGTGCTCAGATAGGATTAAAACGAGTAGGCTTTTTCCAGAGAATGAAATGATTGGTGCACCTGTGAACCAGGCGGGCGGGCGTCCGAGGGATGACAGTAGGCACGCAGAGAGGGGCAACAAAACGCATGCAGGGGTAGTCGGCGCTGTGCATTGTCGGCGAGCGGATTGGGTTCTAGGCGGAGGGAGGGGGCAAGAAAATTTCAGCGGGGAGCCAAGCAAAAAGAGGGATTGAATGTCAGTGATGACATGGGTACAGGCTTGCACACCAAGGGGGGGTAAGAGCACAGATGGTGGCAAAGGGGGCGGTGCGGCGCCGCCGGCGGGCGCACGGCCTCAGCCGGTGCAGGGCCACAGAGAGAAGGGTTTGTATGGAGGCGGTTGTAAGAAGTGTTCATGGGTCGTGGAGGGGGGTGGCGGGTGGCCGAGGGGTGGAGCGTTGGCGTGGCGAGGGCCGGCGAGGAGGGGCGGAACAGCGCGGATGGCGCGTCGCCCTGCTCACTCAGCCTTGTCTCCCACCCGCTCCTGCGCCTGCTCCTCCTGCTGCTCCCTCTTGGCCTTGCCGCCCGTCACCTGGCTGGCCAGGCTGGAAGCCAGGATGATGGCAGCACCCACCAGGCCCTTGGCGCCCAGCCGCTCGCCCAGCAGCAGCCACGCAAATCCGGCGCCCAGCACCGGCTCCAGGGTGTAGATGAGGGCGGCATCCACAGATGACACGTCCTGAAGCGCAAACACCTCCATCAGGAGGGTCAGGTCCGTGGTCAGCAGGCCGCAGTACAGCACCTGCGGCAGCGGCGGGGGCGTGCGGGCGGGCGCGCGGGAGGGAGTGAGGCGGGGCAGCAGCGAGACCGGGCGTGCGGGGCACCAGCCGGCGCAGGCGCCAGGCGGGGGACGCGACGTTCACGCCACATGGACACACCAGCACGCGCGCCCGCCCGCCCACCTGGTGCCATGGGATGTCGCCAGCAGTCAGCATGGACACGCCGGTGCCGGGGTGGTGCAGCAGGCTGATCAGAGCGTCAGGGTGCGCGGCGCCCGCCGCCGCCGCCGAGAATAGCATCGTGGTGGTCAGCACTGCGGACGGGCGGGCGGGCGGGTGCGACAGGAACGGGTGATTGGAGCAACAAGCGAGGCCGCAGCAGCGGGTGATTGGAGCAGCGAGCGAGGCGGCAGCAGCAGCAGATTGGATGGCGCGCAACGAGCGAGGCGGTGGCGTGGAGGGTGCCGGCGCCGGGGTCGGCGCTGGCCAGGCAGGGCGCGGGAGGCGCTGCTGCGCCGCTTGTGCCTTGCATGCGGGCAGAGCGATGTACGCAACAGGCAGGGCGATGTACACACGCCGTGCCGTGCCTGTGCGGCGTGCGCCGCTCACCCACAGACATGAGGGAAAGGTTGGAGTTGTTGCCCAGGATGCGGGCCCAGTGCTCAGTTCGGAACACCTGTAGGCGGCAGCAGGAGGATACGTTTGCCAGATTTTGCCAGCAGCAAGCTCCCTGTGCGCGAGCAGGGCCCAGGGGCTGGGCGCATGCATGCGTGCATCCGCGCGCCCCACGGCCCGTGCCAGCTGCCTTGCTACCAGCCGTCACAAAGAGCCGTGCATCCACGCGCCCCTGCTCAGTGTTGCAATTGCTGCATCAGCGCACCTGCACGCCAAAGAACACTGCGGACGCCATGCTCCAGGCGTCGCCGATGCCGGGCGCGGCGCCGCTCTGCTCCAGCAGGCCCACGCCTCCGATGGCGGCGATGCACGAGGCCCAGGTGACGGGCGACACGCCGCGCCCGCTGAGGCCGGCCAGGAAGGGCACCACAAGCACGGTAAAGGTGGAGAGGAAGGAGGCGCGAGAGGCGTCGGTGGTCAGCAGCCCTACAGACTGCGTAATGTAGCCTGCGGTGCGAGGATGGGGGGCAGGCAGGTAGGCGTCAACGCAGGGCGGGCAGGCGACGCAGGCAGCAGCACGTGCGCGGCATGCGGCGCGCAGCCGGCGCAGCGAGAGGGGCTGGCCGGCCGGCACAATGCCCACAGGCAAGCCCACACGCTGCCGCCCACCCGCTGCGGTCCACAGGCCAATCTCCATGCCTGCCGCCATGATGCGCCGGTCTTTGGAGGCAGAGTTCAGAAAGGGGCTCAAGGCTGCCGCCGCCACCGCAAAGCGCAGGAAGGCAAACTCAAAGGGGTCGAAAGCGGTGCCCGCTTCCTTGACCACCACCTGGTGGGGCCGGAGGTGGGTGCATGCGGCGGGTGCGTGAGCGCGCGAGGCAGGCGGGAGGCAGGCGGGAGGCGGCGCCGGTTCGGCACGGCAGCGCATTGCATGCGGCGCGGCCGCCGCCAGCGCACTCACCCAGTTGCTGGCCACCAGCAGGACGAGCAGGTTGAGCATGACGATGCCCCGCACGCGGGGGCTGCCCGGGATCATGTCGAGGAGCCGGCCAAAGAAGACGCCGGCTTCGCCGTCGGCGCCGGCGGGCACGTGGTCGGGCGCCGCCGCCGCTTCCGCGGGCTCGTCCCAGTCATAGCTGTCCAGGCTGCCGCTCAAGCTGCCGCTCAGGCTGCCGCTCAGAGACCCGTGCACCCGCAGCCCAGCCAGCTGCTGAGCGCGGCTGCGAGCAAGGGGCAGGCCGGGTGTGCGGCAGCACGTGCGCAGCCTGGTGCCGCAAGCTTCCAGCCTGATTGACGGCGCCATGGCCATGGCGGCGGAGAGCATGGCTTTTGCGAGGATAGGGTGGCTTGTGCGAGGAGGGTACGGTGCGCACACGGTGGTGGACGAAGCCCAATGCCTCTGCTGGCTGGCTGCAGGCGAAGGAAGCTGCGATGGAGGGGAACGCTGATGACAACCGCGGGGCGCCATCTCTTTCCACCTGGCACCGCCGCCGTTGCCCCAGGATGCCCCGGCAGCCAGCTGCTGCAGTGGTGGCGGCTCAAGGTGCAAGCTGCAAGCTGCAATACAGACGCATTCACCACACCCGACCCGCCTGGGCAGCCTCCCAGCGCAGCCGCGTCGGCGGCCCATGCTTGCGCACAGCAGCATTTCTATCATTCTACTGCCGCCGTTTGGCGTCCCCCCCCCCAAAGGGGAGCTCCTGCCTGCCTGCCTCCACGAGCCCCCGCTGGGCAAGGTGTTCGAACAGGTGACTACACACCCTCTCGCGCCCAGGGGATTGGATTGGATTTCAGCCCAGTGATCTCGCCGCCGCCGCCGCTGCCGCCGCCGCCCGTGAGCGATTCGAATCGCGTACACCAGAGGCAGCGCCACCGCATTGGAGGGGATGTGCACATGCGCCAGCGCTGCAACACATCTTGTTGACAAGTACCATCTTCCTTCTACACAGCTGATCGAGCTACAATCGGGCCTTGAAGCGCGGCCCCATTGCCCGCGAGAGCCGCACACAGCCAAAGACACTAGCCGGCCGCCCGCGTGCAGCGAGCTGTCGAGAGGCATTACAATGGCCAACATCAAGTTCCATGCAGGACAGGGTCAGGGGCAGGGGCAGGGGGCCATCAACGTCAGCAGCTCATATATGCTGCATGCATGCACCGCCCCCGCTGTTGTCGGCGATGTGCGCGGTGGCTCCTGCAGCCCGCCGGCCGGCTGCAGCCGAGCCGCCGTAGAAAGCTGCAGGTGGCTGAGAGGGCGGCAGCAGCGCAGCCAGCCAAATGTGGCATTGCCTTGCGCGCTCGAGCCGTAATGAGCATGTGGTCACATAAGCACCGCCGCCGCCGCAGCTGCTGCGATGAGCGCTGCAAAGGCCTGCATGTGACAGGTGGAGGCGGGTGCAGTCGGCGCCGTTGCAACTTGGTTCCATCAAGCAGCCCGCGATGGAGACAACCTTGCTTCGGCAGGCACGCTCTGCAGCCGCTGCTCAGCGTGGCCAGCACCCGTTGCCATCACCTGTTGGACAGGTGTGGCCTTGGCGCTGCCGCTCGCCGGCGCGTCGCTCTGGGCGCCGCCGCTCAAGTCGGCCGACTGTGCCTGCTCAGCTCCCTGGGTGGGTGTCGCAGGGCTGGTGCCGCCGCCGCTCGTGCATGCGCAGGACGACGAGACCGCGCCGTCGGCCTCCTTGCAGTCGAATTTGGGGGTGAGAGGGGCGCACTGGCGCTGGCATGCCGCGGACGCGGCATCGCAGGCGCCGGCGGCGGCGGAGGGAGCAGGCAGCAGCAGCAGGCAGGCGGCCAGCAGCACTGCTGCGGCCAGCTTGTTGCAGCGTGCCATGTTTCTTGTGTTTGAAGGAGAGTGTGAAACAATAGTGAGACAACACGCTCGAGAGAGGTGAATGCTGCCTCATGCACTGGACCGCCCAAAGCAGCGGCGGCAGCCGGGTGAAGCTGCCTCGCTTTCTCAGCTTCGTTCGCTGTGTTTAACAAAGCTGCGGTGCTGGCTCTCACAAACGGCGCTCAAACTCTCGGCCGAGCCAAACAGGCGAGCCGCCCCTCCCTGCCCCACAGTGGGGCGCTGATGGGCACACGCTGCTGGCAGCTTGACGTCTGCACGGCTATTAGCCGGGTCTGGCGCTAGCAAGCACAACGGCCGCCGCCACCGCTCTCCGCTGCCGCAGGCCGCCTGCTGACCTCCTGTCCCGTTCTTGCCCGACTGCAGCCAAGCTTGAGCCATGAAGCGCGCCCTGGCGCTGCTGCTGGGCGCCCTGCTCCTTTCCGCAGCGGCCGCCCGGGAGACAGACTGGTATGCTGGGCCCAGTCATGCTGCCCTTGCGCTGCTGCAGTTCACCGCCCTGCGTTGCAGTGCTGAGGCAGAACCAGTGGCCACACGAAGTAACTGTAAGATGCACCCTTCAACCCTACTGGCCCCCTGCAGGTGCAAGAAGCAGCGCAAGAAGTGCGAGGCGGGGTGCCCCAAGTCGGCACGCGTGCAGTTTGACTGCAAAGACGAGGACGGTGAGCTGTTTATGTCACCTGTCCCAAGGGCGCGCGGGTGTGAGGCAGCAGGCAGACACACGGCGCAGAGCTGGCGCCGAGCGCCATCATTCAAACATGCCCCTCAGGGGCAGGCTGCGGTCGCCCACTCCGTATCCCAGGTGCATCTGCCCCCGCCTGCCCCCGCCCGCAGGCGCCCGCTCCGTGGCCTGCAGCTGCATCTCAGCCGACGGCCACACCCTGTCCTCCTCGACTAGCTCCTCAAACGGGGGCAGTGGGAGCAGCAGCTCCACCATGCACTCCTCCTCCTCCTCCTCCTCCTCCTCTTCCTCTTCCTCTTCCTCCTCCTCCTCCGACTTGGGTGCCTCCTTCTCTTCCTTCGCTTCCGCCGTTGCTGGCTGGCCATGGGGAGGCGACCAGGAGGGCGGCGCTGAGCAGGAGGGCGGCGCCGAGAAGAAGTCCGCTGGTGGCGATGTGCCCTCCTCTTGAGCGGTGAACAGGGGTGGCGCTTGAGGAAGAAGACATGTCCAGGCGATCTGAGCAGATTCAGCCAGTGCAGCTGATGCTGGCACTTTCCCCCACCCTCCTTGCAACCCTCTTCTGCCCGGGTGATGTGCTTTCTTGCAGTGAACAGCAGCCAGTGTGTAATCAATCCGAGGGAATAAAATAGGGGCCAAAACAACAGAGGGGCGCACAAAATGAAAGGCTTCGTGCAGTGCATGAACCATCAAAAACCGGCTTTGATCGATTTGCAGTACCTACATCAGGTCGCATCCGGCGGCATCAGAACCAATCAGCCGCACTGACCTCGGCAAGCCTGGCGCTGGGGCGGCTGCGCACAAAATCAGATCCAACAGAACCACGCCGCTCCTCACTGCTTGCTCACGCTGTCAGCCGGCAGCCGCTTCTCAAGCTGGGCCGCCCGCCAGGAGCGGATCCACTCCCGAGCCTCCGCCACATTGGGCAGCACATCCGCGGCAGGCTGCTCAGCCGCTGCGCCGCTGGCTGCCGCCGCCGGGGCAGCGCTGCCGCCCTGCTTGGCGCGCCAGGCCGCAATC
>RRZL01000032.1:1045178-1103156 GCA_006782975.1 Chlorella sp. Dachan
AGGCGCAGGCTCCGCCGCGGCGGGCGCAGGCTGCGCAGCGGCGGCCGCCGCCTTCTCGCGGCCATCCGACGTCACTGTGATGCTCTTGGCCTGCGGCAGGGGGCGGAAGCGTTGGGTCACATTTGAGTTGGTTGTGGTGCAAAATGAAGACGGAAAAAACCACGTGTTGGGCAGCACGGCAGGCGGCAGGACAGAGTGGGGTAGCAGCACGCACACGCAACATGCTGCACTTCCTGCACGCTAGCGGGTTCAGAAGCTCCAAACTTGCTAGGCCGCCTGTCGACAGCGGGCTGGCCTACATTTGCAAACCCTTGCGAATTGCGCAGAAAACACCATAACGATGTCATGAGTGATCTACAAAATCGCAGCAAGCTGCCCACCTCAGCAGACTCCTTCTCGTCGCGCACGCGGCCGCCCCGCCCCGCCTGCACCGACTTGATCACGCGCACGTCTGCGCAGTGGGCAGGAACAAGCAGCAGTTGGGAAAACGGCCGTGCGATCTACTTTGAGCTGGTGCCGGCCCTGCAAACATGGCCAAGGGCTACCAGGCCAAACCTGGCAAAATTGCCTGCTGGCGCTCTTCGGTGGCAACACAACCCATGCCAGGGTTGTGCAATCATGGCTGCCAACCAACCAACCGATGCCGATCGAACCCACCAGACACCCCCGTTCTTGCGCTCCTCGGCAACACTGCCACCACACCCAAGCACGACACGACACCAATATAAAGCTACCAACACCCGGCTCACCAGACAGGATCTCCTTCTTGCGCTCCTCGGTGACCGGGGGCGGAATGGGCGCCGGAGCGGGGAACGGCTCCAGGCCCACCTGTGCCACAGAAGCGAGTATGCTTGAGCAGGGTGGGGATGGAGTGCTGGGTGTCCCATTTCGGGGTGCCAGCCATATCAACCGCGGCAGCAGCAGCGAGAGGCGGCGGCGGCAACGGCGGACGCGGCGGCAGGTGCAGCAACAGTTGGCCGGGCAGGTGCAGCAACAGGTGGGCGCAGGGGCTACTGCAGCGGCTCGCAGCCCAGCAGGGCTGCGGCTTGGAAGGCAGTGCACAGTTTGCGCCTCACCCGCTGGCGGTGCTTGTCCTGCACCAGTCCCAGGAACAGCCTGCGGGTTCAGCAAGGGGCAGAGGGGAGAGAGATGGTGGGCTCCGGTTGCCGGCCGGCCGGCAGGCGGGCAGCTTCTGGCTGCTGCAAGCTTGCTTGGGCGCTGCAAGGGACAGCCCGCGATGGTGGCGGTGCAGCCACAAGGCAGGGAGAAGAACACACCCGAACAAGGTGCACCGCTGGGCGCAGCCATGCAAACAACTCCACTCACCGCAGGTTGTCCAGGTCGCCATGGTCTTGCCGGCGGCATCAGCTGACTCCTGCCGCCATCCACACCCAGCAGCTGTGCAGCACTAAAATTGATCAATAACCCCCGCAACCCACCGCAGGTTGTCCAGGTCACCCATGGTTTTGCCGGCGGCATCCGCCGACTCCTGCCGCCGCAGCTCCATCGTCTTCTGGGCGGCGGCGGGGGTGCCCAGGGCCGCCACAGTCAGGGACGCCAGCTCCTCGCGAGAGATGCGGCCAGTGATGCGGTCGCCTGCATGAGACATGTGAGACATGGAGAGGGGTGTGCATTAGAATATGCCCGGGAGACCGCAGTCAGGAGGCCAGCTCCTCTCAGGAAATGCGGCCCGTGATGCGGTCGCCTGTGCATGGGGCATGGAGATGGCTGCGCGTTGGAGCATGCTCAGGAGACCGCAGTCAGGGAGCCAGGACTGAGAGAAAGTGCGGCCGGTTAACTCCCGCGTGACAGATGAGCAGAACAAGCGACAACAAGGCACAGCTCACCCTGGGAGGCCTCCAGCAAAAAGTCGCCCGGCTCGCTTTCGTTGGTGAGGCCGGTGGGGCGCAGGATGCAGTAGGGCAGGCCCGCAGCGCGCACCGCAATCTCGCCCGCGTACTTGTGGTTCAGCACGGCGCCGGGGTTGAGCTGGAAACAGTGGGAGGGTGGAATGAAGAGGCGTTCATCGGGTGTGTGGCAGGGGAGGTCATGAGATGCTCAGCATTCTCGTTGGGTCACTTTGGCTCAGGGCGGCGCCGGGGTTGAGTTGCAAACAGTGGGGAGGGTGGAATGACGAGGCATGGGGTGTGTGGCAGGGGACGGCACGAGGTTGTACTTGTGGTTCAGCACAGCGCCGGGGTTGAGCTGCACACAGTGAGGGAGGGGGAGCAGGAGGAAGCCGTCAGGGTGGGATGAAGAGGCGCCAGGTGTGTGGAAGGGAGGACACGAGGTGTGGTGTGCTCAGCGTTCTCGCTGGGTCACTTGGCTCAGGACGGCGCCCGGGTTGAGGTGCAGGGCAGGGGCAGGAGGCACCAGCTCAAGCGCGCCGGTCGGGCCGCTTGGCGGCAGCAGCGGCTCGCAGTGTCGGCGGATGCTTCAAAAACGTGTTTGCATACAAGCCACCCGCCCGACCAGGATCGTCCCCGCCAACAGTAGTATTGATCAGCCAAAAGCAGGTGCGCATTTTTACCTGCACAATGGGGATGTCCTTCTTACGCGCCTCCTCATCCAGACCAATCTTGGCGTTGCGCTCCACGCCGGCTGCAAAAGGGGAGGGCATGGAGAGGTCACACAAGCGAGCTGCGTTCAAGCTTGGCTTCCTGCTGCAGGCGCTGAGCCGTCAGGCGTTGAGACATGCGACTCGAAAACTCCAGGCAGAGCGGGGTCGCGGTATGCACGGATGCCGCCCTGCAGTGCTAGTGAATAATAGGCAGCACAACTCGGGGACTGAAAGCCTACCCGAGGACACCATGATCAGCTGGGGGCGGATGCCGTCCTACGGTGCCTGTAACAGACCAGTGCTAGTGCTAGTTAAAAGGAATCACACCCAAAGACTGAAAGCCCACCTGATGACACCATGATCAGCTGGGGACCGGGGTTGCGGTAGGCGCGGATGCCGCCCTACTAGTAAACAACACTGCGCAGCACAGCTCAACAACCGAAAGCCCACCTGACGACACCATGATGAGCTGGGGGCGGGGGTCGCGGTACGCGCGGATGCCGCCCTCGATGCGCAGCTCAAAGGGCCCAGGGCGGTAGGCGGGGTTGGCAAAGCCGTTGAACTCAAACCTGGCATGGGGCGGAGGGAAGGCGGCTGCTGCTCGAGTGAGCTGGGGTGTGCGGGGCATGGGTGCACATCCACGCAAGGCAGAGCCGAGCTGCGCAAGTCAGCTTGCGCACGTGCATGCGCCCACGCCAGTGGAGCACCCGCCTGCGCACCACCATTAACCAGCCATGCACACCGGGACAGCACGAGGCCAAACTGCCCACACCCGCCTGCACACAGCCACCAACCAGTCCTGCTCACCGGGACAGCACGAGGCCAAACTGGCGGATGCGGGCGGGGTCGAGGGCCGGGGCGCCGGGCACGGAGCGGGCACGCTTCACCAGCACTGCGGGCACAGGCGGTTGAGGTCGGAACATTGGAGAGAGGAAGGGTGGCGAGGGGGGAGGGTGCAGCGAGCCGGATGCGAGGTTGCACTGCCTCCCGGCACAGCTTCAGGCAAGCAAGCCTGCTCTTGCCGCAGCAGCGGCAACACAGCATGTGATCCGGAGCTGGCAAAGGCAGAATTTTCAGTTGCATCCAAACTTGCTGTACAGCGGCCACCCACCAAACTCGTGCCAGGGGATGAAGACGTTGGTCCAGCCCTCGGCCTCCGTCTCAAAAGTGGCTTGGTACGTGTCCTCGGGCACCTCAGTCTGGGCATCCTGCACGAGCACAACCGAGGGGTTGGCATTGGTCAGAAAGGCACCACAGTCTTTGGCTTGAAGGTCGCCTATGGTACGTGTCTTCAGGCACCTCAGTCTGGGCATCCTGCACGAGCACAACCGAGGTTGGAAGCACTGGTCAGAAAGGCACCACAGTCTTTGGCTTGAAGGTCGCCTATGGTACGTGTCTTCAGGCACCTCAGTCTGAGCATCCTGCACGAACACAACAGAGGCGAGGCACCGGTCAGAAAGGCAGCACAGGCACCGTTGCCAAGGCGCCGCCTTGACCATCGTCTGGTGGATGCCCTCAGGCACCCCCCCCGAGGTTCGAGACAAACGGCGCGTCCTGCACGGCGTGACGCAGCTGGCCATCAGAGGTAGTCTGTACAGGCTGACTTGGTGCTAGCGACGAAGGGATCGCCACTCCCCCCATCACACGCTGCCCGATGAGGCAGGCGCCCGCCCACCCACCGTCTTGATGTTGAGCTTGAAGGTCTGGCCGTCGCCCTTGACGCGCAGGCTGATGCCGTCATAGGCGGACAGGTCGTACTGGGCTGCACAGGGAGGCGTCCACAGTCGTGCCAAGCCACTCAGGAAAGAGGAAATGCTACGCTTGCAGGCAGATGCCGCCGATGATCGTCAGACCGCACGCGGATGCAGCGGGGAGCCAGGCGAGAGGCAGGGGCAAGGCAACCGAGGCGCATGCCCAACAACAGGTCCAATGTTTGCTTTGCTAGGTGCGCTGCCCAACAGCATGCCAGCGAGGCGCCCAGTGCTTTGCTCACCGGCCAGGGTGCGGGCACCGCAGAAGCCGCCGCCCTCAACAATCAGGTCGCCTGCGGGAGATGAGACAGCACAGCACAGCACCCGTTGGTAATGCACTGCTGCTGCTTCGAATGCCACCCAACGGACAAACAGGTGTGCAGGTAGGTAATCTGGTGGACAGGCTGCTGCCGGCAGCAGCACCCACCTGTCCAGACGGCGCCGCTGCCGTCCTCTGCGGCGGCCAGCCCGCTGCTGCTCTGGCCGCCCATGATCACGTCATCCAGCCTGCAGGGCACAGCATCGGCACAGCACGAGCACGTCATCCAGCAGGACACAGCATGGGGGTTGAACTGGTGGGTGAATACCACCCATTGAGAGCACCTCCTGAGGGCGGCGTGCGGCTCACGAGAGGCTTGCCATCGAGCACGTGGCGTCAGAACAGGCGGCATCCACGCAGCAGCAGCGCACAGCCCCCAGCAGCAGCAGCAGCGCACAGCCCCCAGCAGCAGCAGCCCTCCTTCACTCACCGCTGCCACTTCTCAATGTCGGCAGGGGTGCGCATGGGCAGCACGTCCTCAATCGTGCGCTGCTGGCGCTGCACAGCGTTGGCAAGGACACGACAAATGCCGTCAGTGCCAGGCGCCGGCCAGCTGGGCACATGAGCTTGCTCTATGCACAGCCTGCTGTGCACAGCAAGCCTGCTGCCTGCAGGTGCACATCCCAAACAACACCACCTGTGCTGACCCACTGGTAGCCCACGGGCAAGCTGGCCACCGCCCCTGCACGTGCTTGCAGAGGCCGTCGCCACGCACATCAAGTCGGCTGAGCTCAACCTGCAAACAAAGCACGCAAGCAGACGTGTGCGCGCACCTGCAGGTGCTTGGCCGCGGCTGCCGCCACGTTGGCAATGCCGCCGGCATCCACGCGCTCGGGGGTCATGTCGTCCAGATAGCTGTTTGCAAGGGGATGGAGCGGCAGCACACCAACTGTCAGGCAGAGCTTTGGGCGGCATCCATGCCCTCGGACGTCGTGTTCTTCGGGTGGCAGTTGGGAGAGGGTCAGGAGTGATGGCGGCATGGCAGCCTGAAGTTGATGCGGGAGCAATGGCACCACGGCAGCAGCAGGAACCAGGCAAGGCGACAATGCAGCACCAGCAACCTTGCAGACTGCTTGCTGGCCGCACACGCTCGTGTTGGCCCAGCCACTCAGCCCGGCAGCAAGCACCCACCCCATGGTACCCTCCGCAGTGCGGCCAAACACGGCGCCCACAGCGGTCACCACCTGCACGGCAGATGGCAGGCGAGGCAGCAGCGCCGGTCAAGAGGGATGCATGTGCAGACGCCGCGAGCCTGAGCTGGTCAGCAGCCTGTTGCGCACATGGCAGCATACGGGGGCAGCTCAACCACCAGCAACATGTGCTGCGCCACACACAGCACGCGTGACCTGGGTGACGCCCTTGAACAGCTCGGCAGTCAGGTTCTCCTGGGTTGGTGCTGTCCACGCCCCCTCGATGAATACAACCCAGCAGGATGGATGATCAACCACCATTCACCTGGGTGACGCCCTTGAACAGCTCGGGAGTCAGGGTGTCGGGGTTGGTGAGGTCCACACCAGACTCAATGAACAGGATGCCGCCGCCGGCAGCGTCCACCTTGCGGGCGCCCTTGCCCAGCGCCACGGTGCCAGTGGTGGGCCCTGCGAGTCGGCAGGGTGTGTCTGGCATTGTTGGCAAGGGGAGGCAGCAGTACAGCTCCGGCCCAGCCAAGCCAGCCATGGCCCTCCACCCGGCAGCAGACAGGCAAACGTGCGCGCAGCAGCGCTGTGCCGACATCAGCAACAGCCGGGGGTCCAGCACCACAGGTGGGGTGCCTACCAGCCGCAGCAGGGCCAGTGAGACGCACCGGCCTTGCCCAGCACGTCGCGGGCGCGGTCAGCGCTGCGCACGGCCGCAACCACGGTCCGCCCCTGCTCCAGCAGCTGCAGGCAACAGGCGGCAGGCGACGAACAAGACGCTCAGTCGGCCAGCCCAAGATGCATGCAGCGGCAGGTTGAAGCTCACAGCAGCAGAGGAGTGCACTGCCCTCGCGCGCGCGCCCGCCCGTGCTCCAAGCCTCGACATGACGAGCAAATGCAGCACGCCACGGCCAAGAGCACAGCAGCCCGGCTGCGCGTCACCGCCCAGCACCCACCGAGTTGACGACGGTGCGGCCCATGCGGCCGGTGGCGCCAAACACGAGCACAGCGTTCTCACGAGGCAGCTCCGGCTCAGGCGCCTTTTCGGGTGCAGCCTGCGCGCCCTGCTGCTGCACGGCGGCGTAGCCAATGCCTGCCAGGGCCAGCAGCGCCACGGCGCCGCCAGCCAGCAGGGCCTCAGGGGGAGCGTTTTCAAAGCTGATTGCGCCCTGCAAAGGGGAGCAGCAGTTGGGGAGGCGGACACCGATGGGAGGGTCAGCGGTAGCAGCGGCCGGCGGCGGCAGGGCCTCCAACCCCTGCGGCCCGATCCATTGCCCGGTGCAATGAGCTCCAGGCACCATGCAATGCCCACGGCGCTAAGTCCCGAGCGGGCAGCGCTGCAGGAGAGGCTGCAAACGCACCTGCACCGCCAGGTCGGTCAGCAGCGAGCTCCTGGTCACCAGGGTGGCGCGGCGGGCTGCTGGACGCCGGAAGGACCGCCCCGCCACGGGCTGCGCCCGCAGCAGCGCCGAGCTTGCAAGCATAGTTTCTCGCTCCGAGCCCCTGTGCTGGTGCCCGGTGGCTGAATGATTTTCCAAGCTGCCCAATTGCGCAATGTGCGTGGAACGAGACGCATCGGGGGCCTGGCCTAAGGGCCGCCCCGCCGCTCGCAGCGCGGCCTCAGGCCCGGGCCTGCAAGCAGCCGGAACAGCACACACGGGCTGGCGCAGCGCTGGAGCCCAGTTCACAGTCGCAGATCAGCAATATTTTACCAGCACGTGTGCAGAGTCTAGCACATGGGCCTGGGGTTGGCACCGGCTAGAGGCCGTCGGGGCGGTCGTCGGCAGCTCAGCAGCTGCGGGAACGCTAGAGCGCAAGCGCCCACAACCACCCTCACTTCTACTGAAGACTACTGCATACCTGTCCAATGACGGCTCACCTGTACAGGCCTGTGCTGAGCATCCACGAGAGCAGGTTGTGGCAGCGCACCCAGGGGCAGCAGGGTGCTGCGTCAAGCAGAAAAGAGATATTCCTTCGCTTGCTGCACCCTCCATGTCGTTGTATGGCTTTTCTGCTGTGATCAGAGACCTCGTGAGGGCCAGGCAGCAGCCGGGCCGCTGGCGCCACAGCCAAAATGGAGGTCCTGAGGAGCGCGCTGGCTTTCCAGCCGCGCAACGCCATCGTGGCGGCGGGCCAGACTTATCGGTGCGATGGCAGGCCGGCGCGCTGCTGCCCCAGACTTGGGTTGACCGCCGTCGCTCGTGCCGCTCCTGCCGCCTGCCGCCGCGACCACGACTCCAACCACACCCTCCCATTTTCCTTGCGCCGACCTGTCCCCATGCAGCTACCGTGACCTGCTATCTGCCAGCCTGACTGCCTGCCGCAAGCTTGAGGCTGCCGCAGCACCAGGCGCCGCCGCTGCGTCGCCGGCAGCAGCAGACCACGGGCCACGTGTCGCACTGTTTGCCGACCCGGGTGCCGATTATGTGGCTGGCCAGTTTGGCACCTGGCTGCACCGCGGCATCTCTGTGCCGCTGTGCCTCTCGCACCCCGACAGGCAGGCCGGGTTGGTGGGGTTGGTGGGTGGGCAGCAGGCAGTGCCCAACTGCTCGCTAGGTGCACCTGCTTGGCACACCCGCCTCTTCGCTGGCGCTGCAACGAGCGCACTTTGACTGCCGCAGTTTCTTTCATCTTGTGTCACCTGCAGGGAGCTGCAGTACGTGCTAGAAGATGCGGAGGTGTCGGCGGTACTGGCCAGCGAGCGGCACGCCGAACGGATGTACCACCTCGCACAGGTGTGCAGCATGATGTGGTGCGGTGGGCTGGGTGTGGCAGCGTGCGCCAGGCGGCTCGCAGGTGCGAGAGCCGGTGCGCTGCATGCAGGGTGCTTGCGGCAGGCCCCAGTCGCAGCGCCTGAAGGGCTGCCGCTTGCCGCCCTCCCTGCTCCGCCCACAACCGCAGCCCTTTGGCGCCGGCGTGCACGTGGTGGAGGTGCAGGCTGCCTCCGCAGTGGAGCAGCAGCAGGACGCAGGGCAGCAGGACGTAGAACTGGAGGCGGCAGTGTCGCAGCGGCTGGAGGGGCAGCGACCAGAGGATGGGGCGCTCATCATCTATACGAGCGGCACCACAGGGCGGCCCAAGGGTGAGCTGCTGGTGCTGGTGTGCTTGTGGTGACATGCTTGCTGCTGTGTAAGGGCCACTTGTCTCTTCAACTCTGAGCTGCTGACGTTGTTTGATTCCACCGGTCGTGGCTCAGCGGCTGCGCACGCTGCCGCTTGCCAGCCCTTCTGATCCCTCTTTCCCCAACCAACACTCGATGACTTAAGCTCGGCATGCTGAACCACCCTGCAGGCGCGCTGCACACGCACGCCAGCCTGCTGGCCATGGTCGACACGCTGTGCCGTTCCTGGGAGTGGCAGCCCGACGACCGCATCCTGCACACCCTGCCGTTGCATCACGTGCATGGCATCGTCAACGCGCTGCTGTGCCCGCTGCGGGCAGGCGAGTTGAAGTATTGGTCTGTGCCCATACTTGAGCTGGGCTGCCACCCTGCGGACTGCCACGCGATGTTTTGCTGCCCTGCCCTGCCTGATTGCATGGCCCCTGTACGCCATCCTGCCACACGCTGAAAGCCATGTTACCCTGGTGACCGCAGGCGCGTGCGTGGAGATGCTGCCGCGCTTCCAAGCGGGGGAGGTGTGGCAGCACCTGGTGCGGCAGGAAGACCCGCTCACTGTGTTTATGGGGGTAGGGCACTTTTTCGCACTTGGTTATTGGCACGTGCCTTCAGATGGACACACAGCTGGGTGTGGCGCTGGGCGGCCAGCCAGGTGCTCACCAGGCAAGCAAGCCGGAGCCTGCCAGCGCAACACGCTGGGTAACATTTTGCTGGATGCCCTGCCTGGCTGTTCAGGTGCCCGCCATGTGCATGCAGGGCACCCGTCACAATTGTGCTGTCTATGCACAACAAGCAGCCACTTCCCTCGGTCCACCCCTGATGTACTCTTCTCCGCACAACCTTCACTCCTCCACAACCAACATGTTCACCTCACCCGCCCGCTCACCCGCTCGCCACCTGGGCCAACGTGCTCACCTCACCACAGGTGCCCACCATGTACAGCAAGCTGCTGTCCACTCACGACCACATGGAGCCCTCGCACCAGGAGGCAGCAGCAGCAGCTGCCCGCCGGGTGAGCCGGGCGGAGGAGCACTTGGAACAGTACGTGCGGCATGTTAGAGTTAGAACAGTATGCGTGGCATTGCCCATCACAAGGGGTAGGAGGCAGCGGCCGCTCGCCAGGTGCGTTTGGCAGGAGGCGATGGGAGTGCGAGGCGCCATCCAGGCCCGGAGGGAACAAGCACCAGGAGCCGGCAGGCACCGCAGCGCGCAGGGCAAGCTGTGCTGCGCTGCCGGGCGGGATGCACTGGCTGCTGGGCGTCCGGCCCAGCCCCCCTGCACCCACCCTGTGGCGCCCTGTGCTGCAGCTGCGCCTGACGGTGAGCGGCAGTGCGGCCTGCCCAACACCCATCATGGAGCGATGGGAGCAGCTGTCGGGTGCGGCCTGCGGCCTGCGGCTGGGCGCCTGTGCATGTGCATGCTGGCTGGGCACTGCTTTGTACCTAAGGGGCCAAGCTTGCAATGACGCAGCGCAGGCTGGACAGGTGCTCACCCGGCATGCCCTACGGTTGCAGGGGAAGATTGGGCCTTTCTTGGGCTGGCGCTAGGCTGTTAAACTATACTAGACTAGACTCCCGTCTGCAGGGGAGAAGCTGCTGGAGCGGTACGGCATGACTGAGACCGGCATGCTGCTGGGCAACGCGTATCGGTATGCCTTTGCATTATGTGGCGTGACCTCCTTCCAAGAAAGGGTCGAGACAGCATGCAATCCCAACAGCAGGACTGCCGCTGCAACTTTGCTGGCGTCGGCCCGACGCTTACGCATACCACCCTGCTTCCTGGCTGCTGCTGCAGGGGCGAGCGGCGGCCTGGCACGGTGGGGCAGCCCTTCCCCGGAGTGGAAGTGCGCATTACAAACGCAGATGGCAGCGATGCCGGGGCAGGTGAGCTTGTCAGGGTGAAGGCCTGTGTGAAGTGCAGTGGCAGCTGCGCTTGATGGAGCAACAACCGGTGGGCGGCAATCGCGCGGTGCAGTCGCATTGCCATCCACGCATTCCCAAGCAGTGGATACGGTTCAATGGTCAAAGCACCGGCCAGCTGCTGAAATATAGTACCTCCGTCACACTCCTGCATCACATCGCAGGCCCTGGAGAGCTGCGGGTGCGGGGGCCGCAGCTGTTCAAAGAGTACTGGCGGCGGCCGGACCCAACCGCCGAGGCGTTTGACGATCAGGGCTTCTTCCTCACAGGTTGGTTGCCAGCTCGACCGGCTTTGGGCAGTGGTGGCGCCCTTGGGGGCAGCAGGCCGGCGGGCACCGGCCTCGGTGCTCTGACCCATTCCCGCATCCGGACCCCTGACCCCACACCGCCACATCGCCGCTCCGTGCCAGCTCTTGCACTGCCTCGTGTGCACCAGCCTATTGTTCCGCAGGCAACAGGCAACCGGGGTGTGCTGGAGCAAGGCCCTCGCAGCGCTGCTGTTCTTTGGTGCCCATGGCTGCTGTTCTTGTTGTTTTACGTGCAGGTGACACGGGTGTGCTGGAGGACGGCGGCTACTACCGGCTGCTGGGGCGCACCTCAGTGGACGTGATCAAGCAGGGGGGGTACAAGGCAAGATCTTTGAAGGCTGTGATTGGTTGTCCCCAGGTGGTGGCGCAGCACAACCAGAGTGGCGTGTTGCCGCGCCTTTGGCGGCATGCGCTGTGCCCAGTTCCGACGCCAGTCCAGGCATGTTTACCATTCCCTTCGCCCCCCTTCACCCTCGCTGGATTGCAGATCTCCGCGCTGCACATTGAGAGCGCGCTGCTGGAGCACCCCCGCCTGGCTGAAGTGGCGGTGCTGGGCCTGCCGGATGCTGAGTATGGAGAGGTGGGCCGGCTGTGCGCTTCGCGTGATTCCCAGTCTGGTTGGTTCACGTGATTCACAGTCCACGGAGCCAGAATGGGCAGCATGCTGTTGCAAGCGCTCAAGCCTGTGCCCTTGCCCTGGCCGGGGCACTGCCTGTGCAGGAAGGTACGAGTTGTGCAGCGCATACACACGTGCACATCCACATCATCCACACCCCTGTACTGCCCACCCATTGCAGACCATCGCAGCAGTCGTGGCCCTGAAACCGGCCCCTCAGCAGACCCAGACAGCATCCGGCACCGCCGCGAACGACGGCACCAGCGGCGACGGCAGCGGCAGTGCGGCAGCCAACGGCAGCAGCGGCAGCAACGGCAGCAGCGGCGGCAATGGCGGCCTCACGCTTCACGACTTGCGTGCCTGGGCGCGCGACCGGCTGCCGCCTTACCAGCTGCCCCGCCACTTGAAGGTTGTGGAAGCGATCCCCCGCAATGCCATGGGCAAAGTGAACAAGAAGGAGCTTCGCAAGCAGCTCTTTCCGGAGGCCTGAACTCTCTGCCTGCCTGCCTCCTTCTGTCGCCCGGGGCAGGCCCTCGCTCGAGTTTGGACAGCTTCTTTTTGTCGCATGTTGTGGGCACACTGAAAATGAATAAGAAAGAAGAAAAGGTGAAGCAATGCAGGCTGTATGTATGGCTGCAAAGGAGAGATTGCGCAATGACCGATGCCTGGGTGACAGAACAAGCTGGGCATACGTGAAAGAATGAAGGGCTGTTAGTATGGAAGGAGGCTGGCTGGTGTCCGAGTACCACAGGACATAAAAAGAGAGTGAGGCATGCACCATGCCTTGCAAGGGTGATGAAGAAAGTTGCCGGCAGTTGCCGCCGAGGAGGGCAAAGAAGTGATGGGTGCAATGTCACTGGGTGACACGAGAAGCACTCAGAAGGGGGGAGGCCAGCCCTCCGCAAGGCATGCCGGAGGCGGCAGCCCATTGTTGTAATGGCCCGGTGTGTTGCTAGCAAAGACAGTGCATTGCGGCACTGGCCGTGCCTACATGACGGCACGCGCGACGATGCCGATGCACAGCATGCACGGCAGGGCCAGCTGGAGCCAGTAGACGGCGTCGTTTGGGAGTGGCCCTATCAGCTCGAAATCCACTGCCTGCCTCAGGGCCACTGCCGAGGCATCTGGTGCAGCCGCAGGCTGGGCACTGCCGCTGTCGCTGCGATCGCCGCTGCCGCTGGCGCTGCCCCTGCTGGCAGTTGCCGTGTCGCTGAAGGTGCTGTGCCGTGTGTGGGTGAGCCACGCCAGCCTGGAGCGCAGCTCAGCCCGGTAGGCGAGCCAGGTGGACAGTGCAAAGCTGCCCAGCAGCACCGGGACCTGGTGGTCGATGCACAGGCGCACCAGTGAGCTTGGCGTGCCATCAGCGCCACAAGCCGCGGCTATGGAAGACTGTGCCGTGCACGGCTCCTCTGCGCTGCTGGCGGCGGGGCAGACAAGACCGCCGGGCGCGAAGCTGAATGCGGACGCAAGCGCTGGCCAGCCTGGAATCAGCGGTAGGCGCCAGTCTCGCGCCGCCTGCTGCGCACGCTGCAGCAGTGTGTGCAGCGCGGCATAGCCGATGCGCAGCCCCGCGCTTTCCTGGCACATGCTGCGGCTGCCTGCCAGCAGCACCATGGCCTGCGTTTGAAAGCAGTTGGTGGGCAAGGTTGGCACAGCAGACCCGGTAGCACAGCGGCAGCATGACGCCAGGCCCAGCAGAGGTAGCAGTGGGCGGCATGCGCGGCCCACTGAGCCCTTTGCTGCCACACACAAGTGGCGCGTCGGCATCAAGCCTGCCACCTCATGCCGCCAGGCATTCAGGTGCCAGCTCACCACCAGCGACTGCTGCAGCAGCAGCATGTGGAAGGGCAGCATCGAGAAGGCAGCGTAGCACAGCAGCCAGAGCGCCGTACTGCCGTACGGGAGGTACACGACAGCTGCAGTCGGCTGCCCGCCCGTGTGGCTGGGTGCCATGCAGTGATGGGTGGTCACGCCGATGGCAGCTTGCACAATCTCAGTGCCCAGCGCTCCCCAGCGCGCCAGCCTGCACGGCGCAGGGTCAGTTGCGAAACAGGAAGGATGCCGATCAGTGCGGGATGCGCCAACCCGGCGCTACGTTCTTTAGAGGAGCAGACAGCAGGCTACGTGTCAATTGACTCACCATGCGCCGTGCGAGCGGGGGCTGAGCACAGCAGCCAGCATCGGCAGCACGTTGGTTGCCGCGCCCAGCAGCAGCAGCAGGGCCTCACGTCCGAGGCGACGCGCTGCGAGCAGCGCCCTGCAGGCAAGAAGGGTGGGGCATGGGGCATGGATACCGCACGAGCGGCAGCGGCAGCGGCGGCGGCGGCGGCGGCGGCCGCGATCACCAGCAGTGGCAGGGCCTGTCAAGGGGTGCAACACGTGCCTGACGGCGGTGAAGACCAACACAACGAGCCTGAAGACCGCGAAGTGCACAGCGACGCGAGCGCGGCGCGGCGCGGAGTGCGATAGGTAAGCTGCTTCCAGCGCCTTTGAGGAGAACCCTAGAGTAGGAAGCATATTTTGCGCGCAGAAAAAGAGCTGGGAAGAAGAAGAAGAAGAAGTTACAACGCGTGGCGTGATTTGTGGCCTGCATGGGCTGAAGAAGCAGCCCGATCACTCACACATTACACTAGTGATTACAGTACTGTAACCCTTGCATTTGGCATGCCCCTGCCGGACAAGCATTGCTTGGTTGACACCATGACGTTACATCTACTGAGAGTCCTGCTGTTCCATAAATCGCATCAAACAGGGTTCGGTGAGAAGCACAAGGCATGGCCAAACATGCGTGTCGCCGCCTACTGCTGCTGCTGCCGCTCGCGCCGCTCCTTGCCCGCCTGCCCCACCCGCGCGCTCTTGCGGCTGCTCGTCTTTTTGCGGCCCTGCATCAGCGGGCGGAGGTCAGCACATGGTCGAGTGTGGGCTGAAGGGAGCTTGAGCACGAGATGTGCGGTAGCCGCGGCACGCAAGTTGCAAGCGGTACAGTTCAACCACCATTCATGATTCTCAAGGAATCCAGCGGTTCCACCTGCGGCAGAGTATGCAGGCCGCCACCCAGCAGCGGCTTGCCTTCCAGCGGCGCGGGTCGTTGGGGTGTAGCTTGCTGGGGTCCCGCTGCCCCTTGCCTCCCTCCCAAAAGCGTGTCTGCCGCCCGGTGGGCGCCGCTGCGACATGTGCGGGTGGGCAGGGTCACGTCGGTGAGAATGCTCACGGCTCGCCAGCTCATGACTTGGGCAGCGAAGCAAGGATATTGCCCTGGCACTGGCAGTGCTTGAGGGCGCACCAAGCGTCGCCATGCACAGGCCACTGGCAGCCATCACTCATGCCATCCGCTCAACCCGTCCAAGCCAGGCTTGGAAAAATCACCTGCGCTCGCCGCCAGCTTCTTGCCGCACGCCTTGCACTGCCCCGCCACCGGCTGCTCGGTGGAGCTGCAGAGGGAGGGCCCGGGAAAGCAGCAGTGGCGGTCAGCAATGCGACGGCCAGGTGCCTTCATGCAGGAAGGCGTTGTCAGGCGGCGCCGCCGTTGCCGGCCCGGTGTGCAAGACGGCACAAGCTGTGGAGCAGCATTCGCAAGGTGGCCAAACACAGCCGCCGCTGCAACTTGGCCGCAGCTGCAACACACCCCGATTCAGACCCCGGACCCAGGCACACAGCAGCCTGCCGGCCACCCCAGCTGCTCACGGCTCACCAGTAGCCGCAGGTCATGCGCGTGGCCCACTTGAGGTCGTGATCCGTCAACTCCTCGTGGCTGCGTGGAACGGGGTACAGGTCGATCAGACAGGGTGGGCGAGAGTGAGGTTGGGCGCCAGAGGCACGTCGAGAGCTTTGCCAGGGGCAGGCGTAGGCGGTTTGGGTTGCCTGAGCGCGGCCAGCAGGGCCCCCGGATGTGTCACAGCTCACACACAGCAGCACTCCGCGCCCCTCACCACAGGTCGCAGGGGAAGCGCTTGCCGCAGCAGGGGAAGCGCAGCCAGCGGTAGCTGTGCCTGCAGGTGGGGCGGAGCATCAGGTGAGGCCACAGGGCATGCAGCCTGCGCTCGGCCAGCGTGGGGATCAGAGGCGACTGCGGACCCAACCGTATGCCACTCAGACCCCCACCAAAGCAAAGCAAGCATTGCCAATCCACCTGTAGTGCTTGCAGGTGCCTCGGTCTGGCAGCTCGCTGCCGGGCTGTATCAGCAGGGCGCTGTATGGGTCATCCCCGCTGCCGCGAGCTGCCCGCGTGCGGCCCGCCCCCGCCTTCTGCTGGCCGCTGCCGCCCGCTGCGCCCTGCTGCCGCCCGCCACCTGGCTTGTACGCCACAAACAGCGCCGTGGAGAACTGCGCCAGGAGTGAGATGCACAGGAAAATTGATGAGCACCAGAGATGAGCACCAGAGGAGTGCATCTTTGGATGCGGGGGATGGTGTCCAGCGGCTGCCGCTTGCAAGCCAACCTGCATGCCGGGCCCTCTGGCCCCAGTCAACCCAGCCCCCCAGCCCACCTGGAAGCGCATGGGCGTGTGGCACGCGCTGCATGCCCGCTCGTTCCACTTGCCCATCGCAACGTTGCGGAAGGCGGCGCTGCTGGCGCAGCGGCTGCACTGCCCTGCCAGCCAGGAGGGCAGCAGGTCCAGCGGAGTGCAACCCTCAGCCCGGATGTGCGCCAGCGTGTTGCTGCGCTCATGCAGCAGCTTGGGTGCAACCTCTGCTGCCCACGGCTGGTGGCAGTTGGCGCACTCCCCCGCCGCAGCCAGCGTGCCGCTGCTGCCCTTGCCGCCGCCGTGTGCATCGGACGGCAGCGCCACTGCCGCAGAGGCAAAGCTGAGCTCGCCCGCGGCGCGGCAGCGGCTGCATGCCACCTGCAGGTTGAGCCTGAGCAGCTCCAGCGCATCGCAATCTACTAGCTCTAATCCCTCCAGCTCCAATCGCAGCGGCAGCACAGCATCGCTGTGGCCGCCGCCAGCTGGGGAGCTGGGCCCACCCTCGCCTTCGCTGTCACTGCCCAGGTGGCTGCCGCTGCTACCAGCACTGCCCCCATCGGTGCTGCTGGTATAGCCACTATACGCCCCGTCATCGTCCAAATCTGAGCCGCTGACAATGCTGCCGGCCTGCGCTGCCGCCTGCTGCGCCTGCTGCCGCTTGCGTGCCACTTCAGCGGCAATGTCCTCTGATGCCCGCCACAGCTCGCCGGCGTGGTTTTCAAGGTGCCGCAGCACCGCCCGCAGCGGGCCGGGCCTGCCGCAGGCACCTGCCACCTCGTGCTGCAGCAGCTTGCCCAGCACATCGCGCTGCACGGCTGAGAGCTCCGGCCGCTGGGAGGGGCTCACAGCCAGGGTGAGGGAGCCCGCTGTGGGGTAGTTGCTTGGCTGCAGCGTGCCGCACAGCAGCAGCGGGTGGGCTGGGTCCCAGGCCGGATCTGTGGGCCGTAGGGAGACTTCAAAGGCCAGCTGTGAGGGTGCTGCTGCTGCCGCTGCTGCTGCCGCTGCCGCCGCTGCTGCTGCCGCTGCCGCCGCTGTCGGTTTGGCCTGCGACAGGCTGAGGCCTGCCAGCTGTGCTGCCGCTGCGCCTGCTGGCGGCGCTGCCACTGCGCCTGCTGGCTGCATCTGCATGCCGTACCGCTTCTGCAGGAAATCCAGCTCAGCTTGCAAAGCTCGAGGCAGCACACCAACCGGCTGAGCATCGGCTGCCGGCAGACCCGAAGGACCCGTCTGCTGCTGTGCCCGCTTACCGCCTGCTGGTGCCATGCTGCCCGCTGCTGCAGGCACTGCCGCTGCTGCCGCTGCCGACCGCTTAGCTGGCAGGGAGGAGGGGTGCACCGAGGCATCAATCTGCACTGTGGTGGTGTCATTCAGGACGGCCCACCGCCGCACGGTGCCGCCCCAGGCGTCCTCGCTTTGGTACGCTTCCAGGCAGTCGGGCACCAGGGACAGCAGGTGTACATAGTGCTGCTGCGCCAGGCTCCAGGGAAGCGCGAGGTGGAGGGCGCCGGGGGCTGCACGCAGGCACACATGTGGGCAGGGGCGGGGCAGTAGGGCAGAGTCAACGACAGGCGAGCTGGGCCCCACCCGCAAAGAACCAGGCGCAGCTCAGCCTCCGGGCCATCTGCCACTGCATTGGCAGCCGCCCCCAACGGAGCTTTGCCGCAAGCAGCGATCAAGCCGTGCGACAGCGGGTGGGCAGTGCACACCTGGGTTGGACGCCGCCCACAACTTGTGAAGCTCCCCAGCCATTGCGTCTTGCAGCCGCTGCGGCAGCTCCGGGCTCACCACCGCCAGCTGCACCGCTGCTGCGACACCAGGCTGCTCGGCTGAGCCGCCTGCTGAGCCGCTTGGTGCCGCACCGCCTCCCAGCGCGCCGAGGCCGAGGCGCAGCTGCAGCTGGAACGACTGCACATCGTATCGCTCCGCTGCCGGTGGGGCGCACACCTCGGCGCTCACTGTGATAGGGAAGGGCGCTGAGGGCGTCTGGGCGGGCGTGCTCTTCTTGAGGTGCAGGCCGGGCACTTGCGCCTTGAGTTGTAGCAGCGCCTCCTGCGGCGATGGAAGGTGGCGGTCGGCGGCGGTCGGGCGGCGGCGGCGGCAGTGCAGGCAGCTCTGGGTTGTCGTCAAGCGCGCTCGGTGGCACTAGGCAGACATGCAGAGCGTCTTGAGTGTGGTCGCGCACCTGCAGCTGCTGCAGGGCCGCCGTGCCAGAACCGGACTGCGGCTGTGGGCCGCCGTTGGTCGCCATCGGAGTTATATATGATTCTGATCGCGGTAAAGTGCTGTCGAGTGATCGGAGAATGGGCAACAGGCGAGCAAGGAGCCACTACAAGGCTCCGCCAGCCTAATGCAGGCCGGCAGCAGACGCAAGGGGCTGCCTGCTCCCACCCACCGTCAATTGACCGCTCATTCAATTTCTGGGCAACATGTGGGACCTGCCTGCGCCGCCATTCGCCCTGTTTGTCCTGGCGCTCTGCTTCTTCCACTGCAGCGAGCTCCTGCTTGCGCTGACGTTCGACCGGACCAACCTGGGCTGGCACTGTGAGCTGATCAGCCACTGCTGCACTCATCACTCGCTGCCGCCGCCGCCGCCGCCGGACGGTCACCTTGGCCCTCCCCTCGCCCATGCCCCTGCAGCCTGGCTTTTCAGCTGGCCTTACTGCACTGCCATGCTGGCGGCCTGCATAGAGCATGCAGTCGAGCTGCGCTGGGCACCGCAGCTGAAGCTCACGGCTGTGTCATGGGCGGGCCTGGCGGCAGTTGTTGCCGGGGAGCTGCTGCGCAAAGCCGCCATGGTGAGCTGGCGTCTGGGCTGAGCATGAGCATCCCCTGTCCTTGCAACATGCACCCCTGTCCTTGCAGCAACCTGCTTGATCCACCTGCAGTGGGCGTGGATGCTGTCCTGCACCCATGCGCTGCGCTGCTCTCGTTGTTATTGGCTTCCATCTGCTGCTGCAGCCGATGCCGTGCCGCTCACTCCTTGCCGTGCTGCTCACTCCGTTGCCTTCCCCCTGCAGATCCAGGCGCAGCATAACTTCACACACATGATCCAGCTGCGCAAGCGGCCGGAGCACACGCTAGTCACCGACGGCGTCTACGCCTGGGTGCGGCACCCGGGCTATGCCGGCTGGACGGTGTGGGCCGTCGGCACGCAGCTGCTGCTGTGCAACCCGCTGTGCACCCTGCTCTTTGCTGCGGCAGCCTGGCGCTTTTTTGACCGGCGGATACGAGCTGAGGAGCGGCTGCTTGCAAGCTTCTTTGGGGCGGCATGGCAGCAGTACCGAGGGCAGGTGCCCAGTGGCATACCTGGCATCCCCTGACGCACTCGTGCTGTGTGCAAACCAATGCTGACATGGGCAGCTGTAAACCAGTGGGCAGACCCCCAGTGCCTGCAGCTCTCTCGCATATGTTAAGGGGGCGGCATGAGACGCCATCAGATTGGGGCGCAGAAGGTAAACAGACACGAAGCAGCCGGGAAAAAAGGCCGCGCGGTCGGCGGCCATGAAGGCGCAAGGGCACAACAAACATAGAGAGGCAGGCAGTGGTTGAGAGGCAAATTCCTGCCCGCTTGCAGGGAGGCGTGCGTCGTCTGTGTTGCAGTGGCAGCGGCAGAGGATGAAAGGAAGAGGCAGGGCGCACGGGGCGCACAGGGTGGCTATCTCAGGCAAAGGGTGTGGCGCATGGGTGGGAGATGGGCACGAGGGTGCGACGCGCGGGGGCCGCAAAAACACGTGGGCGCAAGGTGGCAGGCGGGCGGTGCTGTGCTGTGCTGTGTGTCGTACCGGAATGCGTCGGCCGGCAAGAATCGTTCATTCAGAGGTGCGGTGGGTATCAAAACTTGGGGCAGGTCCCGACGGGGACCCAGAGCGGCGGCATTTGGGACAAGGGGCATACGTGGGGCGGTGGAGCGGCTGCGGTGCAGCGCTGCCGTGTGCGGTTGCTTGGGAGATCTCAGCTTGGGTCAGATGGGAGAGTTTAGCTTGGGTCAGACCTCCGTGAAGTCCTTCTGCGAACAGCAAAGGTGACAGGTGCAGAGAGTGGGTGAGACCTCGGCTGCGAATGCTCTGCGGCCGGCTTGATGGCAGGGCGGCTGCCGGCAGGCATGGCAGACGACGGCGCCACCCCCTGCTCAAGGCACCAGCACCGCAGCCCCAACAGTGCGCCGCTGCTGCCGCAGAGTGCCTTCCATGCCGCACCCGGCACCGCCATTGGCCAACGCCTTCCCTGCCGCACCCGGCTGCCTTGCAACCCACCTCAAACTCCCTCCACGTGCTGGCGTCCACTCTTGGCCGGCTGCTGTGCTGCTCGCTGCCTCGCCGCTTGCCAAACAGCAGGCCACCAAGCCAGCTGAAGGGCTGCTGCTGCTGCTGGTCTGCTGCCACGCCGCCGCCGGGCGCCTCGCCTCCCTGCTGCTGCTCCGCTTCGCTTGCGCTGTAGGGCCGCGCCGCTGCCGGGGGCACCTCGTCCAAATGCAGCACGCCTGCTGGGAGGACAGGGAGGGGGCGAGGCCAGAGACATGCACCGCTCAGGATCAGCAGGCTAGGCACAGGTGCCAGGCAGAAGCGTGCCAGGCAACCGCAGCTCTGCCCGGCTTGGACAGCGGCCACCATATGCAGCTCGCGGGACAGCGGCACACACACCCGCACACCGCTGCTGGCCCAGCACCCACCTGGCACCATCTCCTCCTGCAGCTCCTCCGCAAACCGCAGAAACTCCTCAAAGGCTTGGCCCACGTCCTGCACCCGCGCCGCTGCGCTGGCAGGGCCGTCGGGCACCGCTGCTGCTGCGGGAGCGCCGCCCAGCCTGCAGGCAGGCAGGCGGAGGGTGCACGGTTTGGCCTGTTTTCAAGGACGGTGCATCGACTATCGGCAGCTGGACGGGGGCATAGTACAGGTGTCGTCTTCGCCTGAGCCTGGGTTAGGCCCCAGGTTAGGCTTGGGGCCCCAGGTTCAGCCAGCTGCCGGAGGGTACAACGAATGTGGGCACGACAACGACAAGCCCGGCACTGCCGACTCGTGCCAGCGGCTGGACAATTTGAACGTGTCACAGGCTGCTGCGCATGCACGCCTTCCATCCACCAGTCCATCGATGCCACCAGGCGAGAGCGAGGGCATGCCACAAGCGCACCTGCCGGGCAAGTCCACCAGGTGCGGCTCCAGCTGCTGCGCGCCCTCCCCCCGCGCCGTGATCTCCTGCTTCTCCTCGTCCACCTTCTCGGGCCTGCAGCAAACGATCCAGGCGGTGCAACACTCAGACGGTAATCCAGGGTGGATCAAGCCGAGCCTGTGGGCGCCGGCGCCAGCTGGGGCACAAGCAGACGGGGTGTGGCGCAAGTGGTCCTGCTCCGGTTGGGGAAGCGTGCTTGCTGGGCCGACCGGCACCCGTGCAGCGCCTTGCCGATTGCAGGCACAAGAAGCGGCATGGCGGCCAAAGGCGCAGCCACAGGCCAGGTGTCGCCCCAACCAGCTGCTTGCCTGCCGGCACACTTGAGGTAGCGGCGGTAGAGCTTGACGCAGTGGCGCACGGGCTCGCCAGTTGCGGGGTCGACTACCGTGGAGCACTGGGTGCTCGCAAACCGCTCCTCCGTGCAGTGCTCGGGCGTGGCATCGCGGCACTGCACCGTGGAGCCTGCGGCGGCGGCGGAGGGGCGACGGCACTGCAGGTGGTGAGCTTGTGCGAGTCGGGGAGGTCGGCCCGCCCTGCAGGTGCCCTTGGGCTCACAAACGCAATGGTGGGGCCGCGGGGGGCTGGGGGCTGTGCGCGAGCTTCAGGCCCCTCGACTGTATCCTCCCACTTGCCTCGCAGCCCTCGCCCGCCCCTGCCACCGCCCCTAGACAAACCCGCCCAGCTCACCGGGGCCTCGCTCCCACCAGGGCGCCGCAAACCAGCGCTCGGCCTCGCCGCCCTGCATACTCCCCGCCTGAGCCTTGCGCTGCTCCCCAAACCCCAAGCACGCGGGTGTTGAGCGCGTCGCGACTGCCGGACTGCCCAACCCCGACCGGTGACCAAACCCTTGATGCCCCGCATGGGCGTCGCTTCAACGCAGCCCCGCCAGCTGTGACAGGGCGCAAAGCAATACAAACAAACGAGAGGGCGCAGCGATGGAGCGAGTGCGTGGGGGGGAAGGAGAGGTGGAGCCCACCGCGGGGTGGCCTGCCTGGGTGCAGAAAAAGGTTGCACCAAGAGTGCAAGGTGCTGCAGGGCCTGAGCCCCGCCGGCGTGATGCTGGGTCGTAATTCAAAGAGACAGACAGTCAAGGGCCGCCGCGGGGCGTGCGGCCGTCAAGCAAGCAGTCGTGTGGCAGCCGGCAGCGCTGCCGGCCAGGTCTACTCGTGCCGCAGAATCTTGGCATCGGGCGTGGTGTCGCTGTCGCTGCTGATGGCTTCGTCCTCGCTCACGTAGCCTGCCGCCCGCTGACCTGCCCCATCCACATCCATTGGTGCCGCCCCTGCCGCCGCCTGCTGGTCCGCCGCAGCCATGGCTTGATACCCGTCCTGTGGCTGCGCTGCCCCCGCCGCTGCCGCCGCCAGGCGCGGCGGCAGTGCCGCCGNCCGCCGGCAGCGGGGGCCGCCTGCTGCGCCGTGGCGTGCTGCGCCACCTCAGCGGGCGTCATGCCCAGCGTCTCGGGAAGCACCGGCTCGCAGCAGGCTGCCGACACACATGACACCATGTTGGCTGTGATGGCCGCAACTTCCATCGCATCCGCTGCCTCCTCTGGCGAAATGCGGTCAGGCGGCGGCACCTGCAGGGGTTGGGCAGCGCAGCAAAGGTCAGGCTCCCATGTTCGCAGTGGCCCCAGGGCGACACCTGCCTTCTGCAAGCGCACTGCACGCAAGCCAGGGCAACACATCGCTGGTGATGAACAGATCAAAAGGCACCCACCAGCACGTGGTGGCCCTCGGGCGGCTTCACCCCCTCAAAGTGCTTCCACAGCACCTCGGTGCCTGGGAAGATGAGGATGCGCAGCTGCTGTTTGGCCAGCCTGCGAGAAAGGACAGGGATGGGCGGGTGGGCATCGATGGTGGCCAAGGGTTGAGGCATGCAGGGCGAGATGAGGGCGCAGATACAACTGCTGCTTGGCCAGCCTGGTGGGGCGGAAGCGCTGGGCAGGGCAGGGAAGGGCAGGGCAAAGCCAACTACTCCTGACAAGCTGCCCATCAAAGCCTTGTTGTAATGCGCACCTGACATCGTCCTCGGGCATGTCTACAAAGCTGAAGCCGGCCTTCCATGTCTCCACCGTCTCGTGCGCCGCAGGCAGCACCAGCGTGTGCACCCCCGCCTGCGGTACAACCAGCACGGCGGGTTACGCGGCCAGCCTACGGCGCCTCAAAAAGACAGGATGCGTGCATGTGACTAACACAGCCAAACCAATCAGCACAACCCACACCAAGCTTGCTTGCAGAAGCCGCCCGCCCAGCCAACTCACGTCCTTGAGCAGCTGCTCGAAGCAGCCGACCAGGATGCGCGCATGGCCCTGCCGCCGCGCCGTGTTCTTGGTCGCAATCAGCGGCAGCTCCGCCATCTGTGGGCCAAACACGCGGCAGATGGCGGCCACCACCGGCTTGCCCTGCACAGCAGCGGCCAGGGGTAGGAAACCAGCGGGTGAGTGGGTGACAAGTGCGCACGAGCGGGGCGCAGAAGCTGTGGCGCGGTGGGCATCGCAGGCTGTTGGCCCATCTTGGGCAGGCAGCCCAGGATTCGGCTCGGCCCCAGGCTGACAAGCCGGTACTCGCCGTGTGCCGCAGCAGCAGGGTGAGGCAGTCTGCAGCAGTCCCACTCCCCCGCCCGAACCCAAGCAGTCCAGCTCTGCAACCAACACTTGCCTTGTGCCGCAGCAGCAGGGTGAGGCAGTTGGAGTAGTCCCACTCGCCCGCACGCCGTGCGTACAGCATGACGGGCAGCAGGTCGGTGTTGGAGCCCAGGTCCATGATGGGATCAAACGACTCCTGCACAGCAGCGACACATGTGGACACGGTCAGCCGACACCAGGAGCATGCAAGCCAGCAGGTGGCAGGGGCGGGGGCAGCAGCCCTGTCAATGGGCAGGCAGGCGACTGCATGCCAACTCGGCACGCTGGTGCAAATGCCAACAGGGGGCACCGACAGGAGTAGGAGCAGCCCAGGAGCCGCGGCTTGCCTGCAGGATCTCCTGTGCTGCCCAAGCAACCAGGCTGCCATGGCAGCAAGAGCAGCAGCAGCAGCAGCAACGGTGGCTAACCAAGCAACGTAGGGCTTGCCTGCAGGATCTCCTGCGCCGCCCGCAGCGACCAGCCCGTGGCTGACCGGCCGTCCTTGCCGCGGAACACCTGCGGGGACAATAGAGGCAGGGGGCAGGGAGACACATCGACACATCGCAGCGGCTGCAATCTTTTCCACTGCCCCGCAACGACAGCACAATTTGGCAGACCAGGCCACACGTCGGTGGGGCCAGCTGCTCCCATCCCGACAACCCGCCAGTCTTGCCCACACATCTCGCCTGCCAGGTGTGGGAGGGGTACCCTGGGATGTCCATCTGCTGCCCCTGGATCGCGGTGTTGATCAGGGCGCGGATGCGCTCGCACTCCTCGCTGCAGTGCCACTCGCCTGCACGCGCTCACAGGCCGGGTGGGGCAAGGCAGGGTCAGGCAAGCCAGGTGCAAGATCTCACTGGCCGAGGACGCACTCCTATGCCGTCACTCCCCGCCAGCAGCCAAGACTCACCCTCGCGCACTGCGCCCAGGCCGCGTTTGCTGCTCAACAATCCCCTGCTGCTGTCATAACAGGCAAGGCAAATCAGCATAGCAAGCCACGCGTCACTCACCCTCGGGCACAGCGTCCAGGTCGCACTTGCCGCACTTTTTGAGGCAGCCCACGTGGAACTCGCGCTCGCACTGCACAAATTGAATGAAAGTTTGCTTGGGAGCTGCGGGAGCTGCAAGGATGTGGGCAGCCTGGGGGAGACAGCACAGCAGCCCGCAGGGCACAGCGGCACTGCGGAACAACACAACACACACACAGCGCCCACAGCGCGCTTCATGCGTGCTAGGCAAATGCTGCGCTGCCCACCTGGTCGCACAGCATGATGGTGCGCGGGCCAAAGCCACCGCGCTGGAAGTCGGTTTCGTGGCACAGCACGCAGCCGCCCGCCAGTGTGTCCAGCTCCGAAATGACCTCGCGCGCGCTGCAAGGTGGGGAACGTTAAGAGCATGCAGTGTGAGGAACCTTAAGAACATGCAAGGCGAGGCACCAAGAACAGGAGCAGGTACGTGAACATGTGCTGCTAAGCCGCGCCACAACTCACGAGGGGCAACACACGGCGCAGAGCGGTGCACACACTGACCCGCCTTGCGCAATCAACCGCCTAAACAACAGCACGACCAGCCTTGCGTAACCAACCGCCCAAACAGCAGCGCTCACTCGTCGGCCACGTCCTCCAGCCCATACTCGCGCCCCCCAGCGGGCGCCTCCTCCTCCAGGTCTGGCAGCAGCGCAGCCATGGCCTTGAGCGTCATGCCCTGTTGGGAGGCAGCAGCGAGTGAGGGGGCTTTGGTGTGAGCGGCTTGAGTTAGCACTTTGTGCCAGAAACACAGTGCCTCCCATACTTGTTGAAGAGGGTGAGGTTGCTGCAAAACACAGCGCGGGCCGGCGAGGCAAGGCAGCCACAAAAGGGTGTGATCATGATCCTCCGCTCACAGCAACTGCACCACACACGCATCAGGTGCAGACCCCCTTGAAACCAAACATTAAAGCAAACATGAAGGCTCACATCCTCTGTGAAGATGTTGTCATAGGGCGCCCGCCGCTGGCCGCGCCCCGCGTGCGCCTCAAAGCCAGACGCGCTGATGAGCTGCGGCAGGCACAGGCGGGGAGGCGGCTACCGTGTGACGAGGTGCGCAGGGTGTGTTGAGCTCCTCAGGGCAAGTAGACGCAGGCCAACTGTGGGCGCACGCTGAGTACAGCACGCCTACCAAGGTGCAAGCGCTGCGACACTGCACAGCCCGCAAACCGCCACACCCTGCCCCCAGCACCCCGCCCAGCAGGCAGCCAAGCGCACCGTGTTGCAGCAGCCGCAGAGGATGCCCGAGGGGCCGCCCTTCTCCACAACTGCCACGCCCTCCAACAGCGTCTCGCCCTGCGCAGATGGCAAACAGGATACCGTTAGTTGGGGTGTATTGTGTTACACTCTTTACTTGCTAGCGAGCAGGCATGCACAGTGCCAATCTCACGGTAAAATACATGCCCCGCCCACCCCACCCAGCAGCAAGTCAGGCACCCTGCCCACCTGCCAGACTCACTACATGGGCCCTCCCGCAAGCAATCACACACCACAATGCCCGCCCACCTGCGTGGTGCGGTAGTACAGCTTCTGTCCGTTGACCAGCGCCCCCTCCTCCCCTTCAAACAGCCGCTTGTTCTTGTTGGAGCGTCCGCCGCCTCCAGAGCGGCCCAGGCGGNGCCCTGGGCGCCGCTGCCGGGGTGCCGCCTTGGCTGGCTGAGGCTCCGCCGCCGCCGCCCTCCCTTGCCGCTTTGCTCAGCTTGCCGCTGCTGCCTGGCCGGCCCTTGCTGGCCTTGAGCGGCTTGAGGGCAGTGACCTGCGAGGTTGCAGTCGACAGGCAGTAGAGCGGGTGGTCCAAACACTCTTGGCACTCAAACAACCAGCTGCAGAGTAGAGTGGTCACCAACTAGCTTGAGCAGGACAGCCCGGCGCAGCCCGGCACCTGGGCGCAGCGCACCTGCTTGGGCTGCAGGGGCATCGGCTGCGGCTTGGTGGTGATGCCTTGCTCCACGCACAGCGGGCAGAACCAGTCGCCCTGCGGGAGAGGGGAGGGAAGGGGTGGGATCATGACCCAGTGGGGCAGAGGAGGATGCACCAGCCAAGCCCAGCGGGCAGAACCGGTCGCCGCGTGGAGAACAGGAGAACAGGGGTGCAGAGGGGCAGGGCAGCATGAGCCGCTGTGCCCGTGGGATGGTTTCAGAGGGAGCGATGATGGCATGCCCACACAGGCAAACCTACCGCCTCCAACTGAACCTGCCGACCTCCGCAGTCTGAGCGCTCACTATCTGGTTGCAGAAGCAGAGCATCCTCACAAGGGCACCGCATCCACAACCGACTGCGCTCCCATTCATCCGCACCGACTGCGGCTCACCGAGGGCGGCGCAGTGAGGCCCACGCAGGCGGGATGGAAGGCGCAGTTGCAGCCGTCGCAGCAGAGCAGCTCCCCGCCCTCCTTGCACTTGTAGCAGGCGTCCATGTGCACGTCCACAACCTGTGTGGAGCGGGGAAGCGGAGGCACTTAGGTGCAGCATTAAGGTGCAGCGGCATTACGGCAGTGCCAAGTGACTGCAAGGAGGAGGCACTTGAGGGACGGGTGTTGTAGTGTTGGAGTTGGAATTGCAAGCTCCCGCCTTTCTTGCGCTTGTAGCAGGCATCCATGCGCACGCAAACANGGGGTGTGGGGGGGGGGCACGGCTGCGCAGTGCTACAGGCCGGCTGCTGATGCCGGCTGCAGATGCCCAGGCAGCCAGGCAGCGCTCACCGAGGCGGCGGTGGCCATCTCTGGGCTGTTGATCAGATTGAGCAGCTCCTTGAGGCTGCGGTTGTTGGCTGCGGAGGGCACAGGGGTGGCAGGAAGCGGGCGAATTGACATGCGAAGGCCAGTGCATGGCGCAGGCCCCCGCACAATCAACGCCCACCCAGTCTGCTTGCCGCCCAGCAGGTCTGGCAGGCAGGCAGGCGGGCAGGTGTAGCCACCCTCCATGAGGCTGTCGCCGCTGGGCAGCAGCACAATGCACATCAGCACCGGCAGCTGACCAGAGCAGGCAACCGGCAGCTGACCAGAGCAGGCAACCGATAGCTGACCAGAGCAGGCAAAGGCAGCTGACCACAGCAGGCAAAGCGGTTGAGGCGCACCCTCCATGAAGATGCCGTCAGCTGGCCGCCGGTCCTTGCTGCCAGAGTGCTCCTCAAACTCGCTGGCGCTCACATCCTGCACAACACCAAACCGTTCATTGGGAACAATGCAGCTGCAGGAACAGCAGCGTGTGAGAACCGGCGCCTCTGCAGCACTGCAACACTGTGCAAAGTTACTGCCCCCCCTGCACTGACGCACTCGGCCCCAGGCAGCGGTCGTCGAGCCACACAGGGGAAGCGCACCTTGCCGTTGCACTGGCGGCAGTAGCAGGTGATGGCTCCCCGCTCGTTCAGCTTGCCGCGGTTGAGCAGGCGGCCGCTCTTGGCTTGGAAGCGGACGTCCTGTGACGGAAAGGGCAGGGGAGGCAGGCGAGAATGAAGGGGAGGCAGGTGGAGCAGGAACGGGACATCCTTTGAGAGGTAGGACAGGCAGGAAGGTGTGATACGCTGATGCAGGTGATTGGGTGGTCAGCTTGCTTGGCGGCGATGCTTGACAGGCTACGATGTGCAGCCGGCGCTCGGACCGAGGCACTTGGCCCGAACCCGCAGCTGGGCCACCAAGCCATCCCCACTGCCACCAGCAAACTGAACAGCAGCAGCGACTGCTGCACGCTTGGACCCGCAACCAGCAGGCCGGGCAGCAGCCGCCGCACCCTCCGCCTCACCATGCCCGCCAGGTGGTTTGTCTTCAGCACCATGCGCAGGTGCGCCACGGAGCCACGCTGCATGCCCAGCGTGCGGCGCACCAGCGTGGCAATGCGCACGAGGTCCATGCCAAACCTGGCCAGGGAGCGTGGGGCAGCCGAGCCGACCAATCAGCAGGAAAGCCGCCAAGCATTGCAGCCAAAGACAGCAAGCGTGGCAATGCGCACCAGGTCCATGCCAAACCTGGCCAGGGAGCAGCCAATGGCAAGGGAGCGTGGGGCAGCCAATGGCAAGGGGGCGTGGGGCAGCCAATGGCAAGGGGGCGTGGGGCGGCCGAGCTGAGCAATGAATGGGGAAGCCGCCGAGCATTGCCAAGCAATCAAACTGACAGCCGCCGAGCATTGCAGCCAAAGACAGCACGCGTGGCAGCCCACGCCCTGCCCATCAGCCCCACCGGCGGCAGGATCGCCACACAAGCACGCAGCAGCAGGCACCCAAGCCAGCAAGGGAACAGGAGCAGGCGCCGCTCACTCTGCTTGCACAAGGGCCAGCGCCTGTGCTGGGCCCAGAGACCCAGCCGGCACTGTCGTGCCCTCCGCTGTGGCTGCTGCACGGGCGGCTGCCGCAGCTGCAGGGCCCACAGCCTGGCCGGAGCCCGCCACAGGTTGTGCCGCAGGGTCGGCAGCCGGCCCGGCTGCCTGCGCAGGCGGTGCGCTGCCGCCGTCTGCCGCCGCCGCCGCCGCCACTGCTGCTGCTGCCGCTGGCTCGGGGGCTGCAGCAGCATGAGCATCCAGCCCCTCGCCTCCGTCAATGCCCGCAGGGCTCCTGGGGCCCCGGGGCTTGTAAGGCGTGGGCGCCTTGCCCACAGGCTTGCCTGCCAGCTGGAACAGCCGGTGCGACATGTGCGGCAGCACACCCGACCGGCTCTGCATAGAGGAGGGGGCGTGGGAGAGGGACGGCAGGGCCTGAGCATGCGACAGGCTGCCGTGCAACAGGAGGCACCTTTGCGGGGCAATTTCAGCTTGCAAAGCCGCGCAAATGAGCAAGCACAGCATGCAGAGCACAGCAAGATGCGCTGGCAGGCGGCAGCACGGAACACCGGCAGGCGGTGACGCAAGCAAGCTGCGCACGTTGAACACTTGGCCGGGGCACAGGGTGGCAAAAATGTCTCGGAACGCGCTGTTGGCCGCCGAGCGCCCGCGCTGCACCACAAAGTTGGGGCGGTGCGGTTGATGGTGCAACTTTTAGGCCTGGGACTGCCTGCGGCGCCCCTGGTTAGAAACCACCTTGCACGCTGCCAGCCTGCACCACAGCAACCTACGCCTGCCGCCCCTCTTACCGACGGCGGGTAGCGCTCCTGCAGCCGCTGCCTCAGCTCCTCCTGGCTGCCGCACTGCCGCGCCAGCTCAATCAGCGGCTCCATGTCCACTGGCTTGGCTGGCGCTGGGGGCACTGCGGGCGTGCTGGTCCCCGCACCGCCGCCGGCGCTGGTTGCAGGCGATGCCGGCGCACCGCCAGCGCTCCCCTCGTCTGTCAGCCAGGCTGAGGCTGGGCCGCCCTTGTCCACCCGCTTGCGCTTCTTGGCTGGGCCCCTGCCGTTCTCCTCGGCTGCTGCGTCAGACGGGTCTGCTGCGCTGTCTGCTTGCTGCGCCTCCTGCACTGCTGCTGGCTGCGGGTGCTGCAGCGCCTGGCCGTGGGCGGCTGCCTCCATGGCCCGCATGGCTGCAGACTGCTGCGCGGGCTGGGGCTGTGACATGCCAGGGTCCATGCCCCGCTGCGCCTCGTACGCCTGCGCCGCAGCAAAGGCTGCGTGCGCTGCGCTGGCGGCACGCCGCGACGGCCGCCCAGTGTCGATCGCAACAGGGCCATCCAAGCCCAGGGCAGCCATCTCCTTCTGCACGCGCCGCTGCCTCTGCGACAGGTAGGGCAGAGCGATAGGCAGGCGGGGTGAGAGGCAGCCATGTCACGAGTGTGACGTTGGTGCGCCATGGATGGTGCAACCGAAAGCGGCCCGCCTGGGGGCGGTGACAGCCCAGGCACCAACCCAACAGAGCAGCCCTTTATCACATGGCACCCACTGCACCTTGCTGCTGGTGGAGGGGGCCTGCCCTAGGGATTCTGTGGTGCCGGAGGTGGGGCCATCTGCCGACCCCGCCGCCACCGCCGCGTCGCTGTGTGGCATTTCCTGCTTCGCGCCCGCTTGCTGCTGCAGCTGCTGCTGGAGGTCCGCCGCGCTGCTTCCCTCGCCGGCTGGGTACGCCTCAGATGTCATCCAGCCGGGTGAAGCATGCGCGGAGCTGCCGGAGGGGCGTGCAGCCGGAAACGGGCGAGCGCCGTCGCCGCCGCCGCCGCTCCCGCCGCCTGCTGCTGNGAGCGTCTGGGCTGGCGCGTGCGGATCTCCGCGCTCTGAGGTCTCTCAGCCGGCCGCGCGGTCGCGCCAGGCGACGGCGGTCTCGGCGAGGACGGTCGGCCACGGCGAGGGACGGATGCCGAGGACCGTGGTCGTCTCCTCCGTGTCCACGAGGAACGGCCGGTCGAACTGGTACAGGACACCCTCGAGTTCGCGGAGGATAGGCACCAGCCATCCACCCATCCGGACCACCGGGCGCGGAAGTGTGCGCAGGCGCGGAGGCGGGGCGCCGGACAGCCGGGAGAGTTCGCTCAACACGTCGCGGACGGTCGTCGGCGGGCTCGAGGGGACGATCCACGGACTCCCCCAGGCCCGCTCGTTCTGCGCCAGCGCGAGGAGGGTCGCGGCGATGTCGTCGACCGCGGTCCACGCGTGCGGCTGGTCCGGATCGCTGAAGACCCTCGCGGGTTTCCCCGCGAGGGTCGCGGCGGCGTAGCGGGCGAGGATCGAGCTGGTGACCGGCGCAGTCGGGCCGATGTAGTCGGACGCGCGGGCTTCGGTGGCCCGCACCCTCCCGGCCTCGTGCGCCGCCCGCGCCTCCTCCCACATCCGCGCGCGCAGAGCGCCCTTGTGGTCGGAGGGGCGCAGCGGCATCGTGCGCGTCATCGGCTCATGCACGGGACCGTAGCCGTAGCCGCCCGCCAGGCCCTGCCCGTGTGCCAGCAGCAGCCGGAGCGCCTGGGCGGCAGCGTGGCGACGCGGGCAGCGGCAGCAGAGGTGCGGGGGCACTCTGCTGGCTGCCCGGGCAGGCCGGCGCGCAGCAGCCGCGAAGCTGGTGGCAGGCCTGTGTCGTGGCCCCCTGCCTGATTCTTGACCACTTCATGCCCATCACTATGCACAATTGCACACCTGCATTGCCGCGCCTCCCCTGCTGATCGTGCAGGTCGTGACAGCGGTGCCGCTCCCCACCCCCGCCCTTGAGCGGTATGCGGCAGAACTGCTTTCGGCGGGCGGCCAGCAGGAGCGCTCCCGCCTGCTGCTGAGCTACGCGCGGCAGCTGGCGGCCTATCCAGAGGCTGCTCGCACCGACGCCCACCGCGTCATGGGCTGCACCGCCCAGGTGGGTGCCCAGTCAAGGTCGGCTGCATGCTCGGACGCTCCGCCTGACACAGCCCAAGATGTGCCAGCCCGCCCTCATGCACGCTGCTTGCGAGTGCGTCTGGTCCCACGCCATGCTGCCTGCCTGCAGGTGTGGCTGTCTGCACAGCTGGACGCCTCCGGCAAGGTGCAGTTTGCGGCCGACTCGGATTCGGAGCTGACGCGCGGCCTGGCGGCGCTGCTGGTAGAGGGGCTGTCTGGGCTCACGCCCGACGAGGTGCTGCAGGTTAGTGTGGTACCTTCCGCCGGTGGTTTTCCACTGCAGAGCCGCTGGTGGAGGGCCTGGTGAAGTGGCTCACTCCGTGATGAGGTGCTGCAGGAAGGAGCCAGCCCTTGTGGTCTGCAGCAATTTCAAAGGGGGCTGCTCAACTGCAGCACTGCGTGGCCACTTGGGGTGTGCAGTGCAGTTCTGGGCCTGCTGGTGGAGGGGCCGATTGTGAGCCGGCGGTATGCTGCCGAGTGTCATCTCTCCCTGCCAAGTTGTTGAGCGGTCGCATGCCTGTTCATTGTTGCCTGCAGGTGGACCCCGCCTGCCTGGGGCAGCTGGGGCTGGGGCCCGCTGTGCTGACTCGCAGCCGTGCCAACGGCTTCCTAAACATGCTGGGTGAGGCGCCGGCTCTGCCCAGCCTGCATGGGCCGTATGACATGCGTGGCTGGGGCCTGCTGGGGTCTGCTGGCGATGGCGGCTTTGTTAGCCTGCAGAGCGCCGGGCGTTGCTGGTGAATGAGCGCAAGCACGGCACAGCGCTGGCTGCACAGGCATGCCTTACCTGAGCCCCACTGTGCCCCCGTGATGACTGGCAGAAAGCATGAAGAAGCGGGCGCGCATGCTGGCGGGAGACCTGCCGCGCTTCCCCTCACTGCTCATCACCGCCGAAGGCACCGCCGCTCAGGGCGCGTTTGCAGAGGCACAGGTGAGGCCTGGGTTCTTCGTTTCTTTCTCTTCTTACTTTTTTTCTTCACAAAGCCTCAGCTGCACGCTGCGTTTCTGCCCCATCTGCGCTCAGAGCAGGTTCCTGCGGGCCGGGCCCCGCTGTGATGGATGCCCCCCTGGTGGCGCAGGTGCCACGCGAAACCCTGCTGAGCAGGCATTGCTCCCTGCCGCCTGCCCTGTGCAGAACAAGTTCCTGCAGCCGGACCCCGCCATGGTGGATGCCCTGGTGGCGCAGCTGCAGGCCAAACAGATTGGCGTGGTGGCCCATTTCTACATGGACCCTGAGGTGCAGGGCGTGCTGAGCTCGGCAGGTGGGCGGTGGCTTTGGGGGGATTAAACTGGCGGCTGCCGTCGCTGCTGCTGCTGCTGCGCTACTGGCGCCGCTGCTGGTACTGGCGCCGCTGCTGCCGCTGCCGCCGCCGCCCTCGCTGCTGCTGCTGCCGCCGCCGCCCTCGCCCTCGCCGCTGCTGCTGCTGCGGAAGCTGTCTCACGCAGCTCAGCGCTGACGACATGCTGATGCAATCCCCGCCCCTCCCGACTGGCCTCCTCCCTCTGCAGCCGAGCGCTGGCCGCACATCAACATCAGCGATTCGCTGGTCATGGCTGACGGCGCTGTCAAGATGGCTGAGGCCGGCTGCAAGTGAGCAGGGGATGGCACTATGGAACACATTGTCACGCAGCACATGTCTGGCAACATGTGGGGGAGTGCCGGTCAAGATGGCAGAGGCAGTTTGTGTGCTGTGCCGGCATGCGCTGCATTGCGATGCCAGAGGCTGGCTAATAGTTGGGCTGTTGGCCCACGTGTGCGTTCGTCAATGCCCTACCCTGGTACGGGGGCACTCGACCTGATGCAGTCACCCAGTGTGTGTGTCGCTCCCTACCCTACTTACTTGCAGGGCCATTGCGGTGCTGGGCGTGGACTTTATGAGCGAGAATGTGCGGGCCATCCTGGACGAGGCGGGGCACAAGGACGTGGCGGTGTACCGCATGGCCGCAGGTGCGCTGGGTGCGCCGGGAACGAGCTGCTAGCATGTGTTGCTTTTGGCTCAAGGCCCAGCATGGCTGCTGAGCACTCACCGACTGCCATTTGCTGCCTGCCGTCCACCTGCAGAGTCGATTGGCTGCTCGCTGGCGGAGGCGGCTGAGAGCCCAGCCTATGACACGTACCTGGCTGAGGCGGGCGCCACCCCTACCTCGCTGCACGTGAGTTGTTGGAATGATCGCTGCTCTGCTGGATGTGTTGCTGAGAAAGCCTGCACACCCGGCGCCTAGCTGGCTGTGGCGGGCACCACTTCCAACTCGCTGCGCGTCACCTATTGCAGTGCACAGTGGCGGTGCGGCCTGCCTGCTGCCAACGGACTGACTTGCCTGGAGGGGCAACGCATGCTGCCCTGGTTGCAGCTCACTGGGGCATGCTTTTGACTGCCAAGCCAACTCACACCTGTTGCATGTTCGTGTCCACATCCAACAGGTGGTATACATCAACACAAGCCTGAAGACCAAGGCGTTGGCGCACCAGCAGGTGCCCACCATCACCTGCACATCCTCAAACGTAGTGCAGACGGTGCTGACGGCGTTTGCACAGGTGCGGGGTGATGCAGATGCCGGGAGGGCTGCTGGGCGTGCATGGCCCGGTGCTGCTGCTGATTGGGCACGTTGCCAGCACAAGGTCAAGCAGCTTGACAGCACCATGCGCCAGTGCATTACAGATTGCGGGCCGCTTTCGACACGCCGGGTGTGCCCTTTACAGCGACGCTCTTGAAGCGCACTGTGCGCCATTTAAGGGACGCTTCTGACACGCAAGGTGTGCGCCAACATCCAAACAGGTACCAAACGTGCACGTGTGGTACGGCCCCGACACGTACATGGGCCGCAACCTGGCGCAGCTCTTCCAGTCACTGGCGCAGATGAGGTGGGTGCTCGGGATGTCTGGATGGCTGCGGGTGCTGCAGACCCGGAGGCCGAGAACAGGTGCAGAGGTGCACAGGGTTGTGAGGCCAGGCCTGGCCAACTGCCTGCCGCCACATGTCACACCACACCACACACCACGCGTTGCGGCCCCGCCCCGCCCCTCTCCTGTGCAGCGATGAGGAGGTGCGGGAGCTGCACCCCGCGCACACACAGGCGTCCATCCGCTCCCTGCTGCCGCGCCTGCGCTACTTTGACCAGGTCTGTGTGCATCAAGGACAATGACGGTGTGCATCAAGGACCCAGGACGGCTCGTACCGTGCATATGTTGTGGGCTGGAGTGTAGCAGCGTGTGCAGGGAGGCGCAGGAAGCGCAGCTGATGCGCAGGCGGCACCCATCCCTCCTTGCCACCCCTGTGCCCCACGCACCAAAAATGTTGCGTGCTGACCACCGCACCTTTGCACCCATCCCTCCTGTGTGCAGGGCACGTGCATTGTGCACCACCTATTTGGCGGCGAGGTCTGCGAGCTGGTCAAGTGAGTGGCCCGCAACACCCTGCAGCCCGGCTGGGAGGCAGCGGAACGGGACCCTCCTGACACTTCAGTTTGTTTTTTCATGCTGCGCCGGTGGGCCGTCACGCGGGGCAGTGGCGTTGACGGTACCCTGCGCCCTGCCACGCCACTTCTGTTTTCAGGGAGGGCTACCGTGATGCCTACCTGACCGCGCACTTCGAGGTGTGCAGCAAAGCGTTTGGCCGGGCGCATGGATGCACGCCTGCTGTTGGTGGGGCATGGTGCCCCTGCCTTGCGAGGTGGTGTGCCCGGCCGTGCCAATCCACTGGCCCCGCTGAGCCTGCCATGCCATGCCGAGCCTGCTGAGCCTGCTGCGCGTCCTGTGCAGGTGCCCGGCGAGATGTTCAGCCTGGCCATGGAGGCCAAGCGGCAGCGCGGCATGGGCGTGGTGGGCTCCACACAAAACATCTTGGACTTTATCGCAGCAAAGTGAGTGCTGTATTTTGTTTTAGGCGTGTGTTTCAGGTAGCTTGGCTGTTGTGCGCCGGGGCAGCTGGCTGGTGTATCAGTCTGCCACAACTCTAGGCAGCGCCCCTCAACTGTGGGCAGCAGATCCACTGGGTCTTCCTGTGGGGGAGCCCTGATGCCAAGTGCTGATGGGTCACCAGTGCCTCAACGCCACCCCCATGCCCCACTTGCCGCGCAGGCTGACGGACGCGCTCGCAGCTCCCTATCCGGACCGCCTGCAGTTTGTGCTGGGCACCGAGAGCGGCATGATCACGTCCATCGTCCGCAAGGTGGGCATGCTCCGCGTGCCGTGCGTGCTGTCGTGCCGTGCTGTGCTGTGCCTGCACTGGGCCGGCAAGCTGTGCCAAGTGCAGCGGTCCTGCGCCCTGCCTGCACTGCCTGCGCTGCACTGGCGTGGCATGCTTTGCCAGGCGCGGAATGCGGAGCGCTGCTCTTGCATCACATCTGCCCTGGACTCGTGCTGCTCTGCCCAGCACTCGCCGCCTCATCGCCTGCTGTGCCTCATCGCCACGCACCTCCCTGCAGGTCCAGGGCATGCTGCGGGCAGCGGGCCGCAGCGATGTGTCAGTAGAGATTGTGTTCCCAGTCAGCCCGGAGGCCATCACAACTGACAAGCAGGCGGGCGCTGCGCAGGTGCGGTGGGCGATCTGCGAGGCCGGTGGCCTGCATGGGTGGCACGCTGCGGGCTGCGAGGAGCGTGGCTAGCAATGGCACCCTCGCCTGATGTGTCAGCAGGCAGCTGCAGTCACAGATGGCAGGCATTTCGATGCACTTGCCGCTGCACCAAATAGTTACCATACTTTTCCTCCCGTGCTTCACCTTTGCCTGCCCACGGTTGGAGCTGCCCAGCGGGCTGCCTGCTGCGCCACCGTGCATGTGCTGCACATTGCCAAGCTCTCATCATGCCCGCCCCAACACCCTCTGCACAGGTGGAGCTGCCCAGCGGGCTGTCGGTGGTGCCGGGGCCCGCGGGCGGCGAGGGCTGCAGCCTGGAGGGCGGCTGCGCCTCCTGCCCCTACATGAAGATGAACAGCCTGGCGGCGCTGCAGACAGGTCAGTGCAGAGCTAACTATTACTTGGAAGATCCCCAGCTGCTAGGGTTGCAAATGTGTGTGTGCTTGCCCCTTACATGCAAGATGGACAGCCTGGATGCGCTGCAGGCGGGTGCGCTGTGGCCAAGGCCAGCAACACTTTGCAGGCAACACGTATGCCCGGCTGCTGTGCCGAGCCACGCAGGCCTGCACCCCCCCTTGGCGGCATGCATCTTCAGATGGCCTTCTCCCCTCATGCCCCGTCCCCGTGCAGTGTGCGAGCGGGTGGGCACCCCCGGCGAGGCGCTGCTGGAGGCCTTTAAGCCGCAGCCCTACACAGAGCTGGTGGGCGGCAAGACCATGGCGCAGGTGGGTGCAGTATTTACCAATACTGTAAATAATGGCATCGGCGTGGCCAGGCTGCTGCTCGATCATGGGGCCGACATCCACGACAGGGCAGTGGACGGCGCGCAGCCCCTGCACCAACACAAAGGGGGTTGCGCCTCCACCTGGCTACTCATAGCTGGCGCCCCTGTTGCTGTTGTGTTGCGGATGGTAGTTGCGGATGGCAACTCAATGCCTGCCGCTGCTCCCCCCCTCCTCGCAGGCGGGCTGCATCCCCATTCTGCACATGCGCGGCTTCCAGAAGGGCGGCCAGCTGCCCGCCAACCTGGTGGCCGACATCCAGAGCCGGCACTCGGCATGAGACGCGCTTGCCAGTCAGCACACGCTGACGCTCGAATGAGGCCCACCCTGCCGCTCAATCGCCCGCCAGGCAGACACCTGCCACGAACCCTCCGCCGCTCGTTTCACGTTTTGGTGTACGTGTCCTGTAGCTGCACGTCTTGCAGCCGTTTGANAATCGCCTCTGCGCAAAAGGAATCTGAACGACTTTGTTATCATCATTTTAACAGCAGCACCACAGAGCGGAACTGCAGCTCATGGTCATTGTTTGTATAAGGGGGCGAAATGGGAGGTCAGCAAACAGCGGGCCAGCTGGCGCCTTGCGGAAGATGAGTAGGCTCGGACTTTGGACGGCTCTGGCCGGCTTGCTGCCTGCTTCCATCAGCGTTGGGGCGAACTGAAGGCGGTTCTCGCCGACAAAACCATGGCCGAGCCGCCTTCCTCGGACGGCCAGTCGGGCCCCAGCCTCAGGCTGCGCCCCAAGGGCCCGCCCATGGGCAAGCGAGTGATCATCATCGGCGGGGGCATCGGAGGCCTCACCGCCGCCCGTGCCCTGCTCGACATCGGCTGTGAGGTGCGGCCGGCGGCGGTCGGCCGCCGAGGCAACCGCAACCACCCAACCACTGCCCAATGTCCCCACCTGGTCAAAACAGCGATGCTGATGCTGAGCCCCGTATCTCACCAACACCCGAGCACAGATACACCAGCTTGCACCCCTCCCCCCTCCCTCCCATCCTCCTTTCCAGGTAGCGGTCTTTGAGCGCCGCTCGCTGGATGCCACGCTGAGCGGCCCCTCGGGCCTGGGCCTTGTGAACAACGCCATCAATGCGCTGAGCCTGCTGAGCGGCAAAGCGGAGGATGCCACCCTGGCTGAGGACGTGGCGGCTGCGGGCGTGGAGGACCGCTGGTTCAACATGACAACCCAATCAGGTGCGCATGGAAGGGGCAGTGGCTGGGCAACCGGCTTGCATGCGGGCAGGCGCTGGGGCGCAGGACCCACCAGCACATGAACACCCAAAGTGCTCATCGCGCCATGCACAAGACCGCCATACAGATCAGTCGGGCTTCCCAGCATGCCGACAATCTGCCTGCCCCGCCCCCACGCATAAGCAGGCACAAAGCTGCAGACGTTCCCCATGGGTGGCGTGCGCTCCCTCGATGGCAGCTCGTCCTCCGGCTGCTACAGCCTGACCCGCCCCAACCTGCAGCGCGCGCTCTATGCCGCACTGCCGCCTGGCATCGTCACTTGCAACGCCTCCTTCCGCTCATTTGCTCTGCGGGAGGATGGCAGGGTGGAGGTGGCCCTGGCCGTGAGCAGCAGCAACGGCGAGGGGGTCAGCAGCACTGGGCCAGCAGGCTCCCCAGCAGGCTCCTCCCCTACCGGCTCCAACGCTGCCGAGCGAGTGGAGGTGTGCGACCTGTTGGTGGGCGCCGATGGCATCCGCTCCGGCGTGCGCGCCTGCCTGGAAGGTGAAGGACGTTTGGGCAGTCGCACGGGTTGTTGTTCATTTGCTGTCAGTATGAGGATGCCTCGCCACCCAAGGCATCGCCCCTGTGCGGGCAGCTGAGCCGCTTGTTCCGGCATGACAGTTGAATTGGCTAGTCAGCTGCACCCCACGCAGCTACTTGTGCAGATCATCATGGCATCGAGGCTCGCCAGCCGCAGTTCTCCGGCTATGCTTACAACCGAGGGCTGGTGGACCTGACTCAGCGGCCAGGTGGGTGGGTTACCACTGCATTGGCATGGCATGCAAGCGCGCCTGCCGCATGGCAGCTGAATGCCCTTTGCTCACCCAGGACAGACTGATGCACATTTACACGCGCCATGCGGATGAAACACAAGCTTGCGCTTGCTGCTCACGCCTCTGCCCTGCGACAGGCGGGGTGGCGGGGTGGCAGAAGCAGTGGGACGGCGTGCACCTGTTTTACGGTGCCTGCGGCGCGGGCATCATGTATCAGGTGTGTGCCGGTTGGGTTTAAGTTTGGGCAGTGCTTGAGCGGAGAACTGGCGGGGTTCAGCTGGGTTAGGCAATGACCGGGCAGCTGCCCACTGATGCTGCACTGGCGCCCTCCCACCTGACCGCCCAACCATCCTCCCGCTGCTACGACCCTGCCCACTCGCCTTGCCTGCAGGTGACACCGGACACGCTGTGCTTTGGGCGCTACACCCCGGCCGCCCAGGGCACTTATGGCCCGGGAGGCATGGATCCAGCAAAGGCCAAGGCTGCTCTTGAGGTGGGCAAACCGCTTTGGCTGCTCACTAGTGTGGATGGCTTGGCCTCAGGATGCTGGCCGCAACTTTGCAGCTCCGCACTGTGGCTGCCACCCGGCATACAGCTGCTATCCTACCCAACCACTACTTTCCCCCACGCTGCCCAGGAGCTGTGCCTGGACTACCACCCAATGCACGAGCTGTCTCTGATGGTAGAGCCCCACAGGATCGCGTGCGGGGAGCTGTGGCAGCTGCCTCCACCCAAGGTGGGTGGGTACCGGCTGGGATCTGGGAACAGTCAGGACCATGGAGTAGGCTCATCGGCTGTGCTCAGTAGGGTGTCCATTGTGCCACAGCAGGCTGGTGCCGCCCTTGTCGCCTGCAACTGAGCCACGCCACACGCCGCAAGTCGAGAACGCTTCTGCTGCTGCAGGACTTGTGGGGTGCAGGCTGCGTCACGCTGCTGGGCGACGCTGCGCACGCCATGCTGCCCGCGCTGGGCCAGGGCGCCTGCCAGGCCATTGAGGGCGCTGTGGAGCTGGCTGTGGTGAGCTGCTGGAGGGTGCATGGCTCTGAGATTGCCCTTGCTCAACCTCAATGCAACGGTAGTACCGGCTGTGTGTGTGCATTGACTGCAGGGGTGGGCGCTTCCCTTGAAAGTCGCCCTACCATCTGCCCCCTCCTCCTCCCCTCGCCCGCCGCTCAGACGCTGCACCAGGCGGCGGCCGCCAAGGCCGCCTCCTCTCCCGCTCACTCCAGCTCAGCACAGCTCCGCGCTGCTGACCTGGCAGCTGCGCTGCGCCGCTACGAAGCGGTGCGCGGGCCACGCACTGCTGCCGTGCGCAACCTGGCTGAGGCAACCTTCAAGCATGCCGCCGGCGAGACGTGGTGGGCCCGCCTGAAGCGCGCGTGCTGGTTCAGGTGAGGTGGTTTTGGGGGGAAGGCCATGGTGTGCACCTATGGGTGCCCCTCAACACTGCATGCCTGCTCGCTGCCCGCACGACTCCAAACCTGCACGCCCACCTGGGAAGGACCTGCATGTGTTGCCCGGCCCTGCAGGCTGGCGCCGGTCAGCTGGCTGCGCCCTGCGGTCAGCTGGTTGACCGAGCGCCGCCTCAGCTGGGACGGACCGCCTGTTGAGGCGGCCTGAAAGCAAGCCTGCGACAGCCCGCCTCTCGAGGCAGCCTGCGGCGGGGACGCAGGTGGTCTGAGGCCGTGGCAAGGATACTGCCATGTGGAGGCAACGCTTTGCCTGCAACATGTGCGCAGCCCGGCATTGGCCTACAGTGTGTTTGTTGCCTTGTGTGTGTTCCTGCATGAAATCTAGCCCAAGCTCAAGCTTCTTGGCCTTGCGGTGCAATAAGCAGCGGCTAGTCCAGCACGTGAATTGGGAGGTGGAATGTCAAATCAGACTGGAAGAAGGAATTGTGAGCGGCAGAGTTTCTGCTCGGCAATAGCCACGGCACTGAGTGGGGGGACGAGGCCGCTGAGGCCGCTGCCGCCGCACCGCATGGGACGGGCATGACCCGACTTGCGGCCGCGAGATGGAGCACCTGAGCGCCTGTCGCTTCTCAAACACTTGGGGCCCACGTAACGAGCGGAACGCGCAGTCATGAGCCGGGTGGCCCGCCGACTGGCAGCCCTGGCGCTGTTTGCTGCGGTTGCAGCCGCGCAAAGCGATGATGCTATAATACTAAAGAACTCTCGCATGGAGGTGCGCGTCCCCGCGTCGCCTCCGCACGCCGTCGGTAGCGGCGGCACTGCCTTGATGCATGGCCTGCGCCTGCACTGCCTGCTGCACCTCCCCAATGCCCCTGCCTGCCTGCCCTGCGCCCCCTTCCTGACCCAGCTGTGCAGTTAAACCAAGCTTGGACCCTTTCCCCGCCCACAGGTGCACATCCTGCCTACCGGTGCCACCCTGCAGCGGGTGCTGGTCCCCGGACGCAAGATCGGGGAGATGGTGGACGTGGTGCTGGGCTTTGACGACGAGGAATCGTACAGGGTGAGAAGTTATTCGAGAAGAGCACAGGCGGATATGCCAGGGTGCGAGCTGGCCACATCTGCAGAGATGCCATGGCCGTGGCGGCATCCCACATGCCATGCAAGCGTGGGCAGCATCCTCTCGCCCTTCTTTGACGCATTGCACAGCGTGCATGCTCCATGCCCGCCACAGCAGCCAGCCTGTCTCATACATGTCTCATACATGCGTCTTCTTCCGCCGCCCCCTCATGGCTGCCTTCCTCAGAACGGCAGCAACCCCCAGATGGGCAGCACCCTGGGCCGGGTGGGCGGCCGCATTGCCGGCGCCAGCTTCCAGATTGAAGGGGTGGAGTACAAAACGAGTGCAAATGCGGGCAATGACACCATGCACGGCGGGTGAGCGGTGACAGCACGGCTGCTGGGGACCATGCATGCCGCTTTCGGGGGACGGGCGGAGCTAGGCACGGGGGCATCTGGCCATGTTGCCCTTGCTGCCTCATCTCAGCACACCCACACCCTTTCTGCTTGCACGTGCCTCATCCGCGCTCATCGCCGCAAACCGCTGTCAACACCCTGCGTTGGTTGCAGCGAAATCGGGTGGGACCGAAGAGAGTTTTCTGTGGTGGACCGAGGGGAGGAGGGCAACAGCTCCTGGGTCACTCTCGAGTACCGGAGCCCCGATGGAGAGATGGGTGCGAGGGCAAGGAAGGGGCGCGTTTGGTGCATGCCAGGCAACAGTCCCTGGGTGATGCAGGCGTGCCGGAGCCCCGATGGAGAGATGGACGAGGGCAGCCAGCTTTCGTTCCCGAAAGGGATTGGGATTGGTTTTGCTAGAGGAGAGTGTCCCGACTGCTGGGTCGCCTGGGTTAGATTGCAGGCCTTGCCCACTCCAGCAGCAGCCAGCAACCTGACACCGCACCACGTCCCCAAAACTGCATGCAGGCTTTCCGGGCGCCGTCAACTGCACTGTGACATACACGCTGCGGGACGATGAGGAGGGAGAGTATGGCCGGCTGGAGTATGAGGCGACAGCTGTGAGCGACCATCCCACCCCTGTCTCTGTCTACCTCCACCCGTGAGTTCGTTTGTGTCTGTTCTGCCAGCTGCTTTGTGTTTGGGAAAGCACCGCTGGCATGCCACAGGTGCTGTGGATCCCAGCCCAAAGAGGCAGCAAGCGACTGTGCTGGTTGGGCCCGGGCGAGCGGGCCAAGCTGCGGCAAGCGCGTCGCCAAGCTGTGTTTCCTGGCCCTTCCTGCCACTGCAGCTACTTCAACCTGGCCGGCCATGGCTCAGGGTCTGTGCTGAACCACACCCTGTTGATGAACTCGTGAGCTGCCCTGCTGTGCTGCTCTGGGTGGCTTGGGCCGCTTCTGAAAGCCGTGTGTCCAGTCACAGCGAACCATCGACAGCATGCTGCCTGCCTGCCTGCCTGTGCCATGGTGCGGCCACTGATCGCTGCTGCCATGCGCATGGCATTCTTCCACCCATGCAGGTCCTTCCTGGTGCCCTATGCGGGCCAGACCCCTGTTCCCTCTGGCGAGTTCAGCCCGGTGGCGGGCACCATTTACGACTTCCGGGAACCAATGGCGCTGGGAGATCACGTGAACAGCCCCGAGCTAGGTGGGTGGCCAGCAAATGCGCGCGGTGGTTGCACAGTTTAGGTAACGCCTGTGGCTGTGGTCCAGCTGTTGGGCGGTCAGCGTTGCGTTCTGCAGCTTGCCCTGTTGCGGGTGTGTTGTGCCATCAGTCTGCCATGCGCACATGTGATCTGCTCTCCACCTGCCCCCCTCCATCCTGCTAGAGTGGCTTGGGGGATACGACAACGTGTGGGCCCTCTTTGGCCTGGGCGCTGATGCGGTGGATGTTGCAAAGGACTTCCAGGTCGCCGCCAAGTGAGTGGCTGGGCCGTGGAGTGTGGGGGCAGCTGCTGCGACATTTGCGGCGCAGCTGTGAGGAGCAGGTGCAAGCTTCATGTGCAGTGCAGGGGGACATTGTGTGAATGCCGGCGCCGCACGAAAAAGACAAGAATGCGCTAATAACTCTTCCTGGACTTGTCCTGCAGGCCGCAGTGGGCTGCCAAGCTGCTTGACCCCGAGTCGGGGCGAGGGGTGGAGATTTTCACGACTGCGCCAGGGCTCATAGTGTACACGGGGAACTGGTGCGCCAAGCTGCCACTGCTGCTGCCCACCTGCCTTTTTGCTGCTGCTGCCGCCGCCGCCGCCGCGGCTTTTGGCACGCCCTCAAGGGGGTGTGGCAGGCGGCTGGTCAGCAGCAACATCTCAGAGCCCTGCGATGCTGCCATTGCGCAGGCTGGACCAGCCCGGCAAGGACGGTGCGCAGTACAAGGCCCACGATGGAGTGGCCATTGAGGTGGGCCTGCTGTGCTGTGCAGTGCTGTGCTGTGCTGTGCAGTGCTGTGCCATTGTGTGCCGTACTGTGCTGTGCTCTGTGCTGTCCTGCTTACCGGGGTTGCAGGCAAGCGCCACGCAGCTGGGGCATGCTCCGCTGGGCTGCTGGCCTGGTGGTTGGCTGGCCGGCGTACACACCACACTGCCTCACATGTGGCCCACTTGCACAGCCCTCCGCCTGCTGCCGCTCTGCCGCAGGTGGGCCAGTTCCCAAACGCAGTCAACACACCGGCCTTCCCCAACGTGGTGCTGCGGCCAGGCCAGGAGTACGTAAACCGAGCAGCCTGGCGCTTCACACAGGATCGCCCCACCAAGCGGCAATCAAATGCAGAGTGAACTCGGAGTCTGCATGTGCTCCCTCTGAATGTATGAACCCCCGTCAAACGCAATGCTCCGCACAATAGCTGTAGGCCTATTCTGTTTCTTCCTGGCTGGTGCAGAAGATGGGTGGCACTGAGCAAGCTTCAGGCCGCCAAGCCCTGATGCAACAGTCTGCTCCAATTCTCTATACTCTTTGCGTCCAGGGGCCAGTATCTCACAGTGTTGGGTGGAGCGTTTGTTTGCAGTGCAGCAGCAGGGCGCAGGGAGGATACAGCCGCGAATCAACTCAGCAGAGGGACAAATACAAAACTGGGTGAGGGGAGTGCACAGAGCGTGGCAGAGGGCGGAGCGGGCAAAGCACCGTGAAAAAGTGTTGGTTGAGTCTTCTCAGGCAGGCAATTACACACCGGGGGACGGGTGGGTGCCGCACGGTTGGCGGCTGGCTGCTCAGGCTGGTGGGACAGGAGAACTGCTGCTGGGCAGCTGGAGGGCCGTCAACTTGGGAGCCGTGCGCAGCCTGTGCGGCTGCTCACATCACAGCGCCTTGTGGCCGGCGACCCTCGCACTGACGGCAGGTGCGCTCATCCCCCAGCCGCGGAGCCAGGCCATTTCAGCGCTGCACGAGAGTGCTTCACTTCTTGCCCAGGCCGGGCAGCTGCTCGCTGTACCTGCAGGCAGTGAGGCAGCACAGCAGGCGGGCGGCGTGCTAAGCGACCACGACATGTGGAGCCAGGCCTGCGGTTGGTTGTTGGTGTGCGGGTATAACAAGCGCCAGCGCGAGCCGGCCAGTTTGCAAGAGCGCGAGGCGGCCAGCTTGCAACGCTGCACTGCACCCCTGCTCACTTGTTGACCAGGAACTCGGCGTCGTCCAGCGGGCTGCCGTCCTTGTTCACATAGTAGCGCAGCGCCAGGTAGCTGCGGAGCAGAGATTTGGATTGGCCCAAGAGCAGCAATCGGTTGCAGTTGAGGGGCAGGCGAGTGGGGCGAGGTAGCTCGCTCAGGTGGCTGCACATTTCGGAAGAAAAGAAGGGTGCTGAGGGCAGCGTGGTTCAGTCGGCAGCAGGGAGTGAGGAGGGGACGGCGTGTGCAGCCAGCGGGACAGTGACCAGCTGCTGCAAACGGGCACGGTGCATCGCATCGTGCCGCAGCAGGTGCAGCATGCAGCACGCCCTGCTCAGCAAGCTGCCTGCTGCCCGTCCTGCCGCAGGCTCACGAGGTGACCACCAGGCGCGCTGCTCGGCACACCAGCCCAGAAGCCACCAGGCGCGCTGCTCGGCACACCCAGCCCAGCAGCCACCAGGTGCGCTGCTCGGCACACCCAGCCCAGCAAGTGCGCCCCTAGCTTGCCATCCCCACCGACTCACGGGGTGACCACCAGGCCCAGGAACTGGATGGGCCAGCCAAGGAGGACGTTGAACAGGGGCAGGTGGATGAACCTGGGGGAGGGGGCAAGGTGGAGAGGGAGCGGGGCGGGGAACGGTCAGGTGTGCGGGTCGGGTCAGGCTGGCGCGGCGAGCTGCCTGCTGCGAGCGCCGCTGCCGGCTGCTCGGCTGTGTCGCAACTGCATTGCGGGTGTGACAGCAACGCCAGGGACCAAGGCACTCCTGGCTGCTCACCACTCGGCGATGACGATGGCAGAGAAGGCCGCCACCAGCCAGCTGCGGTTAGTGGGGGATGGTGGGGTGGGTTAATGGGCACAGGTGGGTGGGTGGGCACAGGTGGCGGCGCGGGTGCAGGACTCCGCGGACTCGCCAGTGTGCATCTGCGCTGCCTGCAAACACCAGTTGCCGGGCACAACATGCTCAGCCCCCCAAGCAAGCCTCGCAAGCGCTTGAGCAGCCACCAATGCACAACTCGTGCATTGACCGTGCGAACTGCCGCCTCACCCGACCACCACGGGCTTGTTGTCCACCTTCTCAAACTTGTCGGCCACCGCCATCAGGAGCTCGTCAAAGTCCTTGGGCTGGCTGCTGGCGGCCGCCACCACGGAGCGGCGCACTGCAGGCAGAGGAGGTGAGCAAGGCGATGAGCAAGCGCGAGCGGCAGGCGCAAGGGCAGGTAGCGGTGGGAGGGGGGCGATACGCACGGCGGTGGCGTGATCGGGCGTGTGATCGCGTTTGTGGGGGCGTGCCAGCCCTAGCAAAGTGCGGGCGCTCGCAATCGTTTCGCTGTCTGCTGCCGCAGCATTCAAACGGCGCTCACCGGCGGGCTGCAGGGGCCGGGCGCCCGCCAGGCCGCGTGCGGAAGGGCCAGCGGCCCGCCGCTGGGCCGCAGCCGCCAGGGGCCGGACGCTGCACACACTGCTGGCAACGCACTGCATCGTGGTGTCGTTTGTGGGCAGCGAAAAGGCTTACGTGGCGTTGCGATCGATCAGTTTGTGATTGCGGGGCGGGCTTGCAAGCCCTCATGCGCCCGGGAGAGAAAGATCAGGAGCAGCATCAGGGTTCTCTCTGCCCTTGCAAGGCCTCTGGAGCATGGCAGATCGCTACAGCAGCCAAGTAAATGCAGATGGTGCACCACCGACAGCCAGCCGCCTGCTCTGCCACCACCCCGCCCCGCTGCCGCGGGCCGTTCCCGCTGCGTGCCTTGCTTGCTCTACTTACACAGGCAGGCCGCACAGACAGCCAAGCGGGCGTACAAAATCGGAACACAGGTGCTACAGAGACAGGACATTTGCATGCATTCACGTCAACGCTGGGCGCCTCTGACCAGGCGCTGCCAGGCAGGCCGGCCCTCCACTGGACGGGCCTGGCTCGCTCTTCATTTGTTGATTGTTTGCCCTGGACTAGCCCACATCCACTCTGGCCCACCGCTGGGCTGCCCAGGGAGGCGCAGCAGCTGCTCAGACGGCGGAGCAGCGGGCGCAGGTCTTCAGGCAGAAGGGGCCAGCCTTGTAGGCGGCGCTGTCGCACTGGTCTAGGGAGCAAGAGCCGCCGCTGGGAGGCACATCCACGCAGTTGCCTGCAGAGGGAGGCATGGTGCAAGTGGGACGGCGGGCAATGAGGTTGATTCGGAGTGTTGCCCGCGGCGCAGGAACACAGCTGAGGCCTGAGACCGGGCCTGGCACTGATGTGCAGACACTTGCGGCCGCGAGCGGTGCCACCTGCGGTGCCACCTGGTGCCCACTGCAGGCCCACAAAGCATAGTGACTACTACTCACTGCCACAGCGGTTGCAGGAGGACAGGCAGAAGGCGCCCATGAAGATGAAGTCGGCATCTGCAGGGGTTGCATGGGTGGCGGGTTGGCAGATGAGCAGGGACAGGTGTGCGCGCAATGGAAGCATGGCATGCATACATCCCCTGCCAATGGAAGCATGGCGTGCGCACATCCCCTGCCAATGAAAGCATGGCATGCGCACATCCCCTGCCAATGAAAGCATGGCATGCGCACATCCCCTGCCGATGGAAGCATGGCATGCGCACATCCCCTGCCATCCTCCCGTCCTTCGGTTGCATGCTGCGCCTGCTGGCTGATGGCCCAACACAACCAGGCCAGGGCCGCAGCTCACTCACCGCACTTGCCAAACTTGGCCTGCTCAGCGCAGGTGAAGTCCACACCGGGAGCGAGGTCGGTGCAGCTGGAGGAGCGGTCTGCAGAACGAGGAAGTGCGAGGGGGCGGAGCGCGCGGTTGAGAGAGGTGGCTGTGAGGGGCACCTGCGGGTGATGGGTGCTGCCCACACTGGGCTCGGGGTACAGCACTCTCCACTGCCATTCCACATCCCACCACCTCAGCCTACAACGCCAGCCCGCAGGGACGCGTCCCCAGCACATTGAAGCGTGCATTCATCTTGCCTGCCGTGGTCAGCGTCTTGCACTCGGCAGAGTCGGCGGGCCCACGCTGGCACACATCCACCTTCTGGCCGACCTGGAGGGCGGAGGGGGGAAGAGTGACGGCGGTGTGTCAACGCCCACACGGTGCACCGCCCAGAGAAACGAGGCGGGTGCTTGTCAGGCGATCTGAGCGCTACAGCACGCAAGGCGCCCCCCAGTAGCGGCGCGTACGCGGCCCTGCAACCGGCCGGCATGCACAGCTGCGTGGACCGCCTTACCACAACAACCACACCCCGCGCAGCACCAACGGCAGCCTTGCCTGCGAGATGCCCTGGACCTGAGAGCCTGGGCCGGTGGCCGACTGCTGCGTCTGTGCGATGCCGGGGCCGGCAACCGCAGACGCCGAAGCGGACTGGCCACCCCTGGCGTTAGAGATGGCGGTCTGCTTCAGCAGGCGGCCTGGCAGGGAAGGGATGCAGAGGCGGTTGGGTTGGAGGGCGAGGAACGTACCCCCAAACCCAGGCAGAACGACGGCGGCGTGCAGCCGCCGCTCAACAACCGCCGCACGAGCTCACCATGCTGCCGCAGGCGCTCCCTGAGCTGCTCGGCATTGTTGTGGCTGCGGCAGGGGAGGGAGGAGGGTGGCAAGCGTGTCCAGCAGGCTTCTCGTGGGTGGCGCTCGGCCGGGCGGCGTGGGGCTCCCCCGCCGCTGCTGCTGGCTGACGGGCTCACCGTGGCACCGCACTGACTGCGCAGGCGGCCGCCAAGGTGAGCAGGAGGGCGAGGCGGAGGCTGGCCATCGTGCCGAAAGGTCTGCGGCCTTGCTCGTGTGTTGAGAGATGTACGGAGCCGAGACAACAACTGATCAGCAGGTGGTGTGGGCCTGTAGACACGGCGCGGCGGAAGGGGTGCGAAGCCGGGTTCTGGGATGGGCCGACTGCCGGGTGCCCTGGTAGCTCCCCCCTCCTCCGGCGTCCCATTAGTTGAGTGATCGGTTGATCAAGCTTGGCAGCAACCACACGGCGTTGTGCATCATGGGGCCCTCTGTACCGCCGTACAGCTGCGCCAGCTGGCCGCACGCAGCTCCTCCTTGCTTCCAGCCGCTGTGCAGCTGATTCGGATCGGTTAACAAACACCAGCCGGCCATGAGGGCCGTCCCCCGCTCCCACAGGTACCGGCTCTTGCTCCGCACGCCTCGGTGGGCACTGTCGACCTGCTTGTGCAGCTGTGCAGCTATCCGATCACAGCAGAGCCCCACGCGCCTCGCACACCGTTGCTCTGCTGCAGGGTAGCCTCGCGCCCCGCCGCCAGCGCTCAGTATGTGGCCAACAAGCTAGCCGGGGCGCCTGTGCACACTCTCCCAGGTGAGATGGAACGCACACACCACGCGCAGGGTGGGCCGCCAGCAGCTGCGGGGTGGGTGTGGCGGCAGGCTCCGGCTCGGCCGGCGGCGGCGACATTCACCTCCCCCTCCGCCATTGCCATGCTCCCATTCTCCACAGGCGGGCGCGCGGTGGTGCCGCTGCTGCACCCGCAGCACCACAGCCTGCCGTTTGCGCTGACGGTGGAGCTGCACGCGGCGCCGCGGCAACCAGCGGCGGCGCCAGCGCCGGCGCCAGCTGGCAGCCCCGACCGTAGCTTGTTTGCTCTGCACTACGTGCTGGCCGGCAGCGGCCAGCTGGCGCGGCAGGGCAGCAGCAGTGCAGAGCCGCTGCAGGCCGGTGATGCAGTGCTCATGCATGCCGGCGCGGCGGCAGTGGGTGCAGACCCCGCAAGCACGGCGGAAACCGCCGCCAGCAGCAGCAGCGGCCTGGGGCCTTACCAGATGGCAGAGCTTGTGGCCTACCTGCCCCAGCAGCTGTTTGACCAAGCGCAGCAGGGGCAGCAGTGGAAGCAGGCAGCGCAGCAGCAGCCGAGCGCATTCACCCTGCCGCTGCTCCAACAAAGCAGCAGCAGCAGTAGCAGCGGCAGCGGCAGCGGCAGCGGCAGCAGTGAAGACGCGCTGCGATTGTCAGAAGAGCTTGCCGCCGCTCTGCTGGCGGGAGCTCGCGACACTGCGCGGCAGGCGGCCAATGCAGCCGGCTCGCGGCCAAGCCTCGCCGCCCAGCAGCAACCGGCAGCAGCAGACGGCAGGAGGCAAGGCGCAGGCCTGCTGCAGCGGCTGCAGGCGGCCGCCGCCAGCCTAACCGACTGGTGGGCGGCGCAGCAGGGCCGTACGTGCCCCGTCACCAAGCGCACGTTAGGAGAGCTGACCGCCTTCCAGCTGCCCAACCAGACCAACCGCCTGGCGGTGCAGTTCGACCCGTTCAGCCGCCCGCAGGTGGGAGGAGGGGGCCGGTGCAACCAGCGTTGAGCGTGCTGCGGGGGCTGACGCTAGCACAGCAGGGATCCTGCCGTTGCCTGGGGTTGTTCACAGCAGGGATCCTGCCGTTGCCTGCGGTTGTTCACAGCAGGGATCCTGCCGTTGCCTGCGGTTGTTCACAGCAGGGATCCTGCCGTTGCCTGGGGTTGTTCACAGCCTCCCCTGCTGCCGCCATGCCTTGCACCCCAAGCATCCCCTCCACCTGACAACCCAAACCCTCGACCCCAACTGTGGCCCCGACCTGACAACCCCCAGCCCTCCACCCCCTCGCCGCCCCCCACCCAGGTTCCCTTCATTTCGGGCATCGAGGTGTTTGAGGCGGGGCACCGCACCACCCCACACGTGCACCCCCACGCGCACGAGCTGTTCTTCATCCTGGCCGGGGAGGGCACCGGCTTCTGCGGCGCAGAGCGCTTCCCAGGTGGGGCAGGCTGCCGGGGTTCTGTGCATGTGTGCACGCCCAAGTGCCCCAGCAAGGGGTTGGTGCCTGATATGCTTGAGAGGCTGCTGCTGCTGCTGCTGCCACTCCTCAGCCTCCAGAGTTGGGCCTCTTGGCCAGGCCAGCCTGTGCCCAAGCAGCTGTGTCGGTACACCCCCGCCCCTCCCCACCCTTCCCGGTTTCGCAGTGCGGGCGGGCGACGTGGTGGTGTTCCGACCTGGGGCAGTGCATGGCATCGACAACGGCCCCGACAGCCGCATGTACTGCCTGGAGCTGATGGTGCCCAACGAGGTGGGTACTAAAGTGATCGGTTGGGCAGGGGACTGCTTGGTTTGCACTGCCTGGAGCTGATGTTGCCCAACGTGGTGAGCGGCTGGGAGTACTGGCTTGCGGTCGAGGTAGGATGGCCAGAGGCCTGCAGCAGATGGGCCTGCAAGGCGCGCCTGCACGGTTGGCTTGCGTGAACGGCTCCCTTAACCTCCTTCCATATGTCCCCCCTCGCCTTCAGGAGTTTGCCGAGTACGTGCGGGCGGGCACCGACACGGGCCGCCTGGCCGCCGACGACATGTGCGTGCTGGCCTCCATCGGCTGCCGCTGATGAGCACTGGCCACTGTAATGTCATGCTGCTCACTGTCTGGCAGCCGATTAGATGTGCGTGCTGGCCTCTATTGGCTGCCGCAAGTTGCAAGCCCCCCCCCAAATGGCTGGCCTGCGCCAGTTGACGACGTGTCAAGAATAGTTATGTTGGCCTCCACCGGCTGTAGCTGAACAATAATGCGGCTTGGCCCGCACTCTGCTGTGTTACATTTTGTCCACCATAGTGAACGATTACCCCACTTGTCCTGGTATAACATGTGCTGCTCCTCATACTACATCCCTCGCAACTGCATCAAAAAATGAACCCCTCCCCGTGCCCATACTTCACTTGGCATGACTTGGCGCGAGCCTGGCCTTTGCATATTTTAAATGGAAGCGCCCAATCCAGGCAACAACATCAAAGGAAATAAGCCCTTACGCCACTGTACAAGGGCACATGCGAGGCAGGGCAGCAACAGAGATGCGAGGCAGCGCTCGGGAAACCCTCATCCGCAGTCTGTTCAGGTGTTTGCGGGAAGAAGTGTGCGTGTGGCAAAGCAGTGTGAGGCGGGTGAACAAGCAAGCAAGGGGTGGTACAGCAGGGGCGGGTGCAACCGCAGGCCAGCCTGTGCATGGAGCGCGCCGCGCCGCGCCGCCGGCGCCCCCTCTAAAGGGTGGCTGCATGGGGCGCACGGGGGCGGGGGGGCACGTGCCAGCGCCGCGCCGCCGCATGCGGAGCCGTGGGGCGCTCCGCTTACTTGTCCATCTGGGCCGCGATCAGGTCAGCCGCCTCCTGCTCAGGGGGAGGGGCAGGGGAGGAGGCATGAGCGGGCTGAGACAATGCATGGCAGAGCATGCGCACGCCTGTGCGCTCAGCGCTATGTCAGTGCCAGGCTGGTGGCATACGCGTTGCAGCTGACGCTGTTCAGCACTGCATGTGCCACACTGCTGCTGTCCAAGACTGCTGCCGAGCCTCCGCCGCCCCACAGCTCCGCTCAGCCTGCTGTTGTGAGCCCAACCGCCCATCCTGCGGGCCCCACCTGCACGGTGGAGATCTTCTCGGCGCCCTCCTCATCCAGCTGGATGTCGAACCTGCAACGGTGAAGATGAGGTTTGGTCAGCGCGGCTGGCAACGAGTGTGCTGTGCCAGCTGGTCAGAGCACGCCTGCGCTGGGCTGTGCTCAGGCCTGCCAAGCCAGCCCCACAGCGCATTACACGTTCGGTTGGCGCAGCATGTGCATCGCAAGCCGCCCAGAGCGCCAGAGCGCTTGCAAGCAGCTCCCAGCCTGAACTTCCGCTCGGGGGAGTCCTACTTGTCCACCTGCCCCCTTGCAGCCCCACTGCACCGGCCCCCGCCCCGGCAGCAGCCCACAGCAGCAGCCCCCAGCCCCCAGCAGCGCGCTCACTTCTCCTCCAGGGCCATCATGATCTCCACGGTGTCCAGGGAGTCAGCGCCCAGGTCCACAAACTTGCTCTCAGCGGTCACCTGCAGGCAGATAGGGGGGCAGCGAGGACCAGCAGGGGTTGATGCGGGGGCCGAGGGTTGGTCATAACGAGGGGCCGCGGAGGCTTGCATGTGGTGGCCATGTATGGCCGGGGCGGCGATCAAACGGCGCTGGCAGCCGGCCAACAAGCTGGCCACTGGCTGTGCTGCTGAGGGGGCTGCAGCCGGCTAGGGTTTGCCCCTGCCTAGGCTGCCAACCGGCGCTGCAGCAGGGGTGCGCCATCGCCGGCTGGGCGGGCGGACCGAGCGCCGAGGATCGCCGGCAGCCGTAGCTGGGTCCGCGGCTGCACACGCTGGCTGGGCGCCGGCTGCCATCGCTCCCTGCTCCAAGCTTCCAGTCCCCATCTTGGCGGGCAGCGACAGCAGTAGCAGCAGCGCTCCGGGTGTGGCGGCGGCAGCGGCGGCGCACCTTGTCGAGGTCAGTGCCCAGCTGCTCGGCGATGATGCTGCGCACATCGGACAGCACCTGGCCCTTGTCCTGCAATCCGGAGAGCGAGCCGAGGCGTCAGAGGAGGCGGTGGGCGGGTTGGGGGGCCCGAGCATGCTCCCTGCTCAGCCGATATTCGGACTCACCGCGGCGGCGCGGACGACCAGGCGGGCCGCACGCTGGGCGCGGGGCAGCTTGGCCTGCAGGAGCGAGGAGGGGGCAGCGAGTCAGCGGGCGGGGATATGGCGGCCGCCTGCGGGCTGCAGAGGCCACGGCGCGCCCATCGCGGCTAATGGGCCCTCGGGGCGGCCAAGGGCAGCAGTTGGGGCAGGGTTTCGGCGCCGCAAGCTCACCACGACGGGGCGGGCGGCAACGCGGGCCACGGAGGAGAGCTGGGCGGTCTGCATGGTGTCTGGTTGCTGCTGCCGATCGTTGAGTGGCGAAACGAGGGACGATGACGGCCCGAGCGCGAGCCTTGGGTCGCCGAGCACAGCATGCATGCTGGGGAGCGCCCTTGCACCAGCGCTTCCCCATTTGTCTTGAAATGTCGCCCGTCCCCTCAATTGGGCGTGAGGCATGTCTGGAGGGCTGCAGGACTCCCCCAGCGCCCTGCCCTCGCCGCCCCGCTTGAGGGCCGGCTGGGCCGTCCCGTGGAGGGCGGTCAGCAGATAGATCCCTGGCCGAAATCAAAAGGCGGACTGGTTGAAAGCGGCGGCAAGGGCAATGCGCCAGGCGATCTGCCACCCCCGCCCACCGTCAGCCGGGATTGGCTGTCGATTGGCGGCCGTCTCCTGGCCGGCGGGCATGCAAGCCTGCCAGGCCCCATCCACGTGCCCTGTTGCCCTACACAGCCCCTGGTGTTCTCAAGATGTGGTATTCGGGGCCTACTTACAGTCAGTAGTCAGCCAGTGGGCTGCCACAGGCAGCGTTGGAAGCGGTCAGCAGTGCAAAGGAAGCGCAGGGGGAGAGAAAGGGATGGAGCGGCGGTGTACAGGTGCCGCGGGTCTGCAGCGCGCGCCTCAGCTGGCGGCGCCGCGGGGAGGCACAGCAATGTGCAGTGCATGGGGGAACGCAAAATCTCGGTGCCACAATGGTAGCAAGTGCGCGTCGCGGGGAGCAGAAGGCGGCAGTGTAGCAGGACAGGGTGCAGTGTGGATGGTAACACAAACTCGTAGGGTCACTGGACGGGGGTAGGGAGCATTATGGGTGCCGCAGCGCAATGGCGCTGGGCGGGGAGCCTGCCTACAACTGTCTATCTCTCGGTGCGGGAAACAAAAAAGGGCGGGGGCGGGTGGTGCTACCTACTGGGGCGGGGGCCCCGGGCGGAGCGGCGCAATGTGCCCCGCTGCCCGGGTGTGTACCTACAACTAGGGGCCTGCGCAGCGGCAGGCGCGCAGGCAGCCAGCCTGAGGGCTGCCAGGCCGTCTGGGCTCAGCACACCGAGGCGCTCAGCTCAAACAGGGCGGACACAGCGTCCTCGTCCTCTGCGCTGGGCAGCTCGTCCATGTCAGCCGCGCACACCACAGCAGGCACAGCAGGGCGGCTCATGTGCAGCACGCCCGCCACTGCTGTGGTCGCTGCAGCGGCAGCGGCGGTCTCGCCGGCCAGCGCCTTCTTGAGCAGCGCCACCCGGTCCGACACCTTGGGGCGGCCGCCCTTGTGCGGCACGGCCTCGGCGGCAGCCTGCGGGAAGGGGGCAGCAGGGGGGGAGGGATGGGCAGGGTGAGGTGGCGTGCAAGCGCTGGGACAGTAGAAACCAGGGCATGGTGCAGGCGTGTACAATTCTGCCTGCCTGTGCGCAACGGTCCCACGCACCGGCAGCGAGTTGGCGCGCTTGAGGGGCGGCGACACCATCTCGAGGCCCCACTCGGACGCCTCTGCCGCCACTGCGCCCAGCACGCCACCGCTGGCAGCCCGCCGCGGCCGCTTGCTGCAGGGGAGGGAGGAGGGAGAGCTGGAGAAAGAGGTAAGAAGACAGCCCAGGGGGCAGCACGGTGCCAGTTTGGAATGGAACAGTTGCAAGCTGCCTGCCTGCTCTCTGCCTCTGGGCCAAGCGGTACTTGTGCTCTTATCAAGCCCTAAAGCAGCCCTGTGCCACTCCCGTCCTGCCCACCTGCGCTGCGAGAGCGAGCTGTCGCCGGCCTCGTCAGCGGAGGACAGGTCGGGGGACTGCGCCCGGCTGCGCACGCGGCTGCAACGGGAGCGGTGGGAAGATCGGGCTTTTGGTTAGGCACCAGTGCCAAATCGTCTGACGCAGAAAATTCGTGCACAGTGCGCTGGCTACGAGGACAAGACCAGGCCCAGGTGCCCACCCAGCCAACCTGCTGGGCAGGGGCGGCCGGCCCTTGAGTGCCACTGCGGGGCCGCCACCCGTCAGGGTGGCTGCCACAGCTGCCGCCAGGTCGCGCTGGCCTGCCAGGTGGGCGAGCGGCATGTGCGGCGCAGGCGAGGTGGCGGTGTCTGCAAGGGGGTGGCACGGCGGGGCAGGAGGGTGGGTGAGCCGGGGCGGGCAGAGGAAGAAGTCCATAGCAAGCAATGGAGGGGAGAGTAGTGGCATGCGGGCCCGGCTGTTCATTTGAGCAGCGCACGGTTTAGAGCCCCAACCAACTCAAGCACCCACCATGCATCTCGGCATCGGGGCCCGCCATGTCTGAGAGGTGCGAGGTGAGGGCGGAAGTCATCTTGGCCTGGCCTGCAGGGGTGGCCGCCGCACGGCCCGCTGGTGCAGCAGGGGCTGCACCTGCGCCCGCTGTCACTGCCGCGAGCGCCGCCGCTGCTGCCGCTGTCTGCAGCGCCAGTGGGCAGGACGCTGCATCTGCCATGCTCTCCTCTGGCTGCTGCTGCTGGAGCTGCTGCTGCTGCGCGTCTGCCATGGTGGCCGCTGCCGCAAAGGTGGCTGCTGCCGCTGCTGCCACCGGGTTGATGGCAAAGGCAGCCGTGGCAGACGGGGCCAGCGGCGGCAGCTGCAGGCCGCCCAGCATGCCGCTGACATGCGGCAGCGGTGGCAGCGCGAAGCCCGGCAGCGGCGGGAGCGGCAGGGCCTGGGCCATCCGGCCAGCTGAGCCGCCAGACGAGCCCGAGCCATTGCTGGTGGTGGGCAGGGGAGGCAGGGGCGCCTGGAACATGGCCAGCACGTCTGCGGTTGGGTCCAGCAGGCCCATGCCCGCCCAGGAGGGGCCGCTCAGCAGCGGTGCCAGCATGGTGTCGCTGTCGCTGCACAGGAGAGGCAGGGGGTGGGGAGAAGAGCACGTGAGAGGGGTTGTCTAGCAAGGGTGGCAGGCAAAGCCAGCCCTGGCTCGGCTAACTGACATCAAAGCACGCGCCCTGGCATGCCTCTGCCATGCCAAGCTGTCACGCTGCACTGCGCTGCTAAACTGTTGGCTACTCCTCAGCTGCCCTGCCCCTCCCTATTCGGCTCACGTGTTGCGGCAGTCCTCGCACTGGCACACGTCGGGGTTGCAGCGCGCGCCGGCGTGGAAGCACTCACAGTACTTCTTCAGGCACTTGCTGCGCTTGCAGCGGCAGCCGCGCTTGTGGCCCTCGTTGGCGGTCACCTGCGGAGGGCGGGAGGAGGGGGGTTGAGGGCAGCAAAGTCAGGGAGGGCGACAGGTGGTGGGGATTCCCTGCATTGCTTAGAGTGTCTGCTGGGCCAGCTGAGTAGAGGCGGCAAGCATTGACAACAGTTCAACCCAGCCGGGGCTGGCTTTCCCCCTTCCCAGCAGCAGCCCAGGCGCACCTTGACCTCGAATGCGCGTGGGTTCTTGGCCAGCACCACCTCGCGCGCCGCCTGCACCGCCTCAAAGTCGGCGGGCGTGTTGCTGCAGCTGAGGCAGGTGCAGGAGGGGGCGCAGTAGCCGCCTGCGGTGGGGGGTGGGGGCGGCGCAGGGCGGGTGAGCGGGGGGCGGAGGAGGGAGGGGAGCAGATGCAATCTGAGGGCAGCAAGTGCCAGGAGAGGGGAGGACACAGGCTTGCCCCACTCCCATGCCCCAGCCAGCCCCAACAACCCGGACGCCCACCTGCTGCAAAGCAGTCGCAGTACATCTTGAGGCACATGCTGCGCTTGCAGTTGCAGGGGCGCAGGTTGCGCGCCTGCGTGGCGATGGGCAGCGCGGCAGCTGCGGCGGAGGACGCGCGGCGGGACACCGG
>RRZL01000032.1:1111199-1121577 GCA_006782975.1 Chlorella sp. Dachan
CCCTTTTTTAGACTGTGTTTGTGCTCGTTCTCTGCCGCAGGCCAGCAGGAGCTGGAGCCGAGCCCCTTTGGTGACTGCGACTGCTTCACGCCGCTGCGCGGCGTGCTGCCGCAGCTGTGGGCGCTGTGGGAGCTGCTGCTGCTGGGCCAGCCGCTGATGGTGGTGGCCCCCACACCGGGTGAGTGCTGGGCACCCCCGCTGCTTGTGGAGAAGCTTGACACAAGCCTGGCTGGGCCCGACTGATCTGCTGGCGTTAGTGCCTCCCCAACTGTTATACCTTGCGCGATGCATGCTGCAACCCGGTGACCGCTTCCCTCCGGCGGCACCCCACCTAACCCTGCCGCCTCCCTCCTCCCATGGCCTCCGATGCCAGGCGCCTGCTCCTCGGCTGTCGCCGCCCTGCTGTCCCTGCTGGCCCCCTTTCCATACTCGCTGGATTGGCGGCCCTACTTCACAATCCACGACGCCGCCTTTGCGCGGTTGGCGGCTGGAGAGACGCCCACGGCTGCCAATGGCCTGCCAATGATGCTAGGTCTGACCAACCTGTACTTCCTGAAGGTAATTTAAAAACAATAAAACACAATAACGCATAAACCGGGCAGCTGGTTGGATTCGGATGCCCACTGTTCGTTCACCAAAGGTCAACTGTTGCGTTTCAGCTTGCACAGTCACTGCAATGCCCGGTGCTGGCTGTGCTGCCTTGCGCTGCTGCCTGACTTGCAGCAACGCGCTGCTGTGTGGCCCCTCCTCGCTGGTCTGCAGGCGCTGCCCGAGTGGCCCAATGTGTTGTCCACTGGCTTTACGGCTGCCACCATGGCCCCATCCGCCTCAAGTGAACGGTTGGATGAGGCCGCCAACGGCAGTGCAGGAGGCAACAGCAGCAGCAGCGGCCTGCACCCCTCAGAGTCAGCCGCCAGCATTGCAAGCAGCATGGGCAGCAGCATGGCGGGCGGCGGCGGCGGGCCGGGCAGGGGGCCAGCAGCCGGCAGCAGCGGCAGCTGGCTGGGCGGCACGCTGCGGCGCACACCCGCCAGCCCTTCTGCGCTGCTGTCTGGCCCGGTTGACCACTGCTGGCTGCAGTACAAGCCGCACTCCCGGCCGGACAGAGCGGTGCTCGACCACCTGGTGCAGCCGCAGCCGTCAGGTGTGCAGCCGAGTAGTTGCGTGGCGCCGGGCAAACAGGTGCTGCTCCCGCTGTGGGACTTCCGAGGCTGTTGCAACTTTTGCTGTAGACACGGAGCTAGTTGCCTCACTAGGAGTGCCTCACAAGCCTGTCGCCCTCCTGCCACCCTCCTTGTGCTTGGGCCAGACCCCGCCGACAAGTGGCGGCGCCTGGCGGCGGTCAACAGCGGAATGCTGCGGCGACACTTCCAGGCAAGCCAGGGCCGGGCTGTGGAGGCCCCACTCGGAGCTCAGATAGCGGGGGTGGAAAGACGCCGCAGGGTCAAAATCGAGTTGCGCTGGAGTTGGTGCTCCAGTGTCCCATGTTGCGCTCCAGCTGGTGTCATGTGCCATTATTGCCAGACCTGCAATGACGCATTCCGCTGCACATCTGCAACCCCTCCTCTGCAGGAGCTCACAAAAGCGCTGCTGTTCCCGCTGCTGCCCTACCTGTCGCCCACCCTGCCGCCGGGGCCGCAAGCAGGGCAGCGTGCAGACCCCAAGGGTGGGTGGCCTGGATGGGTGGTGGCACTGCTGGTGGGGTGCTTTTCCGCGCTCCTGCATGCGGCTCAGAGGTGTTTGTCAGTGCAAACCATCGAACCAATGTGCGCTCAGCTGCCCGTCTTGCTGGTCTCAAAATCTGCCCCTTGCAGCGGCGGAGGTGACGGCGCAGCCGCCGCCGCTGCCGCAGCTGGACCCTGCCGCACTGCTGCAGCAGCTGGCTGGGCGGGACGCTGTGCTGCCCGATAGGCTGTTGGAGGTGAGGGAGGCGCAGCTGCTTGGAGCTTGGATGCTTGGCTGCGGCCGTCTGCTGTTTTTGGAACCCTCCACATTGGAACAACGGAAGCGTCTTGGCGCTGCACCAGCGGCCTGGGTGGGTCGTGCCCAGGGGACGCGCCACTTGGCATGCAGCCCTCCCAGAGCAGGCCCGGTTCTTGGGCAGGCTAGTTGCTCGGTTCTGAGCCTACGCCCGACAAAGCTCCAGCTGTCAAACGCGACTGTAACCCAACCTCACCCCTGCCGCCCTGCCGTGCAGAGGTTTGGCGGCAGGAAGGGCCTGCTCGCGTTTTACGAGCGCTTCCTGCGCTCCCCAAACCTTGCGGCCTTCATGCACACGCGGCGCCTGGCAGCTGAAGAATGGCAGCGGCAGCGCTGGGACGCGGCAGCGGCGGCAGCAGCCGCGCCCATGCGAGAGCTGCTCTCGGTGGAGGCCTTTTTCCGGATTGAGCAGCAGCTTGCGGCGGCACAGGTGCAGCTCGCGACAGCCGGCGGCGGCGACGCGGACGCTGGCAGCGGCGAGGCCGCAGCGGTGGCAGCGCTCGCGTCGCAGCTGCAGGAGCAACTGAAGGTGGCCTTTGCGGGCCTGCCGGAGGACTTGCAGCAGGCGATCCTGCAGACGCCCTCGCATGCGGCGCTGCTGGGCGGCGGCGATAGCCAGCAGCAAGCGGCAGAGGAGCGGGCAGGGGAGGCGGGAGGCGGGTGATTTGCAACGATGCAAATTGAAACCGTGACTATCTCATCATTGTGACAACAATTTTAGTTCTACCGACGAACAGAAGTTGGCAGGCTGTGAATGCGCAGGTGTAGTCTGGCGCTCCGCCCTTGCGCGCATGCATGCAGCCCTTTGACCGGGAGAGCGGAGGACATGCCGGGGGCCCCCTGGAGCGAGGCACCCCTGTTCGCTCACTTGCGCGCGGCCCCTGGGGCATTTGCGCACGGTGTCCGTGGCCAGCGGGCGAATAACGGCAGCGCGTTAGCTTCTTTCCTCTTGCTCCGCCAGGCTGGCACCCCGGCTTCCGCCCCGCCCGGGGCCTCTCAGGAGCGGATCGCCTCCTCCCGGGCCTCACACGCTACTCCAAGCGCTGTTCCACCCAGCCAATTGGGGTCAGCTGCGCCCAGGGCGACGACTCCCCCTGCGAAAGGCGGAGCTCCAGATACCGCGGCGCGGCGCGCTTGTGGCCTCAGACCCACTTCAGAAGCACGGAATTGCGGCCAGCTGCGGTGGGTACCACCCGCGAACTTGAGCATCGACCAGGCGAAGTCGCCCCAGGCCCTTGGCCAAGCCTCCCGGGGACCCACCACCACCACGGCTACGGATCTGAAGCGGGAGGCATGCCGCTCCGAGCGGGCGGGCGGGCAGCGGTGGCGGCGCTGCTGCTGGCGGCGTGCGCCGCCGCCGCCGCCACCGACCGGCGACGACTGGGCGCCGTCCAGGTGGGCCATTCCTGGTGAAGCACCTGGTTCCCTAAAGCTTTCCATGCATTGTTCGCGGGGTGCCTTCCGTCGCTGCCGCCCAGGGCCCTATCCGAATCGCAGTACCCAGTACGCTCGGCGTCAACCCCGCTGCCGCCGCGTCCGCTTCCCTGCCGCAGCAGCAACCCGCCTACCAGACGGTGCCCGGCAAGATCATTGTCAAGCTGCGTGATGACTACCTCCAGGTGGGCTGGCCTGTTCGCCGGCAGCCTCTCTGCTGCAGCTCACAGCTGCCGCGCCAGCTTCCGCCAGCAGCTTCCGCGCGTGTACCGTGCGGCGAAGGTGGCGGGAACAGGCCCCTCCCGGTCAGCCCAAAATCTACCCTGTCCGCTCACCTCCTCCTCCCCTTTCGCCCCTGTGCAGGTGATGAGCGAGGACAGGGACGGCCTGCGCTACTCGCGCCCCGCCGGCCTGAACAACGCCGCCGTGTACCACATCACTGATGGCAAGTCGATCGATGCCAAGCTGGCAGAGATGAACAAGCTGGAAGGTGAGGCCGCCTGGCTTGCCTGCCGATGTGGCCGCATGCCAATGGGCAGCAGCTGCTCCGTGTTCGTGTCGGAGGTACTGGAGAGGGGGAGGCACTGGACATGGGCGCTTGGGCATGCAGTGAGTCGGCTTCCTCCACTCCTCCTGTCCCCCACCCTGCCTGCCGCTGCGGCCCTCCCTGCCACAACCCCTCGCCATGCTGGCGCCCAACTCCTGCTTTTCTTGATTGATGCCCTGCCGCAGCCGTGGAGTATGCTGAGCCCGACTACCGAGTGAGCGTGAACGCCATGCCCAACGATGCGCTGCTCAACGTGCAGTACCACCACGCCCTGATCGGCAGCCCCCAGGCCTGGAAATCCGCCACCGGCGAGGGCGAGGTCAAGGTGGGTGCGCAGGGTGCTGCGCCAGGTGTTGAATGGCGTGGCATGCGGGCATGCTGGCAAGCTGACCTTGCTTTGCAGGGTTCTGTGATGTGGGCGTGGGCCGGCACAGCAGAGCAGAGCAGAGCTGGCCATCCATCCATCAGCTCAACGGTGCCCCACTGGCCTCCTCCCCATGCTGCTGCAGGTCTGCCACCTGGATAGCGGCGTGCGGCTGGACCATCCCGACCTCCAGGGCCACATTGTGGGCGGCTGGAACCTGGTGCCCGAGATCCAGGCAAGCTTGAGCTGCCTGCGCCGAGGGGCAGAGGGGGCGGTGGTGTGGCACCTGGGAGCCTCTGCATACCAACCATGCTTCCTGCACCGACTGGCCTGCATCGTAGCGGCCGTCTCTCCTGCGCCTCCAATGCCAACTTGGTCACACCGGGACGTCCCCTGCTGGTGTGGCGGCACGTCCTAACACGAGAAAACCCTGCCATACCACCCTGCCGCAGTCCTTTGACCAGCCAAACCCTGCACCCGGCTCCGCCCAGTACAAGAACTTCAACGACAGCTATGGCCACGGCACCCACACAGCCGGCATCATTGCTGCCACCGGCAACAACGGGTGAGCACCAAACCTGAACAACCCTTGCACCGGGTTGCAGTTCCAGCCAGCAGCTGGGGGGTGAGGCCAAAGCCATGGAGCCGATGCGGCACGGAATCTCACTTTATCGCGTGCTTGTTCTTGCCCTCGCTGCTCAACCTGTCACCCGTCCCTCACACACCCCTTCCCACCTGCAGCCTGGGCGGCGCGGGTGTGGCCATGGACGTTAAGATCCTGGTCTGCAAGTTCATTTGGGACGACGGCATGGGCTCTGTGTCGGACGCGCTGGAGTGCCTGCGGCTGTGCAAGGAGGCAGGCGCCACCATCAGCAGCAACAGCTGGGGCGGCGTGCCCAACTCCCGTGAGTCCGTGTTCGTGCTGCGATGGGAGTGTCATGCAGCCTGGATGCCTGGGGGCAGAAAACGACAAAGCGACTGTGGGGCCGACAGCTGGAGCATGCTGCAAAGCGCCCCTGTGGCCTGTGATCCTTCCAGCACTCGCCATCCCTCCTGCGGCCATACTAGTGTCTCCCGCCCTCCCGCCCTCCCGCCTTCCCACCCAACCTCCCGCCCTGCTCCTGCCCGCTGCAGGCCTTATAGAGGAGGCGCTCAAGCAGGTGCAGGAAGCTGGCATGCTGTTTGTGGTGGCCAGCGGCAACAAGGCGACCGACCTGGACGCACGGCCCGAGTTCCCAGCCTCCTCCCGGTGAGTGCTTGCTTGTGCAGCGCTTGTGCTTGCGCTTGCGCTTGTACAGCGCAGCCTGCTCTGCGCATGGGGCGCGCAGCAGGGGGGGAACAGCTGATGAGGTCCCACCGGTGACTGCGCACCTGCTGGCTCTGGCAGTTGCTAGACTCCACAGCCTGGCTGCCCAACCAACCGCCTTTTCGCACTGGCCTGCCTTGGCTGTGCAGGATGGAAAACATGATCGTTGTGGGCTCCACCGGCATGGGAGACGAGCTGTCCTCTTTCTCCAACCGGGGCAGGTGCGCGCTAGCACATGAGAACTCAGCTGCTGCTCGGCATACCTGGACTGGAGGGCCGCTGTTGCTGCGCTGGCTCAGCACTGCTGCCTGGCCTCACCTCCCCATAACCACCATCAAACCGCTCCGCCGCCCTTGTGCCGCCCTTGCTGCTCTCCGCAGGACCACGGTGCACCTCACGGCGCCCGGCGAGCGGGTTCTGTCCACCACCTACAACGGCTGGTACGGCGAGATGGACGGCACCTCCATGTCCACCCCAATGGTGGCGGCTGCCGCGGCGCTGCTCCAAAGCGCGGCTGCCAGGTGCGCGGCGTGTGGGGCTGGGCTGGCTGGGGCGTGGGTGGGGGGCAGGCAGCATGGGTGTGCAGCCGGACACGGCCTGAGGGCTGCTGGTGGCTGCCTCCGACTCTGCATGACCACAGGCCGTTGGTGTGTTGTGCCCCTGGTGGTCTGCCCGTGCTCACTCGCCCCCCTCACTCCCTGCTCCTCCTGTCCCCCTGCAGGGTGGGCGTGCGCCTGAGCCACGTGGAGACCAAGCGGCTGCTGCTCGCCTCTGTGGACATCAGCACCTCTCCCGACACCGCTTCCGCCACCATCACCGGCGGGCGCCTAAATGTGGGCACTGCCATGCGGGCCCTGGCCGTCCTCTTGAAGGAACGCGGCCTGCCGGCACTCCCCGGCACCCCAGCCGACGATGCAACTGTGGTGCAGCTGAAGCAGCGCATGCTGCAGACGTCCTGGGGCCAGCTGCTGCTGGCAACCAACACGGCACGCCAGCCGGGCGCGGCGGGCACAGCAGGCGCGGTGGGCGCGGCGGGCAAGCCAGCAGCTGCGGTCAAACCAGTCATGCCGAGCAAGCCAGCAGCTGCAGTCAAACCGGTGCCGGCGGTCAAGCCTGTCACCGCGGTCAAACCGGGCAAGCCAGCCACGGCAGGCAAAGCGCCAGCCGGTGGGGCGGGAGCTCTCAAGGCTAAGGACCTGCTTGTGGGTCCCGTGGACAGCCTTCCAGCCGCCAGCCCGGCTGTGGTTGAGGCCCCGCTCCCAGCCCCAGCTGACGAGGCGGCAGCGCCTGCTCCGGCACCCACCGAGCAGGCTGCCGAGGCGGCAGTGCAGGCCGCCGTCATGCCTCGCCAGCACCGGCGCTTGCGAATGGCAAGCCAGGCGTGAGGCACCGCTGCCACAAGTGGTGCCGCTTTTCTCCTGACGTCACGCACCTTGCCGCCAGATGAGGCGACCAGGCAGCTAACCAGCAGCCCCAATAATTGAACGGGAGCTCGCTTGTTCAGCTGCCTGGCCATCCCGCCCCCGCCTGCATTTTTGGCCCCCATCTGCGCCGCCCTCCGGTTAACCATTCTCCCCACACTACATATTGGTTGCCCGCATTCCATTCGTCCTCCTACACCCACGCGACGCAACGGTCGCGGCACCTGTTTACCCCCATTGCATCTTCACTCTGCACCACGTAAGCAGCACCCGCCGCCATTCGAGCGAGCTGCTGGTTACGCACGAGTCGACGCTTCTTTTCCGCTCCCCTCCGCTCCCTCTGCACCCGCACTCCCCGCCTTGAGAGCGCGCCTTGCCTCCCAAGGCACTCAACCGAATCCTGTTACGCAAAGCCTTCCACATCTGCACAACCTCGGCCCCAGGCCTCGGCCACCTCTGTGGCCCGTCTGTAAATGCATCAAGCGTGCCAACCGGGACACTGACCGCAGCGAGCAGGCAAGGATTACACGCCATCAGAGGTTGGCAACAAACCCAGGGCCATTGGCAGCAAGACTGGCCTGGCTGCTGCCGACCAAGCGGCATGGGATGGTTACCTGCTTCCGTTGCAGCAACACGGTGCAGCCGCTTCACAGCCCATGCAGCTTCGCTTGCACCTCCTTGCTTGCGCTGGCCGCCAGACCCTGCACAGCATGACCACAGCAGGCACAGCGTGGGTTGGTGCCAGCGACAGCCCGGCCTGATGCACCATGCACCATCATGCTCTCGATGCACAGCGTCACAGCCGCATGCAGGCAATGCACAAATGTGTCATGCCATTGCAACAGCCTCAGTATGGCTGCTGTATGTGCGCAGCAGGGGAAAGCCGCTCAAGCTGCCCAGCCGAGGCCCAGCCCGCCCCACTCTGCCCAGCCGATATTTTGGCATTGATATTTTGACCTTGCCTTCATCAGCAGCTCCGTCATTGCGCTGCTGCCGCCCTCCTGGAACGCAAACGACAGGCTGTTGTCCTGCGTGCCGAGTGCCAGGCGGGCCCCTGGCGCCACCATGTAGTTCACACCCGGCCGCAGCTCCACGCCGTCCAGCCAGCAGTTGGTGGGTGCCAGCAGCAGATCTGGGTCGGCGGACAGGGCGGTGCAAAACAGGCGGCCGCCCTTCCACTCTGCGCCAAAGGGGTAGCGGGCTGGTCCTTATCGCGGGCAACAGGTCTGGAGGGTCAGGTGACATCGCAGCTGGCCTGGTAGACTGATCGTGCTGCACAGCAAACCATCGCCCGTTGGCGCGCCAGGCATGCCACCGCACCTAGCTTTGCGTGCTGCGCCGCAACGCCGCTGCCCTCCAGTTGGAGATCCGCATCAGCTGCACTGCCTAAGACCATCTTGCTGGTTGGCATGGCCACTTGGGTGCCGCCTGCGAGCTGCAGTGCGACCGGCGGCGGTGAGCCGCTGGAGCCGCCTGCCGCCGCTGCTACACTCAGGCGCGCCGCTGGCCGCCTCACGTGAATCCTGTTGGGGCCGCGATGCTCAGCATGGGAGATTGGGCAGAGAAGAGGAGCACGGCGCGCGGCGAGTGTCATCGGCAACCTGGCTGTGTGAAGCCTGTGATCGCCTGGTAAAGCGGTTTTAGAGAGTGAGAGGCGTTGCAGCGAGGCAAAGGTGTTCCTGCTGCCACGCACTTGCCGCCACCCAGTGCATCGGCGCACCCACCGCCCATGTGCTTTGCTTGTAACGGGAGGGCGCACAGTTTACAAACGGGGGCACAGTAGAGCCGAAGGGTGCTGATAAACGGATGAAGAACTGGTAGCGCCATGTTACGACCGAAAAAAGTACTGCTCGTGTTTGGGCTGCTCACTGCTCATGAGGCAGGCGGGGGTGGTGAAGCGATGAGGAGGCCCGAGTGGTCAGCATGCCTGGGTAACGCTGAAAGTGGCGGGGAATGAGTGGGACTGGAAGGGAGCAGACGACTGCTAGTTATGCGAGTGGGACTGCCAGTCGGCAGATAACAATACCAGCGGGGGAGGCATGAAGTGGCGTGCCGGCTCGTGGCGCGGGTGCGCAGTTTGGGGACGGTGTGGATATGCCTGTTAACGGCAGGGTCCGTGCGATCAAAGGTGGAGATGAAGGGAAGCTATCAAGGGAAGACGGAGCGGCGTTTGCAGAGAGGACACGTTGGAGCAGAGGAGGGGGGCGAGGGCCAAAACCGGTGGGGTCGTGTGTTGGTAAGGAATCTGGAAACAACTGCGGGGGTGGCCAGCTTTGGTTATTGCAGGCATTGCAGGCACAGGGGGCAGGATGGGCGGCGCACGAGCGCAGCCAGACCGCACGTGCGCGCGGCCACATAAAGGCTTGCTGAAACGTAGGGGTGGAGGGCTTGTGAGGCAGGGTTACGCCCAGCTAGGGGAGAGGGCGCTGCCAAACACGCAGCGCAGCAGCGACAGGTCGGCAGAGCCTGGGGTGCTGGGGGCTCGGCCCGCTGCCACCAGCGGGGCGGCAGCCGACAGCTGCAGGCTCGCCACATCCAGCACGGGGCGCGGCGGTCGCAGCGTGCCTGCAAAGCCGGGAGCAGGCTGGGGAGGATGGGTGCGAGGGCCGCAACCTGAGCAACTGGTCTATTGCGGGGTAACGCAAGCGGTGGTACAGCAAGCTAGCACCCGGCCCAGACCACAACCCAGACCACAGTCCAGTTGACCAAACAAAGAGCCCACCTCGCTTCACAGGCTGCAAGCTGGACGGGTCGCGCAGCAGCAGCTGGGCTGCCGGCGCCTGCTGCGTGACAGGGGCTGCGGGCCCCCCGCCAATCAATGGCTGGGCGCCGCTGAGGGGGCCACTGAGCAGGGGCCCCACTGCACGCTGGGGCCGGGTGACGGCTGACGCAGCTGACGCCACACGCAGGAGCGTGGCTGTTGCCGCCGGGGCGGTAGGAGCAGCTGCCGGCTGCTGCGGGGCGTTGTCAGCAGGGAGCACGGCAGGCCCGGCGGCTTTGGCAGCTGCAGCAGCCACGGCCGCCGCCTGCTGCTGCTGCATGCGGCGCAGCCGGGCCGACAGGGCCGCATGCAGCACTGCCCGCGTGCTCTCGCTGCGCTTGGACAGCTGGGCAGGCTTGGCAAGCGCTTGCAGCGCTGCCAGGGGAGCAGTGAGCGGGGCCGCAGCCCTGGCCGCCATCTGCCCCGCGCTGAAGTTGGGCACAGCGCCCGCCGATCCGCTGAGGCCCGGCCCGCCCTGCGGCACAAAGATGGGCTGCCCCTGCTGCTGCAGCTGGGCCGCAAACGGGTTGGGTGCAGCTGGCACGCCCGCCTGCCGCGCGCTCGG
>RRZL01000032.1:1122430-1187939 GCA_006782975.1 Chlorella sp. Dachan
GGGCATGCTAGGTGCACTGGTCGGCATATGCCGCTGTTGCGGGTCAGGGCGGCCAAGCGGCGGGCGACGGCGGGCTGCCTGGGGCCGGCCCGGCCGGCCCGGCCCGCCCATCAGCCGCTGCTGAGCGTGCATGCTGCAGGGAGCGGCCGGCGGGACGGTGCCGCGGTCCCTGCTCGCGAGGGCGGGGTGTGTCTGCTCAACCCGACCCACCTGCGCTGACGCAGCAGTACTGAGGGCGCTGCTGATGCTGTGGGGAACGGCGACCGGCGCTCACAAACGCGGCCAGGCCGCGGGGCTGGGAGCTGAGGCGGGAGCGCGGCTTTGTTGCGTGGTGCCGCTCGCAAAGAGCGCACTCGTCCGCAGGTGCAAGGGGAGAGGGTGCAAGCGGGTGCAAGCGGCGAGGGGGCTTTCGGAGCCCCATGACCCTGCATGAAGTGGCCGCTTTGCGCCTGTTTCGTCCGCTCCCACCTGCACCATCAGTGTAATACCCAAGGCGCAGGTTGCAGGAAGCAGGCCTCGCGATGGTGAGCTCCAAGCGCTGGGCTGCAGCGTTTTGCACTCGTGCCGCCCTCTGCGCAGCAGCGTTGCTGTCAGATGGGGCCCGCATCCGTACCGAAGCACGTTGGTGCCGCCGCCGCCTCGAACAGCCCACTGCTGCCGCCGCCGCCGCCACCCTTTGGCGCCCGCCACCGCCTCTGCCGCCCCCTTGGCCTCCAACCCCCCCCCCCTTTCGATGCCGCCGTACCGCAGGCCAAGAAGCAGCAGTACATAGACATGGCGCCGGAGGGCGCCAAGGAGGATGCAGACTTTGTGCGCATGGTGAGGACAAGGACGGATGGCCAAGCTGGCGCTTGCTGTTTGGGGATGCCGACCGCTACCTGCGGCCCCATCTCCACACTACGCGCAATGGGCGTGGCGACACCAGCACCCAACAGGCTCGTGTGCTCGGCCTCTCACACTCCGCAGGTGCACCAGGTGCAAGACCAGGCCAACACGGGTGTGCGCGGCTGGATGGTTGCGCGAGGTGCGTGGTCGGGGAGACCCTCCTCTGCAGGCGCTGCGCATGCCACATCAGAGGGGTCGGGCGATGTTGGCAGCTGCGGTTCGCCACCAACTGACGGTGGCAAGAGCAGCGCCGGAGCGATGCGGTGCCGCCCCGCCCTATCCTCCGCGCACACCGCATGCCACATCTGACGCTCATTCATGACCCGCAGGCGCGTTTGACCGCAACGACCTCCTGTTCATGCGGCAAGAGGAAGACAAGCGGCGGTTTGCGGAGATAGAGCAGGAGGAGCAGGAGCGGCTGGCGGTGAGATGCTGATTGATGAGATCAAGTCTGCAACAGTGTCAAGCGTCCCATCGTGCACGTGCTGCTTGCACCAGGCCGCACTCTCAAGCCCTCAGTGCGCGCTGCACTCTCACCCTCTGCGCAATCTGCCGTGCAACCTGCAGTTCATGGCCGCGCGAGCCAAGGCAGAGGAGGAGGAGGAGGCGCGGCGGCTGGCAGCCATCAAGGCGGCGGCAGCCGAGGATGCGGCGCGGCGGCGGCGGGAGGAGGCGGACAGGTGCGCGGTTGCGTGCAGGGGCTCTGCCTGCTGGCCTCACAGCGCTTCACTTGTCGCCCACCCTTTGTTGGACGTGGTCGATGTGCACTGGTGCTGGAAAACAGGCCCGCAGCAGGCAAGGTGTGGGTGGCTTTCGCAGGCAGCATGGCAGCATGGACCGCCACGAGCGGGTGGCAGCAGGAGCACCCGGCACTGGCTCCAGCCCCAGCCCACCGGTTGCCCACCGGTTGCCCTCCCTGGCTGCTGCAGGAGGAAGAAGCTGCTACCGATAGTCAAGGTCAAGCCCGTAGCAGCAGGCAGCAAGCCAGGCGGCGGCGCAGCGGCGGAGCAGCCCGCGGCCAAGAAGCAGCGGACGGAGGAGGGGGGAACGGCGGTGCAGCAGGCGCAGCAGCAGCAGCAGGAGGGCGGCAGTGGCCCGGAAGCGAGCAGCGGCAGCCAGGGCGGCTTGGGAGGCTTGCTAGGGGCCTATGGGTCCTCGGATTCTGAGTCGGAAGGCGAGGACGGCGGCAAGTGAACAAAGCAACTTAGTGCGCACATGCCGTCGATGACTTGCACTGCCTGTACACGCACCATGACTCTGTAACCTGCCCTAATCTGTACCCTCCAATGTAACCACGGACGTGTTGGGACTTGAGAGAGGCGATCGTAGCAACTTGGCCTGGCTACCGGGCTGTCTGCTATGCTTGCCGCCTGCTGTGACGCCAGGCGCCCGTAGCAAAGCTACATGGGCCTGGAGCTCACTGCCCTGACTTCACGCCATTACTTTAGTTCAGCTCAGCAGGCACCATGCTTGCCGCGGCCTGTAAGTCGGTGTTCACGGCTGGCCGGGCCGAGGGCCTCAGCCCCAGGCACAGGCGGCATGGCGGATCGAGGCGCTGCAGGCTGATGTGCTCGGGGCAATCAGGTGCGCGCTGATCGCTCGTGGCAGCAGGCGGCGGCACCGGCTGGGGTTGTCGGTGAGGCGGCGGTGCCGCTGCCGCTTGGCGACAAGGAAATCACCTGTTGCCGGTTACTCACCCTTGGCTGCAGGCTCGCAGCCAGCAGCGAAACGAGGGTTGGGTGTGCTGGAGTGGACGGGGGCGCTTGTCCCACAGGCGAGACTTCCAAATGGGCGGCCTTGTACGCGCGGGTCCTGTGCGCACAGCTTGAAGCCGCAGCGCAATCTGCAGAGGAGGTGCACGAGCAAACATAATGAGGGGACATGTTTGCCGCGCGTGGTGCAGGGCACGCTGGTGAAGACAGCCAAGTTTGGGTGGCGCACGGCCTGGCAGACGCTCATGACTGAGCTGGCGCCTCAGGTGGGCTGGAAATGGGTGGGCCTTGGGAGGGCTGGTCAGAGGGGCTCCCTCCCTGGTGAATGCCTCCCGCGTCACACCCACGTCGCCCGGGCCCTAGCAGGCGGTACCTTGCCGCGGCCTGCGTTGCACGCTGTGCTGGGTTATAAGCCCCAGCCGTGCCGGCAACAAACTGCAACATCTGCTGATTCCTGGCTGGCTTGCACCACCTGCCTTTGGCTACCAGCGGCTGAGCCCCCAACGATCACGCATCACCCGCCCACACTATGCAGTCCAAGGATGGGCAGTACAGCCGGCCCACCTACAGCTTCCAGGGCCAGCTAGGCAGCCCAGAGTTCCCTCTGGAGCCGGGGCGGTACCACCTGTAGTGAGTGGCCAGCGGCGGTACTGGCCTTGCCTGCTGCTGCGCCTGCGATGGCAGTAGCATGCCGCTGTGTGCGTTGCTAGATGCCAGCAGCCTGGATTCCTGGCTAGTTGCTGTAGCCACGCTTCCTGTGCCCGCAAGGTCATCGTCCCACCACAGCTGCTGCCACGTGGGGTGCCGTCTGCTCATGCAGCGTGGGCAACCCGTGCCCCTGGTGCCACCGCGTGCTGCTGGCGCTGGTGCTGTGCGGCCTAGGGGAGTACGTGAGGTGAGCAGCTTCAGCAGGCAGCTGTGTTGTGGAAGCCAGTGGCAGGTTGCCGCTGTAGGTCGGGGTGCTGACGTGTGTGCAGCTGCTATGCCCAGGCAAGCAGCGGTGGCGTGCTTGCCGCTGTGACCACGCCCTTGCTGTGCTGTGGTGCCATCACCCGCAGCTTCTCCCCAGCGGTGGATGATCCAGAGCGTGCCAGCCGAGGCGGATGGGTGTTTGATGAGCCGGGCGGCGACCCGGTGTTTGGCCGGCGGGACCTGAGGCAAGTGGGATGGGTGCCAGATGCAGGGCACATGTGTCATGCCGGGGAGCTTGCCCCCTAAACCACATGGCAGGTCACCTGTGCCTGGCATCAACTCAACCCCCTTCACAACAGCCCTTCCAGCCCTCCCTTCCAGCTGTCCACATCCCTCTACTGCAGGCAGGTGTACGACCTGCTCAGCCCGGGCTTCAGCGGCCGCTGCACCGCGCCGCTGCTTGTAGACAAGAAGGCGCAGCGGGCGGTGTGCAACGAAAGCGCCATCATCTGCTCCAACTTTGCTGAGCTGGCACAGCCTGTGGGCGGCGCACCGGCGGCGGTGGATCTGCGGCCACAGCAGCTGGTGGGCGAGATTGACCGGTGGAACGAGCGCATCTATGAGACCGGTGAGCAGGGCTGGGCAGCTGCTCCCATGTTGTTGATACAGGGGGCTCTGTTGCGGGCGAGGCGATACATCATGGTCAAAAGCTGTCGCATGCTCCCCCGTGCCATTCCAGCTCTGTTCTGCAGAGGCCCTCACCAGCTGCATCTGAAGCGCTCATTCATCCTCTGCTCTCCTGTACACTGAACACCGGCGTCTACAAGCGCGGCAGCTCCAGTAATTGGCCCTCACTCACACCACGCTTGCCCTGCTGTCCCTTGTGGTGCAGTGAACAACGGCGTCTACAAGTGCGGCTTCTCCACGACCCAGGCGGGCTTCAGCAGGGCAGAGGCAGAGGTGTTTGCCACGCTGGACGAGCTGGATGCGCTGCTCAGGTGTGACCACTGATGCCTGAGTTTATGGCCGAGTTGTGGCCAGAGCAGCAGGATGGAGGGCTTGCCTCAGCCGGTACGCCAGCGTGACCGGATGCTTGACCATGCCCAGTTGCAAGCGCCACTCGTTGCTGCTCCCCACTGCACCGCTGCTCACGTCCGCCACCCCCGCCTCTCCACTTGCCCTGCCACCCCCAGCCGCCAGCGGTTTGTGTGTGGCGAGCGATTCACAGAGGCCGACCTGCGCCTGTTCCCCACGGTTGTGAGGTTTGATGCTGTCTACGCCACGCTGTTCAAGTGCTGCAAGCGGCGGGTTGCAGACTACCCACACCTCCAGGCGTGGGCAGGGTTTGGGCGGTGCTTGGGCTGCTGGGTGTCCTGCGTCCCCTCGACCAGCCTGGGAACCTCAGTTGCCGTGGATTTCCTTGCCAGCCCAAGTGAGTAGCTTCTTGGTACATAACCGCTGTCACGCCTTGCAACCCGATGCCTGCCCGCCATTCCTGCGTGCAGGCGTGGCTGCGAGACGTGCACCAGCTGCAGCTGCCGGGCGGCGGCATGCAGATAGCAGAGTGCTTCGACCTGGACGATGCCCGCCGCTCCTACTTTGGCCAGCTGTTCCCGCTGAGTGAGCACGGCGGCAGGCAGGGGTGCAACGGGTTGGGGGTTGTGAGGCAGCAAGTTGCTTTGCTTGGCATCGTGCCCGGGCAGGGCTGACCTACGCTGCCGGACTGCTCGTTTCCTGCACACTTGCATCTCGCTCTTGCCCCCTGTTGCTGCAGACCCAGGGGGCATCGTGCCCAGCGGGCCCACTGCCGCAGATCTGGGGCTGCACCTGCCGCCCGGCCGAGGGCCGGTGGCCTTCCAAGACGTGTTCCACTCGAGGGCGGCGGGCAGCAGCTAGCGGCAGCGTCGGATACTGCAATCTGGTCGTTTCGCTGTTCTGAGAATGTAACACAGGACGCGTGCCTTGCTGGGGGTGGGGTGGGGGGGGGGCACTGTAGAAGCAGACTTGCGCAAAAGTCGAGGCCTGCGCTGAGCTGGGCGGCGGCGCCGCGGCATTCATGAGGGGCGGTGCAGCCCGCCTCTCCCCCGCTCCCCCCGTCCCCTGCAGCCGCCCCTGCAGCCCTCGTACGCCCCAGCAAGCAGCAACAAGCTTCCATGTGTCAGCAGGAGCAGCAGTCTCGGCCGAGTCGCCAGTCGACGACGCGCTTCAACCAGCGCGGCAAGCAGGTGCGGCCCGGGCCGGCGAAAGCCCAGTGGCCCGCTCGCACGCGGCATCTGCAGGCTTCTGGCTCGTGCAGGCGTCTGCAAGGCGCCCCGCGGCCTTCCCTGCATCCAGCAGCAGTTGCGGCGGCCGACCAGGCCGGCTGGAGCCGCCAGGGAGCCCCGTCCCAGCTCGCCGCCGGGCCGCCCACCGCTCTCCGCCGTACTTGCCCACATCGCCTCGCCTCCCCTCCACGCCCCGCAGGTGTTCTGCACCCCGTTCCCCCCGGCCGAAATCAACGAGTGCGTTCAAGGGGCTAGCAAACAAGAACAAGACGAACTATCTTGCTGAGTCCACGGAGCACTTTGTGTCCAGCAACCACCGCTGCTGCGCCGAGCGCAGGTGGGCTTTGCTGCCTGGGGGCGGGACCTGCCGGCCAGCAGGGCTGCAGGGCGTTTTGTGGTGCAGGAGGGGGTGTTGACTGTTGGGTTTGAGGATGCAAACGGCTGGCAGGTCAGCAGGGGCACAGCAACGGGCTGCCCGCATCCCTATGCATGGTCCCCCTCGGCGCCTCACCCCCCACGCCAGCCTGGTCACCCCTCCCACCCCCAACCTGCCCTCCCCGCCTCCCTCTCCCCCCGCCGCAGGTTGCTGGCCACCTGGGTGCAGCACGCGCGGCGGCACGGCGTGCCGTCCCACAAGGTCGTGCCCTGGGTGCGGCGCAAGCTGGGCCCCACCGTCGTGGTGCTGCGCTTCCGCGGCGACGGCTCCCTGGGCTGCTCCGTGCCCTGCGTGCTGTGCCAGCGCGAGCTGACGCGCTTCGACCTCTCGGTCTGCTGCTTTTTGGGCCAGGACACCGCCGGCGGCGGGCCGTGCTGGTACCGCGGCCGCCTAACTGACGAGGGTGCACCCACCCCGGTGCTCACAGCCGGTCAGCGGCGCANCGCCGCAGATGCAGACGTGGTTGCTGGTCGCGGCCGGGGCGGCGGGCGCAGCGGCTCGCCGCGCAAGCACAGCCCCCGGGGGCGCACCCCCTCCCAGCCGCCTGCGCCTCCTCAGCAGCAGCAGCACCAGCAGCGGGAGCGGGGCAAGGCTCGCAAGAGCCGCTGGCACTAGCTGTGTCACTGGCTGGCCTCGAGCATGCCTTCGCCTCTGCCCTGCTGGTTGACGCACCGCCCATGTCCCCCCCTTCTGAGACGCCTTCTGCACCTGACTGTTCAAGTTGTGAGCCTAGCGCCCGCTGTACGAAACCCTTTTGCTATAGCCTTTGACACTTGCCTCCAGCCTCACGCCTGTCTCTCCCCCAGCGAGCTGCACAGAGCTGCGCCCCCGCCCTCCAACTGACCCAATGTGCAGCCACACACTGCCCTCACTGCGCGCGCCGAACCCGCGCGGATTTCATTCCGCTGTGTACCTCACACCGCCGGCGAACACCGCCATAAACACTGTAAACAAACCCACACCAGCTGTGTGCTACGGCAACAGGACGGCTGCTAGAGAGCATGCTGTGCTGCCCGTGCTGTGCAGGGTTACCGCAGAAGAAGTCAAGCGGCAGCGTACAGCAGCACAAACGATGCAAGGGTTGAATCGAGGAAATGAAAGGTAGGGCGAGGGGGTCGGGCCCGCGAGCAGCGGCCACTGTGGCCGGAACGCTGGCGGCAACCAAGACTGCACACAGAATCAGAGCGGCCAAGCTAAGCGGAGTCAAGGGAAGCAAGCAGGCCGGCACAGCGCCGGCGGCAGCACGAGCCACAGAGGGGTGGATGTGTCGGCAAGGCGGATCACCCAGCGCCACCACCCTCTGCTCTGCGCCCAACTGCCGCCACTGCTGGCCGGCGGGGCAGCAGCACAGCAGGGCTGCTTGGATGGTGAACCGCCTCACTTGATGTACTGAGACACCCAGCGGAAGCCCTCGCCTGCACGGGCGAGGAAGGGCAGGAACAGCAGGCCCTGGTGGGCACACTCGTGGTGCTGTATACCCCAGCGGCCAGCAGGGCAGGCGCTGCTGCAGGGACGCAGCTCAACATGCTCTGATCCAGGTAAACAAGAGGCTGTCTCACCGTAGCCCATGCGGCGGACCACGGAGCACATGAAGATCTCAATGGGCCTGCGAGGCGAGGAGCACAGCAGGGGGACGGCAGGTTCAAACTTGTAGCAACAGCATCAGGAGCGATCTCACACAATTGACTCCAACAAGCCAACTGAGGCCGCTCGCTTTCATGTCCACCCTTTCAAGTGCCCAATCTGTAGAACATCCCAGCTTGAAACAAGCCTCCCCACCTGATGCCGCTCTCCTTCATGTCCACCTTGCCCTTGCCCGTGGTCGCGTTGGCCAGCCCCAGCGCGTAGCGCAGCTCGTCCTCTGCAAGGTACGGGGCAGTGGTGAGGTTACGAGCGGGGTGGTGAGGTTACGGGCCGGGTGGTGAGGTTACGTGCGGTCGGCAATGGCGAGTGGAAGCGCTTCAGCCCCCAGCCCAGCGCAGCCCAGCACAGCGCAGCGCAGCACGGCGCAGCGCAGCGCAGCCCAGCCCAGCCCAGCCCAGCGCAGCGCAGCACAGCGCAGCGCAGGGATGTATTGTCGCACCCGATGCCGCCGAGGGGATGTCGATCTTGTTGCCCAGGATGAGGAAGGGCACGTCGCTCAGCCCGTCGTCGCTCAGCAGCGAGTCCAGCTCCTGCGCACGTTGAGTGGATTGGAACAGAATGAGCGTAGAGGTAACATAAAGCTTCTTCTTGATCGTCGTCGCTCAGCAGCGATTCCAGCTCCTGCGCATACAGAGTGAGTGGAGTGAATGTGAGTGAGCGGAATATAATGAGCGTAGAGAGAACAAAAAGCTTCGTCTCGAGTCTCTGTGGAGTGGGTGCCGCATGCGACGCGGCGCGAGCAGCAGAGGGCGCGGGCAAGGGGCACTTCTGCTGTCGCTCAGCCTGTCGCTCAGCCTGTTAAGCAGGCCGGAAGGATAAGGGACCCTGGGCCTCGGCTGTACCAGCGCCAGGGCGTCTGGTGGTCCGATAGGGCCAGTACCGGACGTTAAACGTGGGGAATGATATGCCAGTGGAGGCACGTTCCCCCACATTTGCATTTGCTGTCGCTCAGCAGCGAGCCCTGCTGCTCCTGCGGCAGCATGCGACACGACAAGGCCCAACCACCCTGCATGCCCAGGGCAAGCGCAGCTGCAGCATGGGCCAGCAACAGTTGAGCAGGCATGGCGCGGCAACAGGCAAACAGGCGTGGCCCGGCAACAGCGAGCAGGCGCAGCAGCAGGCACGGCCCAGCAACAGGTGAGGCGCTGCTGGCGCGTCCTCAAGCAGGCCCAGGCGCCAGCCCACAGCGCACCTTCTTGCTCTCCGCAAACCGCTCGCGATCGGCCGCATCCACCAGGAAGACAATGGCGTCCACCTGGGGTGAGAGGGGAGGGTGCCAGGGACGTCAGGAATGAGGGGTGCCAGGGACGGCAAGAATGATGGGTGCCAAAGATGGCAAGAATGAGCGGTGCGTGCCAGAGACGGCAACAATGAGCGGCAGCGTGCACTGCGGAGCATCGGCGGCCAACAAGCCCAGAGCCTGTGTCCAACTTCCAAGCCGCCTCCGCAGCATCGTTCCTGTTCAGCGGTTCACCAACAAAACACACACGGCTGACCACCGCCGGCGTGGTGCGAGCCGAAACGACAACACAGGTGTTGCTGTGCGAGCCGAAACGACAGGCTGTAAGGTGTTTTCTGTCTGCGCCGCACCTTGGCATAGTAGTCCTTCCACACCCGTCGCGCAATTTCGTGGCCACCCAGGTCAAAGGCTTTGAAGTTGATGCCCGCCATTTGCAGCTCCTGCAGCGGTTGAGCAAGCAACCGCGCCGCCCGTCAGCGCATCGCACACATTGATTGCCAGCTCCGTCAAAGGATCCGTGCATCAGGTGCCCGCCGATTGCAGCTCCCGCAAACCCCTTGGCCAACCCACGTGCAGGCGCTGCTCGACACAACTGCAACTGCAGCACGACTGTGCCAAGGCAATACCAGCTGGCCAATCCGCTGCCAGCTGCCGGTAAGCTGCAACAGCTGCAGGCGCACCTCCGAGGTTGGGTACTGCGTGGGCTGATGCTGCGCAAGCCGCCTGCACGCAAGTGTGGGCGCATGGATGGGGTCGGGTAGCAGGCACTGCCACAGCAGCAGCCAGCCAGCGGTGCACTAATGCAAGAACGCAGAACGGTGCGCACCGCGCTCGAATCCAGCTAGCACACAAGCAAGGGGCCCACACCAGGCCGCAAGCATCTAGCAGCAGCAGGCAGCAGCAGCGGCACCAAGAGCGGAGGCGCGGTTGCAGCGCTCAACCAACCAGGAGCAGCAGCCAGGCGCTCACTCGTCCTTGAGCATGTGCATCAGCGTCGTCTTGCCCGCATTGTCCAGCCCCAGGAACAGGATCTTTGCATTCTTGTTGGCTGCGCAGGCAGGGGCACAGCCAGGCAGTGCGGCAAGCGGTGGGTGCCACGGTAGGGGCGGGGCAGCTGGGCGGCAGCCTGCCGCCGCCTGACACGCGCGGCGGCGGCGGCGGCCTGCTCAGCGGCAGCAGCAAGGGTGGTCCAACTGCTCACCCAGACCCAGGGAGTTGAGGATGGACTGGAACCTGCAGCAGGTGGTGGGGCAGGCGAGAGTGGGTTGGCGGCGCAGCAGGCGGCGGCGGCGGCAGCCCGCTGCCACTGCTGCAGGCCGTGCCGCGGCGGCCACGGATCGCCGGCACGCAACATCGGCCTGCCACCTGCACCAGGCGGGCGAAGCAGCGCTGCAGGGCTGCAGGGGCGCGGGGCACAGGTGCAAGGGCGTGTTTGTCGACGCGATCCACCGCCGCGGCGCCCCCGCCAGCGGCACACCAACCCTGCCAGTGCCATTCGGCCTCGCCCCAGGCCCGCAGGGCGTCACGCGGGTACTTACCACGACCAAAGCCACATTGCTGCTCTGCCACCGCGCTCCACCCTCCTCTAGGCACGAAGCGGTCTCAGGAGACCAGGGGCAGGACGCGGCGCCGCTGCACGCCTCCTTGCTTGACCGAGCCCCGTGCCGCGAAGCTTGCAAGCGGGCGTGGCTGCTTGATGGGGCGCAGGAACGCGTGCTGACAGCGAAGAACGCAGCGATCGCCCTGCTGTTGCAAGCCTGGGCGCTGCCGCCACCGCCGCACGCCGCGCAGTTCGCCTGCTGCCCCTGCCGGCCGCATGCTGCTCGAGCGAGGGTGTTCAGGCTGGTACAGGACTGGATGGGAGGAACATACAGTGGAGGCCGGGCTCAGCTGGACGAGAGCAGTGCGAATGAAAGAATGCCACTCGGAAGCGCGCGAGCGCTGCTGCCGGCAGGAGGCACGGTGGGTGCTCTGCCTCCCCAGGTGGAGGGAACATCTGAAGCCTGATCTGAAGCCTGATCGTCAGCATGGCGGTGCAGCTGCCCTATGATATACTGTGCGCTGAGCTACACTGAAGTTGACTCTGAAGTTGCCCCCCTCACAGCCGGCAGTGCGGCGCGGCGGCCGCCCGCGTCACCACCGCCTCAATGTTGCCTGCAAAGGCCGTGTGGGGCCAGGATGGAACCGAGCTTCTTAGCAGCGTGGTTAAGCTGCTGCCATCTGCCAGCAGGCGCACCGGGGCGCCTGCCAGCCTGCAACCCCGCCAGTAACCTCTTGCAGCTGACCGTGCCAAGTGCGCCCCACCAAGGTGTGCCACATCAACAGGGCAGGCCATCAACAACCACAGCTGAACTCGACTGCCAGCTCACCGTGGGGCTCGCTGGTGGCAACGTACACGTCGTTGTCGAACGATTTGGTGGTGACGGGGACGCACGGAATGAAGTGCAAGTTGGGCATCTGGAAAGAGGGGGGCGGGGACGGTGGGACGACGGCAGGATCATGCCGGTGGCTGGGCAGCACAGTGGGGCGCGGCATCCAGCAGGGCACAGCGGCTGCGCGCAAGAGACAAGGTGCCACGGCATTCAGTGCAAAGCACCAGTTCTCACGTTCAAAAACACGCTCTCCACCTCTGGCACCCTGCACCAGCCAGGGGGAAGGAGAGAGAGAGCCGTGTGGGCAGCGGCAGGGTGCAAGCGGGAGGCCCGGATGTGGGCCTGCTCCAGAGCGCATTGTGCAGGCAGATCAACGCCAGACCCGCCCTGCTGTGCAGAGCAGGCAACAGATCAACAGCGCCAGCGTAGCTGCAGCACCAGCAGGCAGAGCGGACTGTTGCAGGTGCACTTGCCTGTCGATCGCCGCCTTGCCCATTTGGTAGAGCGTAAACTGCGTGGCAGTTCAGGCGGGCAGGAGGCAGCCATGGGGCTACCACACCTCACCAACCGCTTTCAGTGCGCCATCTACGCCGCGAGTCGCGTCCTGCTCCCCTGTCGCCCAGCCCAGCCCTCAATTTGCAGGGTGGCAGCTCCGTCATGCTATGCTTGAGGTCAGGACAGCTGGGCAGGGAACGCAGGGAGCCCACCTGAACAGACGGGCTGAACACGCCTCCCTTTGGCGGGCCGTAAAACGCGCCAGTGAGCGCCTGCCGCACCGCCGCATAGGCCGCATCGTAGGAGGCGGGCGGCCGTGAGTACCTGTGAGGGAGGCACAGACAGGCGGCATCAAGGTCCACAACCCGCATCCACTTCTGATGGGGTGGCGCACAATCACTCCACCCACACCGCACAGCCGGTTGCCGCCTGTTCTGCCCCGCCTGATCTGGCCCGACTGTTCTGCCCCGCCTGTTCTACCCCGCCTGTTCTGCCCCCTGTTCTGCCCCCTGTTCCACCCCCTTTACAGGCCGCACCTCCAGGTGGCGGTCACGCTGGTGGCCACGATTCGGTCGCCCACGTCCGGCAGCGTGGTGAACTGGTCGTGCAGGAACCCGCTGTACCCGCTCTGGGTGGTCTTGAGCACCTGCAGAAGTCGTAAGCGCAAACCGGGGGAGGGGTGTGTACAAGTGGGTGGGTTGTGAGGGGAGCAAGCCGCTGTACCCGCTCGGTGCTGCCTTCAGCGCTTGCAAGGTCAGATGCCGTGCATTCGCTGAGGTGCTGCCCATCCCCCAAAAATGCACAGCACCATCCTAGCAGGGCTGCTTGCCTTGAGGTCCTTAAGCCCCGCAGTCACTTCCACCCTGCCCTTGCTGTCGGCAGTCACGTACGCGGTGCGGATCTGCAGCAAAAGCAGTGTAGCAGGTGATTGCAACTTGCAACACGCAGCGCAGCAGGAAGCTGCGCCGGAAGGACGGCACTTTGCAAGCCACTCTGCCCCGGCATCGCGCACACGCCCTGCATCGGTTGCGCATCCAGCAACTTGCCTCGCTGCCCTGCCACACAAAGCCGTGGTCATGCGGCTGCCCGCCCACATCCAGCCGCTGCCACGGCATCATCTCCACTGCACAGAAGTGGCGCACCTTGTGGAAAGCGCGTCAGGGCATGCAGGAGCATCAGCTGGCTCAAGACAGGCCACGCCCCCACCGCCACCTACCCACCAGTAACACTCGCCGCCCTCCACTCCCCCCACGTGGCACTTAGCCCCTCCCAACAGCAGACAGGCACATGTCCAGGCCATGGGCACGGGGTCGGGAGGCGGCAAGCCATGGCCGCAGGAGGCGCAGCAGCAGCAGCCGGCTCGCCCACCTGCCACCTTGGCCTTCCACACGGTGGCAGGATAGGTGGCCACAAAGTGGCGGGCCAGTGCCACACCAAACTCCTCGGGGCTGCAGGGCCGGCCTGCCAGCTGCTTGGCCACGTAGTACACACAGTTCTTCTGCGGAAAAAGAACAGGAACTGTGTGCACTTGGGCAGGGTGTGTGCGCATGTGTTCTTCAAGCTGTGGCAATACGTGCCATTGTTGGCGGGCACAGAGCAGCGATGTGCTGCCGCTTGGTCCGGCTATCAACGGCCTGCTGCGCTTATCATGAAACAAAGGCAGCTCGCCTGCGTGTCCGTGGCGGTCATGCCGCGGTTGCTGTCTGTCAGGAATGCGTGCTCCATGTCGCTCTCAAGCATGGTGGCCACGCTGAACTCCACAAAGTGGTGCACTGCAGTTGACGTGATTGACGGTTTGCAGTATTATGCCGAGGCAGCAAGGAGTCGAGCGGAAAGCTGCTGGCCGGGAACCGGCGGCACACCCCCGGGTCGGTCGCTCACCATCGCCAATGCGCCACACGCGGCCGAGGCGCACGCGGCTCTTGCCGTGCTGGTGCGCCGCCAGCTGTGCCGACTGCGCCATGGCACTGTGGTGTCACTGGTACGAGCAAGGATGCCTGCCGGCGAAGGGAGATCACGTGGGCGGTCGAAGGCAAGGGTGGCGGCGGCGCCAAGGGCGGGCTGGTGGCCTGGGCTACCGAAGGATCCTGGGCTCCTACCAACTCGCAGAGATGATCGCGGCCTCACCCTACGTTTGTGCGGCGAGCGGCGGCTTGCCCTGGGCAAAGGCGAGGGCTCTTCCGCAAAGCCCTTCCGGGACCACCGCAGCGCCCAAGCTCGCAAGAGGACAATAAGCACTTGGCCTGGGCTGCACTGGGCCACGCGCAGCGGACGGTCGCGCCTCACCCGGCCCAGGGCCAGCTGGCGCCGCAGCGGGCGGCAGGGAGATCACACACGGCGGCGGCCACCTGCTGACGTTCACAACACACTCTATGCCAGAAACACCGTGGCATTATTTCACAACTTCACACAACTGATCTCGTTGCAACAATTCAATTGCATCAGCTCGCCTCAGCAACAGCGGTCGGTGACGCCAGCGGCACGGCAAGGCTCACACAGCTGCCATCCCTCCGCAGCAGCGGCCCGCTGCTAAACTGAGGCATCCAGGCTCGCCGCATGTGCTGGCTGCGGTTGGGACCACTGCCATGCAGCACTGTATCGCTCGTGATGATGGCAGTGCCAGCAGGCACTTGCAGCGGTAGCGCGCCTGGCAGCCACTGCGCAGTTTGCCGCTGCTGCTGCTGCTGCTGCTGCTGCCCCTGGTCCCGATCTTGCTGCCGCTGCTGCTGGTGCAACTGTTGTGGCTGCTGCTCTACGTGTTGACTGCCGCGGTCACCATGTGCTGCCGCCTCAGTTTGCCGGGGCACTGCTGAGCCGCCACTGCTTGCCGTGCGCAGATCCCAGGGCACCACATGGCTCCCCGGCTGCACTACGAAGCAGCCATTGTGCAGCGTCATGTCGTCCAGAGCGCACCACACTGCACAGGGGGATGCAGGCGGTTGGGCGGGGCCCAGCTTGTGACATCCTCAGGTCCGATCAACCCAACATGCGTGCACTGCACGCCCAACCCAACACACGTGCGTGCACCAGAACACCTAGCATTGTGCATGTTTGTGCATGTCTGACCAGATAACTGCACGTTCAGCATTCGTGGCACCTACCGGAGATATAGGGCTGGTAGATCACATCGGCACAGCGGCACCAGTCGCTGTCTCGGTGCAGGCTGAATGCAGATAGCGGGGCCTCGGGCGGCTTCAGGATGTACTGAGGCAGAGGGTGAGGGCGGGGAACAATGCAGGGGCATTCCTCAATGCAAACGCCACGGCATGAGGGAGGACAGCGGCCAGGGATCGGGCTCGCAGTTCAGTTGCACTGGATGGACCCAGCCAGTTAAACCTCGCCGTCATTATTACCGCTTTCAGCGAGGCATTCCAGCAGCCCACCTGATCGTTGAACAGCACCGCCCCGGGCCCCAGCAGAGCCAGCACGAGCTTGGTGAGCCGGGACTGGAAGAGCAGACGCCACACCCCTGGGCGCAGCGGCCACCTGCTGCGCGCTGCACGGTAGGCTGCATAGTCGCTGCGCAGCTGCGGCGTGCAGCGGTGGCCTGGGATCGACTCGAAGATGCACGAAGACTGGGCATCGGCGCCCCACCGCAGGCCGCTGTTGCCGCTGCCGCGGCTGCCGCAAGCTGAAATGCAGCCACGCTGCCGCTCCTCCTCTGCCACTTCATACAGCGTGTCTGCCTCCTGCGGATGTGGGTGAGCGCTCAGCTGGGGCATCAGCCGCAAGCCTGCACTTGCTTTGAACAGCGGCGGCGGCGGTGGCGGCGGCGCTGCTGAAGATGCTTACCAGGCGCAGCTGATCCAGATCGTCACTGGTCAGCATGCTGGGCACCACACAGTAGCCCTGGCAGAGCAGCTCTCGTCGGCACCGCTGCACGAGCGAATGCAACTCGGCGTCGGCTGCCTCCATGGCCCTGCTGCGTTGCTGAACTAATGGGCCATGCAGATTGACCGATGAAGTGCGTGTCGTGCGTCAAAACCTGCCACTGCAGGGTGCCCATGCAAACGCCGACGCTGTAGGGGCTCCAGATGAGTGCACTGCTTTCGCACTGGGGCACTTGCTGCACACTTGATTAACGATCCCTCACGTTTCCACACTCTAGCAGCCATGCCGGCACCGTGCCTGGCGCTATCCTGCACCCAGCAGCTTGCCGGCGCAGCTAGCCGGCCGCCAAGCAGACCCTCGTGCCGCAGCAGCGCACCAGCGGCACGCAGGCAGCCCGTTGCAGCTCCACAGACGCGCCGACCAGGTGCCGCCGCCCGCACCCGCCGCCTGCCGCCGCCAGCGGGGCTGCGGGCCGTGGAGAGCTTTGAGCATGGCTTCAGCCTAGACGAGCAGCAGCAGCAGAAGCTGGACGAGCTGCTGTACTCTGACCTGTTCTGCCAGCAGGTGGGCGGGCGAGTTTGCACTGCTGTGCCGCTCCACTTGTGCTCGTCGTCGTGGGCTGCCAGTTCGGTGGGCTGCTGCACGGACCTCAGGCCCTCGCTCTCCGCATCGGACGTGTCATCCTCTTGCCTTGCCAGCCCTCTTGAAAAAACCGTGCCTGGCTGTATACCTACCTGCTGTGCAGGTGGCACGCGACTGCAAGCTGCCGGAGGGCACGCAAGTGGAGTTCACGGGTATCCTGTTCCAGCCCGTCCCCTGGTGAGGCCTCTGGGGTCCCCCATAGCGGCAGGTGGCATGCCGAGCATCTGCACAAGTCGTGGCCGAATGCATGCGCGTTCTCAGTGGGTTGCGCAAGCCCCAGCACAGCTCCTTGTTGCTGGGACCTGAGTGCCGCTGTGTCGTGCTGTGCCCATGCCGTGCAGGAGCCCCACCAGCCGGAAGGGCATGCCGCAGGAGCTGGAAGAAAAGTACTACGGCAAAGAAGAGTTCACGCTCATCAATGTAAGGGGTGCCGTGCTGCATCCGCTTTGTTGCACACAGCCGCCGAGCTGCACGCCAAGCTGCACCGCCCTGCTGCGCTGCTCTGCATGTGCTGTTGCTGCCCATCCGCCCATCTGCGCGGCAGCAAGCTGCAAACCAACCACTTTTGCCCAGTGTCTGCCCCCGGACCGCAGGTGCCGCCTGTCTTTATGTTCCAGGCCAAGGTGTTTTCGCCGCCCCGCCTGTGCGCCATCTACCAACGCAAAGACTCGCCTGCGGCATGAGCACTGGGGCATGCGGCCAGCCGCCGATGCCCAGCCAGGTCTCCAGCCCTGTTGGGCAGCAATCACACAACGCATGAACGCAAGCCGCACACAGCGTTGTTTGTGCCCGAACGTACGAACGAATGCAAAACAACTGATGAACAACTGATGAGAAACCCTGCTCTCTGGATGCCTCATAAACTGCCTGTCAACGCATCTGATCCCTGTCGGAGCACTGCCTGCCTGTAATCTACCTCTGCTGCTCCTGCTGAGCACTTGCAACAACGACAGCTGCCGTGCTGTGCGCTCATCGTTTCTTGCCCTTGCTGCCGCCGCCACCTTTGCTGCTGCTACCGATGCTGCCATCCTTGCCAGCAATGTACCCCAGCGTCTCCAGCAGCTGCCGAGCAGTGTTGTTGACTGCAAGCAGCAGGGAGCCAGTGCAGCCAGAGTGCGGCAGGCGCTCAAGTGGGCGCGAGGCATCTATTGGCAACATCGCAGGCGCGCAACACTCAGACCCACCCGCATGTGAGCAAGGCAGCTCATCCCGATCGGTGCCAGCCGCCCCATTGAACGGACACTGCAACCCCTGACTCACTGATGGCAAAGCGCGAGGGCCCCAGGAGGATGCCGCCGTACCAGCGGGACACCACAACGCACACGTTGCGTGCGTCTGTCATCTGCAGCAGGTGCAGCAGGCGGCCGCCGGCGGCTGCCTCGCCGTCATCATCATAATCCTGCTAGCAACATGGAGTGTAGGGAGTGCCTTATCAGAGAGAGGGAAACGGGAGGGCGGCCGCCCTGCCTTTTCAGCCATCGCAGCAGCAAGCAACAAACGGGATGCATGCTCTTGATGTTGCCACCCGGCCAGCAGCACGCGCAAGCACTGCGGCAGGGCAGGGGCCCCCTGCGTGCCTGCATGAAGGTCTGCCTGTCCGGCTGCTCTATTCGGTACGCCATGATGTTGTGTGTGGCGGCCCTGAAAGCAAGCAGGTGGCAAGGCTGAGCTCTCACAGCCCACTGCTGGAGCTCCCCAGGACCACTGCACGCCGGTACACTGCAGGCAGGCTGCCACAAGCTGCACCCACTTGTGTGTGGCAGGCATGGCAGGTGGGTGGCACATCTTCCCTCCCCGCCGCCACAGCAGGCCTCACCGAATCTTGCCGTTCCGCAGCAGCAGCTCCATCAGCGCCTCGACATGCTTCATGCTGCTCGCAGGAGCCACGTGGGCCTGCAGTTGAGATGCACACAAAGGTTGAGATGCACAACACAAAGGTTGAAATGCAAACAAAGCCGGGTGGGTAGACAGGGGGCAGCGCCGGCATGGCCAGCATGCCAATGTGCGGCAGACAAGCGGTACGAGCCATGGCAGGACCCTACGCGCTGTCACCATGTGCACCGCCTGATGTGTAGTTTTGCCTCCGGCTGCACGGGTGGACACCCAGCGGCTGGCAAGCGCTTGTCCACCTGGAAAGTGGACCGCCGCTCCGTGTAAGGCTCTCCGTGCACCACAGTTTCCGCCACCTCTGCTATCGCTCGCTCAAGCTCCTCATCCCCTGCTGCCAAGCTTCGCGCCTGCCGCTGCCGCCGCTCGCCCGCCCCCGCCTCGTCGCCACACTCTAAAAGCTCAGCTGCCTGCAGCTCTGCTGCTAGTGCGGCGTCTGCATCTGCTGCTGCTGCTGCTGCTGCTCTTGCAGCTGCTGCCGCATCATCTGCTGCCGGCTGGGGCGCCAAGTCGGCCCAGCGCTCCCGCAAGTGCTCCACCCACTGCCAGAGCACAACTTCCCCTGCGAGGCGGTGGTGAGGGGGTGAGGGGAGGGGGTGAGGGGCAATGGGTGAGGATGGGTGAGGCGGGGTGAGGGGGAGGGGGAGGGGGAGCGCAGGCAGGAGGCGGTCATGCAGAGCCGCCCAGCTGGAGAGGACACGGCTGGCTGCAGGGTGCACAAACAGTCCACTGCAGCAGTGCCCCAACCCGCTGTGCCCACCTGGGGCGAACATGGCCTCAAGTTCGGCTGCCAGCTCGTCCAGCTGGCCGCCTGACAAGATGTCGCAGCCCAGCTCAAACACGGGCGGGTGCTGGCTGGGGTACGTGGCCGGCAGGTGCACCCGCAGCGTGATGTGCGGCTGCAACGATGAGCATTTGGGCAGCAGCGTAGAGTGATCGGACAGTGGCGTGCTGGCTTCGCATCAGGGCTGGGTTCCAGGTGAATGTTGCAGTTGCAGGCGAGCGCTGCCGGGCACGCAATCGGCCCCTCCCAGCGCCCACCTGGGCGTCCGGTTCGGGAATCGTCATGCACCAAGTCGCCCCATCCAGCACCTGCGTGCATAGAGGATGCAGTTGAGCAGGTCAGGTGGCCACTCCAAGCACGGGGCAACGGCGCTGCTGCTGGCAATGCATTTGGGTCTACTGCAGTGTTGATGGCCAGCCCACACCTGCACAAACTCCTCGCCAAAAATGGCCTGCAGGGCGCACAGCTCGTCCGCCTGCTGCTGCGCATCTGCATGGTCAGCGCAGGTGGGAGCAGATGTAGCAGTGGCATGAGATGTGTCGGATAGACAGGCAATGGTCGCCACTGGCCCCGCAGGCAGCAGCGGCGGCGGCAGCGGCGGCGGCAACAGTGCGGGGTGTGCGCATGCGACCGCCTGCAGCTTGAACGATGTCATGATGTTACCCTTCACACATCAATGTGCACCCGCATTGCGCACGAGCTGCACAGGCTCTCCCCCACCTTCGTCCGCCATGCTGCAGGCCGAGCTGCGCCCGCAGCTACTCCCCAATTGTTTGTATTATACACAAGGGTGACAATACGGCACTGCGATGGCCTGACGGGCCTTCAAGCTGCCAAATGCAGGAATGCGCCGCTCAAAAACAATCCGGACCTGGCCTGGAAGCAATTGATCACCGCATGCAGTTGCTCTGACCGCTGTTGAGGCTGTCTCTGACACGCTAGTGAGCGGCAGCGCGTGAGACTTGAAGAGCGCGGCGTCCTCCGGCTGTCGCAGGGCCATGGCGGGGCCTGTGGAGGTACCTCTGCAGGCGCTGGACACGGTCTTCGTCGGGCAGCTGGCCCAGGCCCTCACAGCCGCTGCGGCGCGTCCGGCCGCCGACTTGCGCGTACGTCTCGCCTCTCCCCGTTCTTGCATGCTGGGGCAGCCTGTTTGCAGCTTAAACATGCAGCCATGCTGGTCACCTTGCATGAGCCTCCCACGCTCTGTAGGAGGTGCTCCCCCAGGCCGGCGCGCTGTCGCTGCTGCGCCGCTGCGCTCGGCTGCTGAAGGGCGAGCCGACGCTGCTGCGCATTGCGCCACCGCCGGGCCCCCAGGCAGAAGTGGTGGTGGTGGGCGACCTGCACGGCCAGCTGCACGACCTGCTGACCATGTGAGAAGTGATGTGGAATGGTGCCACAGGGCGCCGCTACGGCATGTGGAGCACCGCATGGGACCGCAGTGGGCGGCTGCCCCCTTTCTGTGGCTGGTTGTGAGCCCGGGCAGACTGTGCAGGTAACGCGCTTCCGTCGCCCGTGAATCTCCTGCCTGCAGCTTCCAGAAGGCCGGCACGCCATCCCAGCAGCGCTGCATTGTGTTCAACGGAGACCTGGTGGACCGAGGGGCCTGGTGCGTGTGTGCGGTGGGGGCTCTTTTGACGGGCTGCGGCTATGGCTGCCTTGCATGCTTACCCTTCTCTCCCGCACGCAGTGGTGCCCTGTGCCTGCCGCCTTGCGGCGCCCAGCCCTCCTTGCGGCCACCCCACAGCACCGCCTGCCCGCTTGTCGCAGGGGGCTGGAGCTGTTGCTGCTGCTGTGTGCCTGGAAGCTGGCGGCTCCCAGGAGCGTGTTCCTGCTGCGTGGCAACCACGAGTGCACCTACTGCTCCTGGGTGTACGGCTTTCGGGCGGAGGTGAGCAGGGAGTGTTCTCGACAAGGCTTTTTATATTGCAGCCACGAGTGCACCTAATGCCCCTGGGCGTCCTTGGCTTTCAAGCAGAGGTGAGTGGAGGGCAGGCCAGAGCAGCGCAGAGCATGCAGCAGCAGCCTGTGTCAGCCCAGCTCCATCAATCCATCCAGCTTGTGCGCAAGGCGGGTGGCACGTGGCCATGATGCTTCGCTGCTGCCCTGTCCTCTGGCGCAGGTGCTGGCCAAATACGGGGATGGCGCTCAGGGGGAGGTGCGTTCGGATGTGGCACGCCCAGCACAGCATGCCCAGCAAAGCAGGCCCAGCACGCCCAGCACGCCCAGCAGGCTCAGCATCCACCCATGCTCAAGCTGCGCCGCTCTGCCTGCCGTTGCAACACAGTCCGGCATGTGGCCTCGATGGCATGAATTCGTTTGTTGGCTACAATATGCTTGCTCGCCTTCCGTTCTCTGCCCCCACGCGCAGGCAGTGTTCACCGCCTGCCAAGTGCTCTTCTCCCACCTGCCGCTGGCTGCGGTGGTGGCCGGCGCCACGCTTGTGGTGCATGGCGGCCTGGCACGGCGGCCGCCAAGGCGCGCCACTCGCCGCAGTTTGCCTGACGGTGAGGCACGGGGGCTAGTCTTATGCTACACATGCAGCCAGTTGCGGTCATCCAAGTCCTGTGAGCAGCACGCAAGTTTGTCTGTTGCTGCAGGGCGGAGCTGCCATGCAAACCGGCGGCAGCAAACATTCATTCCTGCGCAGCTGCACATGCCGACATCTCCTCATATCATCCTCCCCTGCCGCTCCCCAACCCAGAAGAGGTGGCCATAGCGAACCTGGCAGACATAGCCGCCTCCTCAAAGGGCGGGGATGACCCTGACCCAGCCAAGCCCGAGCAGCGCCTGGCGGCAGACCTGCTGTGGTGCGCGAGCCGGAGCTAGCTTGCTTGGCTGCTGCACAGGGTCGGCGTGATTTGCATTCGCGGCATTGCATTCGCGGCAGCCTAGCCTAGCCCGGCATACTCATGTGCAGCACAGCCGGCGTTTGGTTGGGGATCGGCGGCTGCCGCTGCGCCATGGCTGTGCTCCCCCTGGCGCCATGACCGTTTTGCCCCTGCCCCGTGACTGGCAGGAGCGACCCCGGCAGCGAAGCGGGGGTGCAGCTGGGGGCTCGCCCCGGGGACGTAGGCGAGTGGGGCTGGGTGGGATTGCTGCCTCAGTTCGTGGCGTTAGGGCGTTGGCAGCACCACATCCTGCCCTGGTTCAGTCTAGAACCACAACCTGCAGTCACCGGTGCTATCTATTCAACTTGCGCCGCAGGCGTGCGCTTTGGCCCGGACATCACAGAAGCTTTCCTGCGGGACAACGGGCTGCGCTGCATCCTGCGGGGCCACGAGGGTGCGTCTGCAATGCTTGCCTGGGCTGAGCTTGTCGTGCTGCTGAGCTGGGCAACCACAGTGATGCCACGCAGTTTGCGCGGCATGCAATGGCCAATGTAGATACCGCAGCTTTCCGCTCTGCCCATGCTTGCTCTGAACATGCAGGGCCGGACTCGCGGGTGCAGCGACCCGACATGGAGCCCATGAGCGGCGGGTGGACGCTGGATCATGACACCCCCGCCGGCAAACTGTATACGGTGCGTGCACGTGTGTGCTCGCTGGATGCGGCTGCTGAGTGGCACTGGGCAAGGCGAGCCTGCGGCTGAGGCTGTGGCTGAGGCAGCAGGGAGGCAGGCTGCTGTGCCTGGCCAGCTCGTGCCCTCACCCTGCCCGGTATCGACCTCCTGCCTGGCCATGTCTTCCCCGCAGGTGTTCAGCGCGCCCTGCTACCCCCAGTTCGGCGAGAGCTTCACCAACCTGGGCGCCGTGGCGGTTCTGAGCCCGCCAGCCTTTGATGCCCCGCGCTTTGTGCAGTATGAGGCGGCGCCCCGGCCGCAGGTCCGTGATGTTGGTGGGCGCGGGGGTGCACAAGTGTGCACATGTTGAAGATTCCCGACTGGCATTTCGACCTGCCCAGCAGAAATTTGGCACATCAGTGCCGCACGGCCTCCAACCGCACCTCCAACCGGGCCAGCATTTGCCCCATCCTTGCAGGCCACTCCGTTCTATCTACAGGAGAGCGAGGATGCGGAGGCGGAGGCGGCTGCTGAGCCGGGCGCAGCAGGCACAGCAGGGGCAGAAGCAGAGGATCCAGGCGGCAGCAGCACTGAGAGAAGCGACAGTGAAGATGGCGGCAGTGCGGCTGAGCATGGAGGTCGAGGGGACGAGGCGGCCGCCGGCAGCAGTGATGCCAGGCCAGGGGCCAGAGAAGGACAGTCTGTGCAGCTGCCGGCGCCTCCATCTCCAACTCTGGAAGCACCTGAGGCAGCAGCGGCAGTAGCAGCAGCGGCAGCAGCAGCAGGGCAGCAGGACAGCGGCGGCGGCGGCGGTGGGGATGGCAGCAGCGGCAGCCGCAAGGATGGACGGCCAGAAGAAGATGAGCAGGCCTCCCCAAAGCGCCTCAAACTGGCGCCAGGCCCAATTGCAGTGGCAGTGGAGGCAGGCATGGGCGATGGATAGACGCCAGCGGCCGGCCTGGCCTCACACACTATGCTTGGCTCTGTTTTACAGCGTTCTTGCAAAGCACGTGTAAAGAAGTAAGTCACGCATCCAAGCATTCAAAGCACTCTGTGTGTGTGTGGGTGCACACTTTGATGCAAGCGAGCAGTATATACAGGAGTGTCGCCAACAGGGTTGCGCGCGAAACCACAACGATGCCCGCTGTGGTCCTGCCATGCACCATGCAACCGAGGGTCAAACAGGGCATTCAACTCGGGCAACCAAGCCAATCAGGGCATTCAAGTTGGGCGGTCAAGAGGTCGTGTCGTTCAGAGCCTGGCTGCAGGCCAAGCAACACGCGATGCAATGGTGTGCCTACGAATCAGGAGGGCGTGGGCTAGGGAAGGACAGCGGGCTAGGGAAGCACGTTCAACAACCGGTCTGTTAGGTTCTGAAAGGGAAACAGAAGGTGCAGCCTGCCTTGCTTCCTGGGCATGCTTTGTGGCTAGAACCTGAAGGCTGTCTGGCTCAGACGGCAGACTGTTGGGGCAGGGTAGCAGTAAGCGAGCTGGCCCGCTCAATCGGCCCCACAGGGGTGGCCGCCCGAGACAGCTGCAGCGGCAGCAGCGGGCTCTGCGCACGGGTCGGTGACGCCGCGCGAGACAGCGAGGCAGCTGCGCCTGGCGGCACTGCCGCAGGCTGCTCGCCGGCGGGGGCTGTTGGCAGGAGGTCAAAGGCGGAGGTGGGCAGGCCGTCGAGGCCGGTGCTCATCTGGCGGCGCGGCAGGGCCTGAGGGGCCAGGCGGCCCTCAAACACATCCCACCTGGGGTGGTGGTGGTGGAGGAGGAGGGTGCGGTGAGGTGGAGAGCAGGCCTAGGAGACTTGGCAAGCGCAGCGGCGACTTGTGGAAAGACGGGGCCAGGCACACCTGCATGCACCCATTGCATGCTCATGGGCAGCGGATGTGAAACAACGGGGATGGCCCTGCTGCCAAGGCAGCCTGGCGCACCAGTAGTCGCATTCCTCCTTGTATGCCAGGTTCTCCTCGCTGTAGCGATGCGACCACGGCTTCTCGTCCACTGCAGTATACGGGAGTGCGACATGAGGGGGCTGCAACGGTTGGCAGTACAAGCCAGGACGGCGATGCGCCATGCAGTGCAACCCTAGGAGCCAAGTCCTGCGGCCCATGTGCAGTGCAGTGCATTCTGCACTAGCTGCACCTGTGGCCGCCGCCACCATGCCGACAACCAAACACAATTGCAAGCACACTCGCAACCTCGTGCACCCAGCCAGGTGTCAAGGCGCATCCAGCCAGGTGTCAAGGTGCACCCAGCCAGGTGTCAAGGTGCATCGGTGCTACAATACAATCGCAGCCATGCACCGTAGTGAATCACGTAGATGTCGCTCATGTCCCACTGCACAGCAAATTTTGCAGCGGAGTGAAGTGGGGATGACGCCACGAGCACACCCGGTAATTGCTGGCACCGAAGCACGGCAACTGCCGGCACTGAGGACGAGTGGAGGCTTGCACACGACAGGCGCGCGCCCATTGCAGACGCCCTGGCCGGAGCTGATCCCCGCAAGCAACGACCCCTCAGCCAAGACAAGCTAACCAGATCCGGGTGGTGTACTTTGATGCGCTTCTGGCCGTTGTAGGAATAGGGCAGGTGCCGCCACTTGCCCTGCGGTGGGTGTGGGGCGGGGTGGGGCGGAGCTGCACACCCGGCAGGAACAGAGCTCCTCCTGGTGGCGCAAAGGCATGCTGCGCCGGGCGTGCACGGCATGGACAGCATGGCCTCTTTTGCTCAGACGCACGACCTTGCCTTGAAGAAGCCGTTGAGGAAGTCCTGCTCCGCAAAGAAGCGGACCTGTGGGGCAGGACAGGGCAGCGAGGCAGCAGAGGTGGCTGGCGGGGCAGTTGCTCGACAGTGACCCCTGACCGAGCGGCAGCGTTGGCACACCGAGCGCTGACTGTGTTGAAGCTAAGCTAGTTAAGTGTTGAAGCGGTCCCACCTTGACGCGCCCCTCCCGCAGCGCTGCCTTCATCCCTTCCAGCTCAGCCGGGCTGCGAGAGGAGCGGTGTGAATGTGCGGGAGGTGCTGCATTCTGCGAGGCGCAGGAATGGTGCTCACTGCTGCGGCCTACCGTAGGCCGTGTGACATGGGCTGCGCATGCTGCCCCCGTGCATTGCACCGTCCCTAGGCAGCAGTCACAGCTGGGCTCGGAGCCCCCCTGCCCTGGTTCAATAGGGCCCACTAAGCAGGGTATGCACAGGAGAACAGGCAATCACAGCTGCCCCGCTGGCGCACCTGGGAGCCATCACGTAGAAGCCGGCATTGCTGCGGCGAGGTGGACAAGATGGCATGTGGCGCCTCAGTGCGGTCATTTCATTGCAGGGCACCATGCCAGGCTAACGGGACAGCTGTTGCATGGATGCCTGGCCTGCCGCACCCCCCAGCCACGCGACCCCAACCAGGCACACATGCAGGACCCAACCCTCCTGCTGCTCACAACTCACAAGTACTCTGGGGTGGCGTCCGGCGTGAAGTGGCAGCACGAGCTGCGCTCCTCCTCTGTTGCACGAGGGGTGGGTTCAGACACCACAATGTTTTACCCCTCCAAAAGGAAGCGCTCAGGTGTGCAGCAGCGTATGGAGCGGCAGCAGCAGGCGTGTGCGCTGCACCGCAAGCCTGGCCGTGACCTCTGCACCGCAATCCTGGACTAGCGCGCTGCACCTCAAGCCTGACGCCTCACCGTACTCGCGGCCACCGTAGCAGTCTCCCACGGCGTAAAAGCCGGGCGGCAGCTCAAACAGGTGGTCTGGCGGCAAGCACGGTGAAAAGTGGGCAGACTGCTCAGCAGAATGCGCGAATTCGCCTTGGAAGGCGGCAGCCGGGCGGCAGCTCCACACTGTGCGGGCAGTTGAACCACTGGCAACAACGGCATTCCGGTGGTGCCGCACCACCATCGGCTTGCGCGGCTCAACCTGCTCCCAGCCGCACCCACTGCCGTCAAACTACCCCACGCAGCCCAGCCCGCTCCTGGCGTACCGATGTTCCTCAGCAGAATCATGTCTGCATCCAGGTACACCAGCCTGCAGAATGGAGGGAAGTCACATCTCAAATCGGTGATGGCGGGCAGCTGCAAGTGAAGGCAAGCCTGCGACGAAGCGATCGCTTGCCCGACCTGCGCAAGCCGCTTAAGCAATTGGCTGCCAGGCGCATCCTGAAACCATGTGCGCAGCGCACCTGTCGTAGTGCGTCATCTCCCACATGCGCAGCTGAGAAGGAGCGGAGAGGGAACATCCATACATCAAGGCTTACAGGGGCACAGCAGGGCAGGGTGGGAAGGTGGCAGGTGATGCAAGGCCACGCGGTTGAGCAGCTGCGCACAGCGGGGCGGCGACTTCAAATTCACCCTCCCACCTTGTTCCAGCACTCGAGGTACAGGGAGCGCTTGTACTCACTGTGGTCAACTGCAATGGCGGGGGAGACGGTCCGTCGTTCTGAATCAAAGTACAGTATTGAACAAGGAAGGCGGTGCCCGCATGGGGCATCAAGACGCAGCAGCACCCACCCTCTGGTTGCAGCTGCTGCGGCGGTGCAAGGTGCCGCGCTGCGGCCGCACACAGGGTTGCCTGCATCCCTATCAGAAATGCGCCCCACTGTGCTGTACCACAGGGTGCCTGCCGGCGCCTGCATCCCGGTCAGAATTGCGCCCCGCTGCTCTGTATCACTCACCACCCTCTGCATCGAACTGCTCCGTGAACTGCAGCTGCACGCCCGGCTCCGCGGCCAGCGCCTCCAGCGCCGACTGGCTGCGGCAGGGCAAAACATGTCGTGGGCTGGTTGCGTGTCAAGAATGGAACAAGCTGGTGCAATTCAAGGCAGGGTGCGCTTTCCGAGCGGAAAGGACCAAGGCGGCACATGCAGCAGACCGCAAAGGGGAGGGCAGAGGGCACGAGTTGCGTTCGATACACCCACACCAGCTCACATGCCGCAGTGGGCCACAACCTGTGCGCCCACACATACCTGCAGGTCCGAGTGTACATGACAATCAACGGGTAGCGCGTGCGCACCAGGCGCAGGCTGCGGGCCAGCGCCTGCACGCCCGGCAGGTAGGCGTCCCTGCGAAGATAGGGGGTGCACCTGCTTGATCGTGGCGAGGCAAGGGGTGCGGCGGTAGGGCGGACTCGGAGCCAACCAGCAGAAGGTCCTGCGCTTTCACACACTCACTTGGTGAGGAGGGTGACGTAGGCGCGGCGGTGTCCATGCGCGGGGCTGGGGCCGGTTACGGGGTGGGCGGCTGCCGTGGGGGCAGACGCCGGCTTGGCGCTGCCGCTGCTGAGCGGCGGGCGCCCCTGGCCTGCCGCTGGGCTCCGTGCGGGCAGCCAGACTGAGGGAGTCATAGTGCGAGCGTCCGATGCGCCTGGGAAAGGGCGGAAGGGAGGCAAGACAGGGGTGCACGGCGCCGGAAGCTCGGCGGCAGTCACGCCCGCCCGGCGGCCGCCGCTGCCTTGGAAGCCCTGCTGCACAGCTGAGGCTTCCAGCCCCCATCACCTGAAGCTGATGCAGGCAGCTGGGGGAGCGGGGCGAGGCTTTGAGGCGGTGTTATTAACGGCTCTTGTCTTCTGGCCAGGTCACTGAATCACAGGCCTTTGAAAGTGGAGCTGGACCAGCGGCCAAGGAGCTAGGGTTGTCATCCCGCTGAAATAAGGCTGCCCCGTGCCGAGCCCGCTGCGCCAGCCTGGGATCAGAGTCAGTTGCTTTTTTTGCTTTTGATTGTTTCGCCAGACAGACTTCCATTGCTTGTTCCAGCTGATAATATGCTCGGCTGTGCTTTGGCCACTGCGACGAAGGCAGGGGCCGCTCGACACGTCACGCCACCGCTTCGGCACACACGGTGACGTGCAAAGAAGTGCAAAACATCTCCAATCACGCTGATGTCACTGCAGCCTTTCAACCCCGCCCGGACCATGCCCAAGCGGCCCACCAACTCTCTTGTGAGCCGAACCCTAGTCGCAGCGTCGGCAGCGCGCACCGCCGCCGCCCTCATGCTGCCCCCGGGGCTTTCGAAACGCAACAGTCCGCCCACACAACCTTCTGATCGCGAGCACAACTCCTCCCGGCGTCCCATCGCTCGTTGTCAACAACCCCGCAAGCCCGCCCCCCAGTCCGCGACCCCCAGCTCGCGCAACTGAGCCGGCAAGGCCAATAATTCATGGTGCAGACGCGTGGTGAGAGCGATCGGCGCCAGCGAGGCCGCCCCTGCCCCGCAACCAAGCCCCACCCGCCGTTCAACCGCTTTGCTTCGTCGCCCACCGGGCCCCGCTCCACTGCAGCCTCCCCGCCCTTCCCGCCCGCCCCATGCAGGCCAGGCGCAGCCAGCCGGCGCACAAACGCGGCAGAAGCGGCAGCGGCGCATCACTCGCGGCGGCAAGGCCGCTCGCCGCGCCGCCTCGCAGCCCCCGGCGCCGCCGACCGCTGGTAACAACGGCGCCACTGCGGCGGCAGCAGCAGCTGAGCCAGCCCCCGCAGCAGCCCAGCAGGATGCCGAGGCGCACAACCTGGATGCCTGGCGGGACTACCTGTTTCCCCAGCAGCCGGCGCTTTGGGCCTTTGCCCTGTCCTTCATGCCGCCCCCCACCCTGGCCACAATGAGGGCGCTACACCCTAGTGTGGTGTTCCCAGCCCACTACCCAGACCGCCTGCCACCGGGCCTGGGCCTGGATCTGGTGCCAGGCGCAGGACCGCTGCCGCAGCTGCGCCCCGCAGCGCAGCCCGCAGCAGGGGCAGCTGCCGTGGCCGCGGCAGCAGGAGCGGCGCCCCAGCAGCAGCAGCAGCAGCAGCCGGGGCCCTCGTGTGCTGGGGGCGGCGCAGCAGCAGATGCCTCAGAAGACGCGGCGGCGGCAGCATCCTACAGCCAGCTGCCGCCAGGAGAGCCGTTTTCAGAGCAGCCGTCCTCCAGCAGCCTGGTTTCAGACTCATCTGGAGGCACTCTGTGCATGTGTGAGGAGTGCTGCGGCGGCCGCAGCATCAGCAGTGGCCACAGCAGCGGCTGGGGCGGCTACTGCAGCAGCGGCGGCTGCTACACCAGCGGCGACGGCTACTGCAGCACATCGCCAGATGACCGAATGCAGCCGGGCAAACGCATCATGTGGCGTGGCGCCATTGCACACGCGGGTGGGTAGCGTGGTGTGGCGCAGTGCGTGGGGCATGCTGCTCCTGCTGCTGATGCTTGGGAGCTTGCTTGTCAACCCCGCAATGCATTGATGCCACTCTCTCAGTTTGAACTGCGGTTAAAGAATATTGGGCCAACACAAGCTGCCTGCCGCAGCCGCGCTGCAGACTACATTAGACGCACACGCCGCTTCTCCCTGCCCGCTGCCGCAGACCCTGTGCGGCGCAATCTGTTCCCGCTCATGAAGGCAGCAGCCGCACCAGAGGCGCCGCTGCAAGCAGCCATTCAGGCGGCAGCAGCAATGGCGCCCCCACCCCCGCCAGCCAAACGCCGGCGGCGGCAGCGGTAGGCACCAGAAACGTTGTTGCTGCGACTCTAGCCCAAGTTCTGCTGACCAGCCTCCGACTGACTTAAACCCAACAAAATGATGCCAACTTTGTGACATGCGCTGTACCACGCCCTTGTGCCACTCATTTTTGCACCAAAAGACGAAGCCATTGCTCGTCAGCCCCCATCCTGCCGCCCTGTACGATCACCGCTGCATCTCAAACGCTTCCCTGCTGCGCAATTCTTTCCATGTTCTGTTTTTTTGGCACTACGCCGTGCTTCTTTAGCCACAATCAGGTAGCTCGGCAGCGTCCGCTGCCTCGAATAGTAATAACCAATCAATTGAGCATCGCACTAAATGCAAATAGCGATCAACACAAAGGCCGCCACACACCAGTCCGGCGGGCATGTCGCCCTCAGCCAGCCTGCCCAGGTGCCGCGCCCTCGCCTGCCGCGCCCTGCTGCTCCTGCAAGAACTTTTGCAGCAGCTGCTGCACATCTGCCGACAGCAGGCGGGGGTCCGCCACCCACTTGCCCTCCTCAAGCTGCTGCCTGCATTTGCGTGTACAGGGGAGCAGTGCAGACACCTTCAGACTATCAGAGGCCCTGGTTGATGCCTCTGCCGCAACAGCAAAGCACGGCAGCCCTGCCCCGTGCACGGCGTTCAAACCCGGCCGCCCAGCCGATGAAGGCAACCATGGCGGCTCACCAGGGCTTGGCAGGCACCCACGTGCGGCCTGCCTCCATGATGCACAGCGCCTGCATGTCAGGGGTGCAAGAAGCAGGAGCCTGAGCCACCTGCCAATGGTCTGGGGCCGGCTGGATGACCTCAACGGAAGGCCGGCACACAATGCATGGCAGCTCCACGTCGACCGCCTGTCTGTCTACAACAAACGACGCCCAATACATGCATGCTATGAACGCACCCCCTCGCCTGCAGCATGCCCTCCAGCCCGTGCATGTCCTCGCCGGGCGACAAGGCGCACTGAAAACGTCCCAAACACGAACAGTTTCAACAAAGTCCAGAACGAGCACCCCTTGCCTGCAGCATGTCCTCCAGCCCATACACGTCCTCATCGTCCGCAAAGAAGCGGTAGCCCTTCTGGTGCATGGACCCCGGCCGGCTCGCTGCACGGTTGTCCTGGCGCTTGCCTGTAATGGGGGACACGCAGTTGTGGGAAGCGGGGAAGGAGGGAGGCAGTGCACGGGTGAGGCGCACAGGATGGAGGCAGCTCGTGCCTGTCCTGTCCGCGCACGCTCACCAAAGACCATCAGTCGGGCCAATTTCCCCCAGGCCTCTGCGACACACACCAAGGGATCCATCCAATTCATGTGCCCACCTTTCTTGAATGTGATTTCATCCTGCGTCAGCTCGGGCCGCGCCAGGGTGAGCATGAGCAGCTTGCAGCGCTCGCCCTCTGTAGGCAAGCAGCGGCAGGGGCAAGTGTGCAGTGCAGGTTGCTGAGCACGAGGTGTCGCGCAGGAGGACCCTGCACCTGCTCCCGTTCCCCGTTCATTCACCCACCCATTCACCCCACCCAGCNCACCCACCCACACACCCATCCACCTACCCACCCAACCGCCCTCCGCCGCACACACCGGCATTGATGTCTTCTTCAAGCGACCACACGCATTCCTCCAGGAGCACCACGCAGTAATGGTCGCGCCGGCTCTCCTCCTCGCTGCAGGCAGGGCACAGTTGAAGGGAGGAGTGCACAGGGCAGGATGAGCGTGCAGACTGCGCTGGTGGGGTGATGGAAGCATGCAACCCGCTGCAAGGCATGGCTGGCTGTGGCTGAGCGCTTCAGCAGCGAGAGGCACACGGCCGGCTGCCCAGATGGTGGCAACCAGCAGGAGCCCAGCCCTCACGTGTTGCGCCAGTAGGTGCGGCGCAGGTGCAGCGTGTTGCGCACAGTCACCGCCAGCTCCTGCTCGCCAAACTTGACCAGCACGTCCTGCACGCATCGAATTCAGGGCAGGAAACTTATCAGGGCAGGCAACTTTCTCACGTGTTGAGCATCAGAAGAGGACCAGGTGTGCGGTTGAAGGTGGTGGGCAACAAGCTGATGCGTGGTCGGCACGCCCAGGCGTGTGGGTTGCAAGCATGCTCGGCAACTTGCTGCCCTGGCAGCTCGACATGCGCAGGCAGCTGCATGCGCCAGCAGCCGCATTGCGCCACATTGCCGCCATGTCGCCCCACCTCGGGATCGATCCAGAAGGGCAGCTCAATCTCCATGATCACGTCATCTTGTGTCTCTGCAAGGCCACGACTTGCAAGGCAGACAACGTCAGACGAGACGGGCCGCTGGCCAGGTGATGTGCCGGGCCGCTGCAGCTCAACCCCGCGCAGCCGCCGCTAGCGCAGCCTGCTGATTCCGCAGCTTAATGTCTAAGGTCAACCAGCCGTCCCCCCAGCATCCGATGCACAGCAGGGCCCACCCGAAAGTGTGTAGGGCGGCTGCATGCAGCGCGCGCCATGGCTGTCGCCCCGGAACAGCCTGTCCCACTGCTGGCCCGGTTCGGCTTTAGGGATGGATAGCACGCACATGCGGTTGTCCTTGGTCCTGTTGGTGCGGAGGAGATTTGCAAGGAATGGCATTGGTTAGGGGCCTGCAGCCGAGCTCCGTCCACTCGTCCTGTTGACCCCAAGCAAAAGGGACGCTGTTGGAGTCACCCCCACCTGCAAGCCCGTCCCAGCCTCCACTCAGTGCAGCAGCGCCGACTGCTGTAGCACAAGGCGGCAAGCCCGCCTCTTATAGCACCCAGCGCCGCACCTGAAGCTCTCAATGGGCCGGCTGCCGTCCACAGCGTACTCAAACAGCCGGTCGATGAGCGGCGGCGAGTCCTCAGCCTGCAACCATTCCAAGCACGGGTACAGTGGAGATGGGGCACGGTGTGGTTGCAATAAGGCAGTCAGCAGCGTGAGACTAGTTTGCCCAGGTAGCGCAGGGCCAGGGGAGTGTGCCAGCTTGCATGGGTGGCGGGCTGGCCCCGAGGCTGACCCAACGCTGCGGAGCCCCACCTGCAGCAGCAGCCCGCTCGTGCTGCACTCGATCACCAGCTCCCGATCCTCGTAGCCTGCAAGGGTGAGAGGTTGCACAACCAGATTGGAGGGAGCTGCCTCCCAGGGCAGCAGTACCGGCACACGGTTTGCATGCACATGTGCAGCAAGCAAGCCGCTGGGACCGGCGGTTCGACCCTGTGCATGCACGAGTCGAGCGCTGCCAGGCAAGCCCTCACCAGTTGGCACGCGGCACGCCAGGTACACGGTTGCTGCTGTCTGAGCCCACATGTAGAACTTGGCGAGGCGTAGGTCGTAGCGCAGCTGTGCATCAGGCAGGGCCGACAGCTCAGCAGCCGCCTCCTTGAAAGCCCGGATGTCCTTCAGCTCGCCCTCAGTCCTAGAAAGAGAAAAAGAGAGAGCCATTTAGGTTGTGGGGATGGCGTGCGTCACTCGAACAATCAGCAGCTGACGGCACACACCAGATGAGGGCTGCTGTGACTGCGACACGGCATCACCACGACATGCAGCAGCAGGCCGTGCTGGCTGGTTGTCGGCAGCTCGTGGGTGCCGCATGCTTAACCGCCACAACACTCGCAGCACCTGTGGTTTGGGTCCTGCAGCGCCAGCCGCTTGGCGTCTGCAATGCGCTTCTTGTCCATTTCCGCCTTGCCCAGCCGGTCGCGCATATGGTCGCTGTTGATCAGCGGCCAGTGCAGCGGGAAGCTGCCCTGCTCGAGGGAGGAGGGGGCAGGGTTGGGGTTGATGAGGCCAGGGGCAGGGTTTAGAAGAGAAAAAAAGGGCCCAGCATGAAAAGCGGTCGCTGTTCATCACCGGCCGTGCAGCTGCTTGGGGAGGCAGTGGAGCAACGACCGCACTTGAGTTTCCGTGTGCCCTTCAGCAGCTTGTGGGCCGCCACCTGCCCACCCACCCACCTGGTACCCACCCATCCACTCATGCCTCAGCCCCATCCCGACTCCACCCAGCCCACCCCACCCCTCCCATCCTGCCCCACCCACCTTCCAGTGGCGCTTGAGGGTGCAGAACTCGCAAATGTGCATGCCGCACGTCCAGCACTCCTTGGTGGCGGGCCGCCGGCACACCTCGCACGTCACCACCAGCTGCGAGGCGAGGGAAGCCAGCAACCATGTGTTGAATGGCCAGGCGCGAGAGTTAGCACTGCAGCAGCGGCGGCAGTTGCCGCGGCGGCACCCCTTACACGTCATCACCAGCTGCAGTGTGGATTGGAGTTGGGACCGAGCAGCCGCACGGCAACCAGCAGCGCAGTGGCGCGGCGGCAGTGGCGGGTCTGCGGCAGCGGCAACATGGGCCCATGGGGGCAGGCGCAGTCGTGGCAGGCGCACGCGCACGCCCAGTCGCAGAGAAGCACGCACACCTGGGTGGCGGGGTCGCAGTGCAGGCCCAGGTTCTCAAATTCGTCCAACAAAATGTCCTCTCCACCCTGCCCAGCCACACCGCCCGCCGCTGCGGGACGCACATATCTGCAGCGGGTCGCGTCGGCAGCTGGGTGCTTGGACTGTGTGCCGGCGGGCGAGCAGCTGCAGAGGCGGCTCAACACCCCCATGCAGCGGCCGCCATCACGCACACCTTTCCAAGGAGCCTGCCGCACCTGAACTGCAGCTCCTTGGCCCACGTGTCGTACACCGCCCGCTGCTTGGGATCGATCAGCACCTCGAAGGCAGCCTGTACAGGGTAGCAAGCGGATCGTGGTGGGCACTTGCTGTGTGGGCTTCCATGCAATCGAGCAACCGACGACGGCACCCATAGCAGCCCGCCAATCCAGGCAAGGCCGCATCTCTTGCTGCCTGCTGCACGCAAGCAGCGGCAGCAACGCTCACCTGCACGCGTGCAAAAACAGTTGGGTCGCCGCCCTTGTCCGGATGGTGCTGCTTGGCGAGTTGGCGGTAGGCCTGCAGCAAGGACAGCCGCTCGGATTGAGACGGCACGAGGTGCACATGATGCATGCTGGGGAAGGGCAGGGGGCCGGGCATGGCGGCAGCGGCGGCGGCGGCAGCGGCCCCCTCGCCTTCTTGATCTCCGCAGCGCTGGCGGTGGGCTCCACGCCCAGCGTGGTGTAGTGCTGCGTCCCATCGATGTCCTCCACCTGCGGGAGAGCGAGGGGCGGGCGAGGGACGAACTCAGGAGAAGCCGTGCGGCTTCCGCACGCCTCCCTGCCGCTGTCGGCCTTCGATCAGCAGCATGCTGCACTCAACCCACCTGCCGCCAGGGGTCTGCGTCCCGCTCGCGACCCATGCTCGGGCGGAAGAGGGGGTTGCCACTCCGAGGCTCTGTGGCTGTCAGCAGACGCAGTGAGGTGATCAAAGCGTCGAGAAAAACCGCAAGCGCCCCTGGACGGCATGCAAGAGTGGCGGAGCCCGCCGCCGCCATCATGCGCTCTCTCCGCCGCTGCGCTGGGCAAGCCCCCATCTTGCTATCTCTCACTTGCACTGTTTACACCAACATCCGATAAACTACCTATCAATCGTGGAGTGTGCAAGCTTATCAAGAAGGAATGGGCGAATCAAACAAGTCGGTATGGGCGTGGGGCGGGTACAGGGTGATGGGGCGGGGAGGATGCGAGGCGGCAGGCCAGCATGGTCAAACGCAGAGGGGATGCGCACACATACACGATTCGATGAGGTGCGGGGGCGCACGAGTCAGTTGGTTGTGGTACAGCCGGCTTGTGGCAGTGGGTTACAGCCGCGCTCACTTAGACCGGGCATCGTCGTTGAGCGGCCAGTTGCGGCGGCGCGGCGGCTGGTCGTTCAGCGGCCAGGCGGCCTGCTGCCAGGACGGCTTGGGCAGGTGGTACACGTCCTCCTTGGGCGCGGGGCCGTCGTTCAACTGATGCAAAGGAACGGGCAGGTGACACGCAGGTTGGTAAGGCTCATGAAATGTCGAAAGCGGCGCGGCATCGGCGGCGTGGCCCGCCCCACCCCAAGCCAGTTCTCCATCCCTTGAGCACAGCCCACCTTGTTGTGCCTGATCTCCTCGCGAATGGCCTCCAGGGAGCCGGGAGCCGCCTTGAACGCGGGCCACCTCATGGTGCTCTTGGCGGGGCGGGCGGGAGCTGGCCTGCAGGTGGCGGCGGCGGCGGAGGTTGACGCAGGGGGTCAGCCGGCGGCGAGACAACGACATGCCAGGCCAGAGATGACAGTAGGCAGCGCCTCCGCGCACAGCAAAGCAGTGAAGCAGCCCAGCCTCTGTGTTTGCAGACAGGCAGAAGGCGGCGGCGGCGACGGCGGCGTGCACAGCCGGCAGTCGCAAGCAAAGCGCGGGCGCGGGGACGGCGCAATGATAGCAGGGCAGGCAGCAGTGCGGCGAGAAACAGCAAGCGCACCTGCGCGGCGTGCAAAGGGGACTGGCGCGGGCTGCCACGAGTCAGGAGCTGATGGAAGTGCAGTCGGCGAGACTCAGGAGAGCAGCCCAGCCAAATGTGAATGAAAGAAGCGAGAGTGGGGCGCTGGAATGCGCTGCCGCGTTTTGAGGAGCCCTGAGCCCAGCGCAGCGGGCGTGCCTTACGAAGCAGGCGGTGATCCCCGCCTCACCACAGCCAGCTGCAGTCCAGCATCTCCCAGCGTCAGAAGCCTTCAAACTGGCGCCAGAATGGCCGGAAGGGTTCACAATGGAGGATTCTGCAGGCCCCAGTCCGGCTTGGGGCATGGCGTTGCACGGCGGCAGCTTGCCGCCCTGGCCAGGCCCGGCATCAGCGCCCGAACTGCACGTGCAGCTACTGTGTTGATGCCGGCGACCGGTCTGTGCTTGAACAAAAGGCAGCGAGGCCGGTGTCATGGGATGCGCCTGCCGTTTTGCGGCTGGAAACCCCCCGCGGCTCGGTCCCTGCACCCGCCTGGCCTGTTGTCCCGTACCGGCATGGCTTACAGCTGGTGGGCTCTGCCCATGTAAAGCGACATGCATTTGCGCTGCCACGTGGCCTCAGGAAAGTTCTCCAGACGCCATGCTGCTGCCAAATCAGACCAGTGTTGCCTTGCCGGCTGTGTGGTGCGCTCCATCTGCCGCGTCCTCTGGCTGCTCGCCGCTCAGGTGGCCAAACTCCTGCGCACGCGGCAGCAGAAGCACGTTTGGACCCAGTCAATAATTGTTGGCCGCATCAGAGCTGGCCACGACAGCTAGTCACAACAGCTCTGCTGCTGCCACCGCCTCACATACTGCTGCCCTGGGGCCGCTCACCCAAACCCTCGAGCACCCACACAGTTGCAGGAGCTCCTTCCGTGGCACCCACACGCACCCGCTTCCAAAACTGCTCCGCTTGCGCATGCGTGCGGATGTCCCACAGTGGGTGCTTCGCCTCCTCCGCCTCCGCTGCAAGCACCTGTGTGGGATCCGGCCGGCACAAGGCAGGGACGGTGAGACGCACAACAGCTGCAAGGGGCGGAGCGGAACAACGACACGGGGCCAAACGGTGCAAGCAGCGGCGGTGGGAGCTCATAAGCCACCATGAAGCGGCCACGGCTTTCAGGCGCCACGGCTTGCAGCCTCGCTGGGCGCGGCTGTCCTCCTGCAACCAGAGTAACCAAGACCAAGAGCTGCGCACCTCCTCCTTGTACTTGGTCTTCTTTTTGAGGCAGTCGAAGAAGGCGGTCCACTTGGAGAAGCAGTCGTCCACCTCGCCGTACACATAGTACTGCTGCAACTGGTACGCCGGGGCTGCAGCAGCGGCGGGGCAGTTGGAGGCGCCCGCATATGACTCACCAGCGCTGGAGGTAGCAACATTCACCCGGGCGGTGCGCAGCTGCCCACCAGCACCGGCAAAGCAGCAGCAAAGGCCCCCAAGCGGCAGCGGCAGCACAGCCACGCCACTCACAGTAGCAGAACCAGAGCGCGTCAAACTTGGGCACGCACGAGTCCTTGTTCTCCTCGCCCACCCGCACGCTGCTGCTGTCGTTTGCGCCGCCGCTGCCCCGAGCGGCGTCGAGTGTGCTGGCTGGCTGCCCGCCGCCTTGCGCGCCGCTGCTGCTGCTGCTGGGGGCTGCCGCCGCCGCTGCTGGGTCGCTCATGCTGCTGTGTGAGCTGCCTTGTGCAAGGTTGCCGTCGCTGCCGCCTCTCCCGTGGACTCGTTGTCTTCAGAAGTGTGACAGGAGGTTGGCCTGGGCGGAGCAGCAGGCAAGGGGCAGAAGAGAACATGACGAGCGGCGGGGGTGGCGCAGGCGGCGTGGCGGCGGGCGGCGGAGGCAGTGAGCGGGTGACTGGGATGGCCGGTTGGCCGGCGCAACAATTTGCGACATCGTGCTGCGCCACTCAGCACAGCGCTAAAGCGCACCGCGCAAGGCGGCGGCGCTTGGCACACCGTGCGCGCTCACCAGGGGGGTTGGGACTGCGTCGTCGGTTTGCAGTGTTCGCGAGCTGTTGACGGAGAGGTGCAACCTTCGGTTTGGCGGCTGCGAGTGCTCCCATGCAAAGCTGAGTTGGCACGGCTGCCAACTCGTGCCTGAAGGCTTTGATTGGTTGTCTGCATGCATTTGCAGGCGTCCCTGGACGCTAGAACACTAGTGCAGCGCCCTGGCCGGCCCGTCCAAGGAGGCCGATGGCGCCACCCTGCCTGCAGCCCACCTCAGGCCTCCTGGCTGCCCTGGCTGCAGCAGAAGATTGTGCCAACAGCTACACACCCACCGTGGGGATCCAGCAGTCCGCAGGTGCGGAGGACGGCGGCAGGCGGTGCAGACGGAAGCCGGGCGAGCGCGCTGCTGACCGTGCTTGACCCATTGCTCATCGCTCATGGAGCCAGCTTGGCTGCCAACTGGGGTGTGCAACTTTGCACCATCTGAGGGCGGTGACGACTGCAACGCGTTCCTGCAGGCACGCCCTCATGTTGCGGCACCACAGTGGCACCCGGACCAGCGCTGCCGCCGCTGCCTCACGTGGCGCTGCGGCAGGGCAAGCCGCCAAGCTGCAGCCTGGCACATGTCAGCAGTTTTGAATCCATCACGCCGCACACGCCAGCGGGAGATGAGGGCAGTGCTGCCGGCCTGGCACGGACTGCCTCAGACTTGGACGTCGCCAGCCCAGCAGGCGAAGCCAGCAGCAGGGCCAGCAGCGGCAGCTTTGCATTTGTGACGCTGCTCACACGGTGTGCTTGTTTCAACTCCCACCCGTGGGCAGGGGCTGGCCACTCTGTCCGGCAGCACGCCAGCTTGCAACTGTGCAAGCACGCGGGTTGGTAAAATAACATGCCAGAGCGCCTTTCTCGGCTGCCTCCCACCCCCTGCCTCTCACCCGCTGCCTCCCACCGACTGCGCAGGGACACCTACCTGCCGGGCGTGCAAGCGCTGGCCCGCAGCTTGGCGGCAGTGCAGGCAGCCCACCCTCTCCTGGTCATGTACACAGCTGACACATTGTCCTGCAGCGCAGTGGCGGCGCTGCAGCAGGAGCCGGGCTGCCAGCCCCTGGCGGTGCAGCGCTATTCGCCGCCCGGTGGGGGGGTGCGTGGGGATGAGCAGGGGGTGGTCAGGAAGCTGCGCTGGAAAGTGCATGGCTCAGTGGACTGTGGAAGGGCTGAAGGCAGCCCACCAGGGCTATTCCTGCGCCTTACGATCAGGCAAACACCCGCATCACCATCAGGCAAGCACCCACCCGCCCCACCCTCGGTTGAGCCGCCCCGCAGGCCGGCACGACATGGGGCGCTACAAGCTGCAGCTGTACGCCGAGTGCTGGACCAAGCTGCGCATGTGGGAGCTGGAGCAGTGGGGCAGGTGGGTGGCTGCAACGTGAGGGTGTTCCAGCAGTGGGGCAGGTGGGCGGGCGCAACATGGGGGCGCGCAAGGGCGGGCGCCGCCCTGGCATTGAGCTCGAGGGGTGCAGGCTGCCGTTCAGGCCGGCCGCCCACCCTACCCAATTGTGATACGGCGATGCTTCTACCCCCAATCAGTGCAGGCTGGTGTACCTAGATGCAGACATGCTGGTGGTGCGCAACATAGACTGCCTGTTCGGCCTGCCACCGGGCTTCTACGCAGGTGACTGTGCAAACATGTGCTGCGTTTGCATGCACACAAGGTACCAGGCTGGGATGACATCGCTCAGCCTGCCAAGGGTCCGAAGCGCTCAGCCACCTGAGGTTGCCTCCGCTGCTGCTCAGTGCTGCTGCTCAGCGCTGCTGCTCTGTGGTGCTGCTGCAGCCCCCGACTGCGCCGCGGGGCGGGAGACGCAGCAGGAGCGGGACGCCTGCTCGTTGTTCTGCCCGCAGCAGCCGGCCTACTTCAACGCAGGTGGGTGGGCGTGAGGGTGGGTGGGTGGGTGGGCGTGTGGATGGCTGGGTGGGTGGGCCTCTGTGTTGTTGGCCTGCCGAGTAGTTGCGACGCCGTCTGTGTTCCAGTATTGGCGACGCCGGCTGTGTGCCTCCCCTTCCCTCCCAATCAGGCATGTTTGTCATGTCGCCCTCCCGGGCCGAGCTGGCTCGGTTTGGCTCCCTGCTGGAGGCTGGGGCAGCGCCCATCGGCGGCTATGCAGAGCAGGACTTCCTCAACTGGCGGTACCAGGTAGGTGGGTTGGAGGAGCACACAGGACATGCGCATTGGCTAGTTGGATGGCATGCGAGTTGCGAAACAGTAGGCAACGGTTGCGGGCATGCAGTCTGCTGCCTCCGCCTCCCTGCTCCACCCTCGCAGGGGGTGTGGCGGCCGCTGCCGCCCGCGTTCAATGCGCAGCGAGGCATCCGGTGGCACCACCCGCGGCTGTGGGACGAGTTGTGGGCAGAGGTGCGTGGGAGCTGTGCTGAAGGCTTGGAGCTTGTGCGTGTGATGCAGGTGTGCATGAAGCCGCACGCCGCTGCCCCATTGAGAGATCACCCACTCTAGAACGCATAGGTGCATAGCGCTGTCCTGGAATGTTCTCAAGCGTCTGCCTGTGGGGCAAGCGTTTGCTTCCATCAAACAGACCCGCGACGCTGCCGTCTGCAGGTCTCCATCATTCACTACACAGACGCAAAGCCGTGGCAGGCAGGACACCCAGGTAGGTGCTTGGGTTGCAACCCATTTCGGGGGCAGCAGGCTGAAGTCTTCATGGATTGAGGCTGACTACTATCCGTTCCGGCTAGCTAGGCTGGCCACCCTCGCTCACATTAGGCAGCGCCGCCATGGTTTGCATTGGCTGCCATTCCACTGGACGTGAGCAAGTGCAGTGCCCACCCTGCCTCCTGCTCATACCTTGCTTAGTGCACGTGCAGTCCCCACCCTTTTGGCCTCCCTCCTTGCAGACTACGAGCGGGATGCAGACCTGGCTGAGCTCTGGTGGCGCGCTTACAAGGGGGCCGGCAGCCAGGCGGCGGCCAGCGCTGTCACATGGACAGCCGCTGTGGCCGCCGCAGCAGCAGGTGCGGCCCCGGCGGAACCAGCCATGGTCACGGCGCAGCGGAGCAGTGTTGCTACATGCGTGCGTGCGTAGTGAGGAGCTTTGGCAGGGGCGACACCGCATCAGCAGCAGGAGCAGCAGGGCACTGTACAGTGGGCAGCCAGCAGCAGCTAGATTGTCCCTGCCGGGCAGCGTGATAGGCAGGGGGAGCGGCAGCGACCGTGGAGCAGCGACTGTGTATGTGTGTGTGAGATGTTGCTTACTTGCTGGCTGAGCTGGCATAGTTACAGGGGCACACATGGAGTGCAGCGGTTTTTGCACCTGGATCGTAGCACATCAATCGATTGTTGAATCACAGTCAGTCTTTGTTTTTGGTCACGCTTATTAAGAGCTTGCAAAGAACAGTTCCGAGGCGAGGTCGGCACGTGGAACAGCAAGGCGGTCAGGGTTGAAAGTCAAAGTTACAGTTTCAACATGGGCCAGTGCCAGCCTCCGGAAAGGCACCCCGCAGCAAGCAGTCGAGCCGCTGTGGCAGGGCGCTGTGGCAGCAGCTGGCCATCACATCAGGGCACAGCAGCCGCTTGAGGCGGAAGCGCGGGGCCGCGGCCCGGAAGTGTCCACCTCCCCTGCAGGTCGCAATGCACGGGAGGGCAGAGCGGGTGACCCTTGGACAGTAGTTCAAGCGGGCTGGGGCCATCATGAACTGCTCCCTGCCATGGATGGCTGCACAATGGGGGCGACGCTCCACTCGCCGCCCAACTCGCACCGTCTCTTTGCTTCGGGGCTTGCTATGCGAGCCGTAGCCAACCCACCCCACCCTCAGCCCACCCCATGCTCACCCGCCGCCTGGATGGCAGTCAGCATGTCAACAAGCTCTGCGGCAGTGGGGCGCAGCTCGGGGCTGTCCGCCCAGCACTTCTCAATGGCTTGCTGCACCGAGGCCGGCAGGTGCGGCAGCAGCGGCGGGCGGTACCTAGCAAGGATGTCGGTGGACAGTGGAGGATGGCGCTCGACAGGCGCAAAGGAGACAGAGACGGCAGTGCACTTGAGCTCGAGAGCCGTCATGCTCACAGGCGCCATGCAGGCATGCATGCATGCATGACCCAGATGCAGCGTGGCCTTGCTGCCACCCTCCCTTGTCAGCGGGCGCGCCTCACCCGTTGGCCACCTGAGGCAGGAGCAGGGACGGTGAGTGCCTGTCAGCATGCAAGTGCAAGATCTAGATCTACTCGCACACCCAGACGCTGGCCAATCACGTCGTTGTTCAGCTTGCCTTGGCAGCACTCAACTCCAGATGCTGCCGGTGGAAATGCGCTTGAGCAGCCAACCATGCTTCAGTTGCCATAAGAGAAGTAGTACCCACCTTGGCGGCATACAGCTCCAGGTGCTCCTCTGTGCCGTTGAGCAGGATTTGGATGGTCGGAATCGTGCGGCAGAACAGGTTGTACCTTCGGTTGGCGCAGCACGGGCACGGCAATGGGAAGGGTGGGAAACGGGATGCATGTATTCCGGCAACACCTAGGTGGATTCCGCATGAACGGCAACCCGCTGAAGCATTGTGTGAGCTCACATGCACATCCCCAGGCTGAAGATGTCGGCCTGGCTGTTGTAGGTCTGGGCGCGCGACACCTCCTGCAGGGGTGCGGCAGTGCCTAGGTACGGCGGGTCCTGAAGGAGCCTCAGAAGGCAGGGCGGACTTGCAACCTACTTCGGCATGGCCTCCAGGTTGCAGCATGACTCTGAGGCGCAGGGGCACGCTCGCCCCTGGGAGGCGACTGGCCATGCTAAACCTCTGATTATGATGGTTATGGAGATCATGGCATGCAACAACTCTTAGTCATTGCGTTACTGCTAAAGCTCACCGGTGCCATGTACCCAAAGCTGCCAGTCTTGCCGGTGAGTGCACGGCTGGACTGCAGGGCCGACAGGGCGAATGATGTGGCCCGGGACGTGGCGCGCCTGCTGGTGGCGGCTGCTCGGGCGCGTGTAGGAAGGGTGGGAGAGAGGAGGAGTTCGGGGCGGAGAGCAGTTGACCCTTGTGGCACGTCACCCTCCAGGCAAGCAGAGCTGCCTGCATTACCTGCCCAGCCTCTGATCAGAGCTTGTTCCACCAGGCTGCTCAACCACGCGCACTGGCTCACAGTTGTTCCCCGTGAGCAAGCAGTCCAGGCTCCCGCTGCTGCGCCGCACCCCTGTGTCCAGCATTCCACAACGGCAGCAACATGCCCCAGCCATCTGGCAGCAGGCTCTCAGCAGCCTCACAGTTGGTGCCGGTGAGTATGCGGTCTAGCACTGCGTCCACTTTCTTGCTGCTGCGCCGCATCTCGGGGTCCCACTCCTGCCGCGGCCGAGAGAGCAGCTGGGTGCTGCGGCAGGAGCAGGAGGGCCGGGGGACAGGGTTGAGTTGGATGGGTGTCTGCGGAGCTGTGCAGGCGCGCTGCGGCTGCCCAGCAGACTCGAGACGGCGGCACGTTGTGGCAACCGCGGCAGCTTGCCGGCAGCAGCCTCACAGGTGCTCGCGCTTCCGCCGCTCAGCCGCGGGCATCAGCCGTGCCAGCCCAAAGTCTGCGAAACATCGGGCGGTTGGTCACATTTGATGGCAGGCAGCGGAGCCTCACCCCTGGCTGCCGCATTCACTGCGCACGGGGTTACACACGTGGGTTTGCCACCCGTGCCACTCTGAGTGGCCTGCACAAGTGCGTCCACTTGACCCACCCGCCAGCTTGGCATCAGCTTGTGACACGTCATCCTCCGTCAGCATGATGTTCTCCTGCACTCGGAAATGTTGGAAATGAGGCGGACAAGAAGCACATGATTATGCGCGCATGGGTTGCTGTGCCGGGTATGCCGCCGGGCAATGTGTGCCGGGTATGCCGCTTGGCAATGCAGGGCGCCACTGGCCCAGCCTCCTGAGCAACGACCCCAACCCAACCCAACAGCCACCTCACCAGCTTCAGGTCGCGGTGGACGACTGCTGGGCGGGACTCATGAAGGTACTGCAGCGCCTGTGCCACGTGCAGTGCCCAGCGCAGTGCGTCCGCATCGCTGTAGAGCGGAGGTGGAGGCAAAGTGTGAGGCATGTCTCGCGAGTGTGCAGGCAGGCTGCTGGATGCACGAGCGCACACCCGGCCCTGCTTGCACGGACAGCCAGCCTCAAACAGGCCTGAAGGCCGCCCGGCACAGAAGGCCGCCCGTACAGAAGGCCGCCCTGCCTGCCTGCCCACTCTTGCCTGTATAGCTGTACAGCAACGGTACAGTTGCGACTGCTGTGTGCCAGGCGTGCCCACCTGTACAGCTTTTTGAAGGGGTTGACCATCTGCCGCCTCACCAGATCCCCAAGCGAGCCGCCGCCGCCTGCAGGGCGAGGATGTACAGCCGTGCGCCGGCGTTGTGGTGCGTCCCCATGCGCTGGCCCCTGTTGCACAGCCGTGAGGCAGGCTCTGCCCAGGCTCTGCTCGACAGGCAGCCGCGAGGCTGGCCCTGCGTGCAGTCCCATGCTCCCGTCGCACTCACAGTACTCCTGCACATAAAACAGCTGGTCCGGCACTGCCGCCGGCTTGGCGGAATCGTCCAGGCTGGAGCGCGTCCAGGAGCAGCCAATGAACTCCACTATGTGCCAGTTGCGCAGCTTGCGCAGCAGGGCCACCTGCGGCGGGGTTAGGAGAGGTATGACGAGGGCGCACGTTTGGCTGAAGTTGGGGTTGCGGCATGTGGTACCGTCCCCCCGAGCCCAGGGCTCGCCAGCCTCCCAGCCTCCCAGCCTCCCAGCCAGCATGCCAGGCCGCTGATCGCAGCAGGGCGGGCGCACCTCCTTCACAAACAGCTGCACTTGGTCGGGGTCCTCAAGCAGCTCCTGCCCATGTGGGAGCAAGCTTTGGCTTTTTATGTGTGCCGGCGAGTTCAGCTTGGCATGTATAAAACCCGCACTGCTGGCAGACGAACGTGATGCGCAGTCCACAACAAGGCGGCAGATAGACAGACAGCATGGCGCACCAGCATTGAGGGCTGCTGTTCAGCTCACCTGCCTCAGCGTCTTGACCGCCACGTGCCGCCCCGCTTGCTGCACACCACCGCCTGCCTTGCCGCTGCTGCTCCCGGCTGTGCTGCCGGCTGCCCCCTCGGCAGGCTGCAGGCGCGCCAGCTGCACTTTGGCAAACGCCCCCTCTCCCAGGGCTTTCACCAGCTCCAACCGAGATGGCTCGATGTAGGCATCAGTGCCAATCAGGTCTGAAAGCAATGGGAGCATGAGTTGAAGGTGACCTCTGGCTGCTGGGCCCGGCTGCACTGTGCGCCCGCTGCTGGAGCCCAAACCACCCACTCACCGCGCAGCGTGCGAAAGCGGCCAGTGGCCTTGACAGCTGCCAGCACGCTCTTCGCGCCGGCCCAGTTGCTGCCCTGCACATGCGTGGCCTCGCCGTTGCCGCCGCCACCGCCGCCGCCGCTGGCGCTGTCTGTTACCGGGCCAAAGCCGGCGTCGTCCGTCGCCATGGGCACGGGCGGAGCTGGAGGCCGCGCCAAAAGCGGCTAGCTCAGCCCAGGGTGGTAGGGCCGGCTGGGTGGCCCCACTGGGGTTAGCACTTTTGGCGCGCAGCCGTTCCGGCCTCGCCTCCCAACAGGCCGATCGGAGGATGAGCGCGGCGCACAACGAGCTGATCGCTTGTCGACCGCATGGCATGGTTGGGACCACGGCACCGCAACGCAGGCACCACCCAAATGCTTTTGGCGGGACGGCTAAAAACGGGCTGGCATTCCCCAGCTCATTCTCTCAGACCGTTACAACTTCTACGTAGCGCAGGGCAGTGCCAGGTAGGTGAGACGCAGTGCAGTGGGGCAGCAGACGCCGCGCCACACTAGTGGTACAAACAAACAACCGAAGCGGGGTATGCACGAGTGTGGGTGGGTGCGTCCTGTGGCTAGTGATGGCAGAGAGGGGGCGCTAAACACACGGGCCCGCACCGCCGCCGGACAAAAGGCGCAGGCGGGGCTCATCGCACGGGCTCACAAGAGCGACACTCGGGTGGCATGGCAGGGCGGCGGTCGAATCGAAAAGGCAGGTGGCACAACGGAAGCGGGAAGGATAGACCTCGAGAGTCAAGAAAAGGAACGGAACAATAAGGGGTCGGGGTGGCTTGGTTGGTTGACGCGGGAGGTGGGGCCGCCCATGGCTTGAGGCATACTTGCTGACGCTCCGCTGTCCGGGTTGGTGGGTGCAGAGGGTGGTCGCTCGCAACAGGCTAGAATGAATACGTGGTATTGGGATGCAGGCGCCGCGCCGCACCGCTGTTCACTCCTGCCGGGCGCCGCGCAGCAATGCGCTGGCACACCGGATGGCGGGGTGGCAGGGGTGGGGTGGGCATGCCGCTCTCCAGGCTAGCCCTGGACGGCCAGGCCGCACGGCCTGCGAATAAGCTGTCGGACGGGTGGGAACAGGGCTGCACACAAGTAATTCGGGACCTGGGGCTTGGCCAGAGGTGGGGGGTGGGGGTGAAAAGCAGGATGACGGGGAGAGAAAGGGGAAGAAGAATATGCACGAACGAAAATGATCGATCTCAATTGCGGGCTGGGGCTGGGGCTGGAGCCGTGCGTTGGGGCTTGACAGGGCTGCCGGTTTCCGTCCGCAAATAGCGCTGCACCGTGCCAGCGGCTGCTCACTCAGCCGCGGCGAGCGGTCAGAGGACGAGCAGCAGCAGCAGCAGCAGTCCAACCGCAGCATGCTGAGGGCGGCGGCCGCGCGGCAAGCCTGCGCCGCTCAGAAGGGGTGTAGCATTGCGCGGCCGCGACCCTCCACACCAGCACTACCAGCTGCTGGCGAACGCACTGGCGTCGCTCAGAAGGGGCGCAGCATGGCGCGGCCGCGGCCGCTGCCCTCAAGGTTGAGCACCTCAAGCTGGTGGATGGCATCTGCTGTGTCGCGGTCAGCACCCAGCGCTGCGCCCGCACCCAGCCCTGTGTGCCCCTCCATCGCCAGCACAACCTCCTCCTGCAGGGAAGGAAGGAATGGGCCAACAGCTGAGCTTGATGGGGCCGCAGCTCGTGATGCAGTGCAAGCGCGGCATCAGCCGCAGCAAGCTGCAGCGCGAGCTGTATGACCAGCGGGCACCTCCCAGCGGCGCGTCACGAACCACAACCAAAACAACATGCACGCAGGGCAGCTGCAAAGGTAGCTGGATCGCCGCACCTGGCGAGGCACAGCCGAGTCAATGGCCACAATTGCGCCGCGGATGTGGTGCGGGCCATGGGCCACCACTCGCTGCACACAGGAGGGCAGCCAGCCAGGAGGGGCAGCGGTCACGGCTGCAGGCTGTGAACTGGAAGCTGCGGGGCGCATGCTGCACAGCACACCGGCATACAGCAGCAAGCAGGCGGGCGGCCGCAAGAGCCCTGCTGCTACGCCACTGTGGGGGCACCTAGCAGCCTCCCTGCCGCCCGCCCACCTGGATCGCCGCCTCGGTTTCAAAGGTGACAAAGCCAAAGCCGCGGTGCTCCCGCTTGTTGTTCTTGTCTGCTGGGCCCGGGGGGCAGGGGCCAGGGAGGGTGAGATGATGGCAGGGAGGCTCATGCCAGGCAGGCAGCAGAGCAGGATTGACAGCCGCACCGGGAAACGGTGTCAAAAAACCCAAATGGTGTCACACCACCCAAGCCCTCACCACGCGGCAGGTACACGTCCAGCACGTAGCCAAAGCGCATGAAGTGCTCCTTCACATCCGCTTCCGTGGTGTCCTTGGACAGCTTGCCCACAAAAATGCGGGGGCCTGCACACACGTGGGGGACGTGTGGTGGGTGCGGAGGCGCAGGGGCCAGCGCAACATGACGCATGCGAGCCAGTGCAACATGACATATGCGAGCCAGCGAAAGCAGCGTTGCGGGCCCACATCCCACTCAACAGAGGGGCCGCGCACCTGCACGCGCCGAGGCAGGGCCCAGGCCGCCGCCGCCGCCGCTCCCCGTGCCCATGCCGCTGGCGGGCGGCAGCGTGCCTCGCAGCCAGCCGCCGTGCACGCTCGACTCGCCTGCCGCAGAGGCCAGCAGGCTGGACAGGTCGCCTTGTGAGGACGGCGCGCTGCCCACATTCTGCCCTGCCGAGGCGTACCGCACCAGCGGTATCGCCTGGCTGGCTGCCGCTGTGCTGGCGGACAGCAGCGAGATGAGCTGGGATGGCGACCCGCTCTCCAGGCCCAGCCCAGCCCCGCTGTTCAGTTGCTGCAGCGCGGCGGCTTGCAGAAGGCCCAGGTTGACGCCACCAGCCGATCCAAAGGCTGCCATGGCGCCCAGGCTGCCGGCGCTGTAAGTGCTGCCCGCCTGGCTGCCGTGGAAGCTGCCGTCGCTTCCAAACTGCTGCTGCCCGCCATGGTAGCTGCCGCCGCTGCCCAGTTGGGGGCCGCCGTAGCTGCCACCAGCCTGCCCTCCGTGGTAGCTGCCACCACCAGCCTGCCCGCCATGGTAGCTGCCACTAGCCTGCCCGCCGTGATAGCTGCCGCTAGCCTGCCCGCCATGGTAGCTGCCGCTGCCGGACTGCCCGCCATGGTAGCTGCCGCCGGCGTGCCTGGCGTGGCCGCCGTGATAGCTGCCGCTAGCTGATTGGCCGCCATGGTAGCTGCCGCTAGCCGACTGCCCACCGTGATAGCTCCCACCCTGGTAGCTGCCGCCGTGCGCGCTGCCGTTGCCCTGCAGCAGCTGCTGGCCGGGCGGGCTGCCTAGCATGCCGCCTGCGTTGAGCGGCAGTGCTGGGTGGCTCATCTGCCGCCCTCCAATGCCCAGCATCAAGTTGTTCAGCCTGCGCAAGGGACGAAGAGGGAGGACAAGTGGCGTGATGGGAGGGGGCAGAGCAGGCGGAGGGCCATGGGCGGGAGTGGTACCAGCGGCAAGCCGTTTGGTGGTGCACGGCAGGGGTGCACAGTGCAGCATGCACAGCACAGCACCAAGGGCCACTCACCCGCCGGGGCCGCCGGGGCCGCCCGCTCCCCGCATGAACCCAAAGGGCTGCGCCCCGTGCCCACTGTTGCCCGCCAGCTGCAGGTTGGGCTGGCTCATGCTGCAGGGGCGGAGGCCGGGGCGCGATGCGACGTGTGTGGGGCAAGTCCCTCGGTGTGGTGCATGCAGCGCATGCAGCCCAGGCCGTCACGAGTTCCCTGCATGCTGGCTGCCCACTCAAGGCGACAGCCCTGCACAGCGGCAGGGCATGCGCACCTAAGCCGCCCCGGCAGGAGCGCCGTCTTCTCCTTGGGTGTGGCCCGGTCGATGGCAATTTCGTTGCCATTCAGCACGTGCGTCTGGCCCATCACAAGCTCCACTGCAGGTCCGGCAGGAGCGCAGGAGCCGTACGTGTGTGGTGAGCGCGTGAGGGTGGGCGCACGGTGCATGGCAGTCAAGACGGCGGCCGTCTTGCCGCTGCGGTACCAGACAAGATGCCGCGCGGGCAAATCTCAGCTGTGCAAGCCCGCTGCAGCCATGCACAGCGTCACAAGCAGGGGCGTAGCCAGCGTGCAGGCGCACCGGATTCTGGGGAGGCATAGGTCACAAACCCAATGCCGCGGTGGCCCTGCTTGGATGGGTCCTTTGGCATGTAGCAGTCCTGGCACACCCCAAACTGCAGCGGGCAGAGGGGGTCAGGTCAGGAGCGGGGCCCTGAGGGCAGCGGAAATTGCGTCCTCAGGTCGGCTGCGCAAGCGGTGCACGCCCGGCTGCAGCACACATGGGCCCTTGATTGCAAGTGTGTCTGTCACGGCCCTGCGCTGCTGCTCCTGCTGTCGCCATTCATGCGATTTGCTGCTGCTGCATCCGAGCTGCTGTTCGCACCCACACCCCACCGCTCGCCTGCTCAAAGTAGGCTCGGAACTGGGCATCCGACACGGAGGAGGGGATGCGGGCCACAAAGATGCGCGTGGTGCGCGCCGAGCCAACCTGCGCACAATCAACCAATCGGGTGCCAGGTCGGCACTCAAGCAGCACCCCCCTTGGAGCAGCACTGCTGGCCAGGGCATGATACACAGCCCCAAGCCTGGCCGTTGCAGTGCGAGTCCTTCACCGCGCCCTTGCAATACCTCCAGCGCTCAGATGCAGCTGAAGTAAGTGGCCACACCCACCTTGCCCTCCGGCAGCGCATACTTGGCCTCGCACTTGCGCCCATCAATGCTGTGCTCCGAGTTCACGGCTTTGAGCGCGTCGGCTGCAGCAGCAAGCAGTGGGGAGGCAGCAGCAGGCAGGCGGTGACGCAGTGCATTCACATGGCGGGCGGATGCCACAGCAGTGCTGCCATCCTGCGCAGCAGCAGGCGGCGGAGCAACGGCAGCGCCAGTCGCCTGGCTGGAAGTAGCACAGCTGCCCGGTACAGGAGTGTGCCACTGCCACCCAGCCAAGCAGGCTCCCCACTGCTGCTCACCTGTGGCGCGGAAGGTGACAAACCCAAAGCCGCGGCTCTTGCCCGTGTACTTCTCCCGCATGATCTGGGCCTCCTCCACCACCCCAAACTGGCTAAAGTGCTGCAGCAGCGTGGCATCGTCCGTCTGCCATGGTACACTGCAGGTAGGGGAGCCGGCGAGGGGACCTCAGTGCCTCAGGGAGGGGACCGTATGAGCAGCGGCGGCGGTGGCAGCGTTCGCTGGCGCGCAGGCGGGGGGCGCGGGCGGCAGCAGCCCAGCCACGCTCAGCAAGACAGCAGACATTGTGAGAATCAAAACGCAGCAGGCAAGCAGACGCAGCCTCCAAAAAGCGTCGCACGCTTGACCGCCGCTGCAGCAGGGCGCACGCCAGCGGCAGCACGCCTTGGGCCCTATAGCACCGTGACTCACCCTAGCACCACCACCTTGCGCTGCTCCAGCTCGCTGAGCTCTGCCTCTGGTGGCGAGCCCAGCTCCCCCAGGCTGCCGTGGCTACTGTCGGAAAGCGAGCCCTCGGGGATCTGGCTCATGCCGCCGGCGCCATGGCCGCCCGCCGCCATGCCCTGGTCGGGTGGGGCGGCGGGCAGCGGCGAGCGCGGCGGGGTGGGCGCGATGGCTGCTGCAGCGGGTCGGGGCGGCGAGTGGAGCGACAGCTGCTGCTGCTCATTCCAGCCGCCCCTGGGGACCACAGGCTCCAGGATAATGATCGCTGCTGGCTGCGGGGGGCCCACAAAAATCGGATCTGCGGGCAGCAGGGCGGGCGGGAGAAAGGGCGGAGTGGGCAACGCCGGCGGCGGCGCGGCTGCAGCCAGGCGCAGGGAGGGATCTCTGCCGCTCCTACAGCGTCTGCGGCTTGTCACTGGCTCCTCAGAGCACGTGTGGAGTTGTTGTGCGGCGTGAGGGCCGGCACGGGGGTTGCTGCCCAGGGGCCACCTGCTCAGGAGCGGCTGGCAAGGCCCCGGGGCGCGGCAGCTTTCCCTGTGCACTTGCACATGCGGCCAGGCCACGGTTTGCCTCCCTGGCGGCCGCTGGGGGGTGCTGCTTTTTTTGCGCGCACCTCTTGGCCCGGACCTGTCGCCGCTCCTCCTGCAGCGCACAGTCTACGCAAGCTGGGGTCCTGCACCGCGAGGGCAAGGGCATCTGGGCCAAATGCACGCAATGCACGTGCCAACCAGGGCTTTCTTTTGTGCCGATCACGGTGTGCAGGCCACCACCCTGCACCAAACAACCGTCCGGAAGGGTGCGGGCCGCGCGCAATGACGGTCGCCGAGCACTGCCCCACGTCCTGGCTGCCGGCGCTGGCTGCCGCCCGCCCACAGGCTCCCAACAGCGATGCGCAGTGCGATCGTGCGGGCCGGCTGGCAGTGCAGCTGTCGGCGCCTGTGCCCAGCAGTGAGGCCGTGGCTGGGCTGCTGCTGCAGGCCTTTGTGGACAGCACCGCGCCCCAGGCGCGCAGCAGGGAGGCGCACCCGCTGCCGCGAAGCCTGGAGATCACCGTGGTGGGCGGCGCGCCGACAGCGGCAGCACCGGCAGCACCGGCGGCGCAGCCACCAGCAGCAGGAGAGCAGCAAGCGCAGCCAGCAGCACCCCTGGTCGTGCAGTTTGCAGCGACAGACGAGGCGGCAGATGTGCAGCAGGTGGAGCAGGCGGCTCGCCTGTTTGAGGTGAGGGCCGCTTCAAGCTGCGCCAGTGAGGCCTGCCCACTGTCTCGCAACCCTTGCATGCGCGCAGCCGCTTGGCTTTGCAGATGGTGCAGGCTGCGCACTGCCCCTTCATCTCCTCCTCACCTGGCGTAAAGCATGCTCTCGATACTCAACACCATGCAGGCCTACTGGAGCATGCAAACAAAGGCAGCCAAAAGCGACCTCCACCAGCGCATGCGGCGGCGCCTGGCGGCATTAGGACAGCAGCTAGCGCTGCAGCGCTTTGACAGCAGGACGTGACTGCCCAGTTTGCAGCAGTTAACAAGACCTTGTGCCAAGGGAATGCACTCTGAATGAATCAGGTGACAGCAACAAATGAACGCAGCAGTGTAACGAGCGGACTGTGCATTGGAGCGAGGGAGCCGAGGGAAAATTGAAGCATGGGGGATGAGCAGCAGGGAAAACGGCATGCAGGGCATGATGCGTGGGCTGTTGGGCGTCGTATGTGGGACTGGTTTGATAGCATGTGCTTTGCGTTCGCTGGTCCAGCTCGGCCTGCTAGAAGTCAGGCCATGTGTGCACCCAGCTCACCAGCCTAGGTCACTCGGCCATGGGAACCAGGTAGGTTGTGGCGCTGTGCACCAGCGAGCCAAGCCAGAAGGCAAAGCGCAGCAGGCCAACCTGCGCCGCCAGCCGCCAGCGCGCCAGGCGAGACTGCAGCCCACCCACAAACTCCAGCTGCCGCGCGTCGGCGCCTGCTGCTGCGCCCGCTGTGCCCTGCTGGGCGTGCTGGGCGAACATGCCACGCAGCGCCCACTTGGCGTTGACGCGCAGGCGGTCGCCCAGCGTGGCACCCAGAAGCGTGGCTGCAGCGAGCAGTGGCAGCCATTGCCAGGCGTCAGCAGCAGCACCTTGGTGTGTAGGCAATGCAGGTGCAGCAGTCTTCTGGTGCCCCACAGCAGTCACCCACTCGCAGCGCATCACTCACCCACCCTGCGCACCCGAGCGGCGGGCCACCGCCCCCAGGTGCAGCATGTTTGGCAGCGGCCAGCGCCAACCCGCCCCCGCGTGGTCGCCCGCTCACCTGAGTGGCGCACGACTGCGCCCAGGCGCAGCGTGTCGAGCAGCGGCTTGGGTGCGCCCTCCAGAAGCTTGGCCACGTCAGCAAACGAGTTGACGCCGCTCTCCTGGCGCACCTGCGCAGGAGGGACGCACGGCAACAGGGCCGGGTTGTCGGCGCGACGCTCGCCGAGTTGAGTCACGAGCGATGACGTCGTTTTCCAGCATATCCTCCTCAAGGCAAAGGGGCAGCATGGGCCCATGCAAAGTACTAGCTGCTGCCAGGCACTAGCAGATAACCAATGCGATGCAGCACCCGTCCTCACCCGCTGCCGCTCCTCGCGCGGCACCTTATGCCAATCCCGCGGGCGCAGCAGCTCAGGTAGGATGCGCCCCGCCTGCTCCCCCGCTAAGCCCGTGGCCGCCTGCATTAGCCACAAACTGGGGAGCTTGATGTGCGAACGGGGGGCCGGCAACAACGGGGCACATGTGGCCGTTTGCTTGCAGCAGAAGGGCAAGTGTTAATAGCGAGCGCAGGCAGCGGGCCTAGCAATGCTCACCAGGCGGGCCGTCTGCATGTCGCCCAGCACAAAGGAGCCCCAAAGCTGCAGGCGGCAGAAAGGCGCAGTTGTTCAATGCTTGGCGGGAGAAAAGTTCAGTTGTTCGGTGCTTGGCAGGCAAGGCACAACCAGTCCTCAACAGCAGCTGCATGCTGGGCAGTGCCTCGGAGAGCAAGCATTGCAGGGGATGGCTGGGCCAGAGCCCAATTCGCGCACCTGGCAGTAGAGGCGGCGCGGGGTGTCCGGGAGGCTGATGTACACCTGCATGCCAAGAGAGTAGAGACTCCACTTGGTTGCTGGAGCAGAGTCGCAGGCTGCGCAGGCATGTTACGCAGGGGAGCTGCCCAGACAACTGGCACGGCAGCAAGCAAGCAGCCTGAAGCAGCATTTGATGTGCGTTGACTGGCTTACCCCATGGTCCAGCAGCACCAGCTGCGGCTGTGGCCGCTGCGGTCCCAGCAGGCGCAGCAGGAGGGGCGACGGGCCCGACAGGGGGCGTGCCCGCACCATGATGTTGCCTGCAGGGGTGCACGTTGCCAGGGGCTGAGCTTCGCAGAACGCCTTGAATCAAGTGGGCAGGACATAGACAGAGCAATGCTGAGGCTAGGTTGGGCAGCAGTCCAGGGTGCGAGCGCATGCGGTGCACGGGTGGCAAGTGAGCCACCTGGGTGCGGGTCCCCGTGCGTGAAGCCGTCTTGATCTGCACAAACAGTGAGTTTGAGTGAAGGCAACCTCATGGGGGCCTCCCCACCAGGCAGCCGCCAAGCGGTCTTACAAACGCAGGCTTGGCGATACCGTCACCCATTGTGCTGCAGTCCAACCCAAACCAGTGCACGCAAGTCGGGGCGGCAGCCGGCCGGCTCGCGCACAGGTCATCTGCGCAAAGGCATCCAGCAGCAGCGTGCCCACTGCCCGGGGCTCAAAGCCCTGCCGCTCCAGGCACTCCACGTCCCTGCGGCAGGCTGCTGGAGTTGAGTTGGGTTTGGACAACAATGTGCATGCGGAAGAGTCGGCCAGCGGCAGGCGGGCAGCAGTCGCCATGAAGGCTAGGGGTTGCAACAACAGCCTGGTTGTCATGGGCAGCAATGCTCGGGATGCAACCGGCCTGGACGCAGCAGGCAGCAGCCGCTCGCACGAAACGCAGCAGGGCGCCTCACGTGACCTTGCAGCCTTCGATCCACTCCATCGCCAACACTCGTGGGGTGCACAGGGCGGGGTAGGTGCGTGGCACCGCCACGTCGGGCCGCCCCTCCATGCACTGCGCCAGCTGCGCCGCGTTGCGGGCTTCGTTGGTGAAGTCAAGCTCGTACTTGAGCTGCCTGCAGCAGAAGGTGCCTACCAAGCAGCAATCAAGTGGCAGCTCTGCACACAGCAGAGGTGATGGAACATCAGGGCAGGCCTTGCGCCGGGCAGCCACACACCCCGCTTGCCTGCGCAGCTCCTCAAACAGCCATCGCCAGCTGGTGGCTGGGAACAGCCGGTACGCAGCGTCCGCCAGGGTCAGCATGGTGGCCAGATCAGCGGCCACAGCAGCTTGTAGGCCAGGGTACTGCAAGTGTGGGGCACAGGGGAGGCGCGTGGCAAAAAATGGTGTTGGAGCTGCAGGGAAGGGTGTGGCGGTGCAAGCATGCATCCTCGGGCAGCTGTCGAAACGGCGTTCCTGTTGCAGCAGGCGTATGCCACCAGGATTGCAGGGCTGCCCACAGCGGCATTACGCGCCGCCCATCAACACCCTTGCCCCACCTGCACTTTGACGGCCACGGGCGTGCCATCATGCAGCACTGCCCGGTGCACTTGCGCCAGGCTGGCGGCTGCGGTTGCCTCAGCCTCAAACTCCGCAAACAGCTGTGCTGCGGGCGCACCCAGCTCCTGCTGCAGGGTGCAGTCAACCTCGGCAAAGGGCCGGGGGGGCACCTTGTCCTGCAGCGACTGCAGGATGCTGCAGCCAGGGCAGGGGACAGGGCAGCGGCAGAGTGAGGGGTTTGCAGTCAATATCCGTGCACGTGCCCAGGATCTCAGCACTCACGTAGAGCACCACACATGCAGGTTCAGCGGAGCAGACCCTCTGGCTTGCCTTCGGTACTGTGCTGGCGCGGCGTTCAAGCTAATCATCAGCTGCCCTGCCTGCGCACAGCGGAGGTGTGGACGGCATCATCAGGTAGCGTGCAGGCCAGCAAAGCAATGCTCATAAACAAGGCAGACATCCCCGTGCCTGTCCATCATCTGAGCAGCACAGCGGCAGCAGCAGCCTGCATGAGGCAGCCAGTGCCCCACACTCGGCTCGCCTTGATGTAGATGCCGCCATTGGCCTGCACGGCTAGCAGCAGCTTGGTGGCCGCATGCTGGTGCAGCTCACTCAGGCCCTGCTGGTAGGGGGCACTGCCTGTGTCCCCTCCGTGTGCTGCTGCAAGCGCCTTGTACTGCTCAGAGGGTCAGGAGGGCGGGTGGGAGAGCAATGTTGAATGCTGCAAGCATGTTGGCCGCTCAAACAGGGGCCGGTCCGAGTCCGACTGGGATGAGCTGAGCCTGCAAGGTGCCCCAAGCGGCGCCAGGAGCAGCACGGTGCAGCCTCTCGCTAGCCTCCCGGCAGGCAGCCATCCAGCGAGCAGCGCATGCACGAGAAGACAAACTTTTTATGCGTACCTTCCAGGTGGCCCAGCCGCCCCACCAGACGATCCTGGCTGTGCGGGGCAGGCTGTGCAGCACTTCCCACACATCTGCCCCTTCCTCCCGCCCCTTCCACGCCAGCGCTGCCACGCCCGCCAGCGGCACGCCAACCGCTGTGGCGCCAGCAGCTCGGCCCAGCAGCTGCAGGGCGCGGCGCAGAGGGGTGGCTCGGCCGCCAGCGTGGCGCAGGTGCAGCGCGTGCTTTGCATGCTTGGTGCGGATGCCGGCACGCTGCACATAGGCAGCCGCCAGCCGACGGGCATGGCCAACTGCAGCTGGCTGTGCCGTGGCTGCTGCCGCTGCGCCCGCTCTCACTGCTGTGCCTGCCGCTGGCACAGCTGCCCAGCTGGAGGCACCGCCGGCTGCCCCAGTTCCGGCTGCCTGCAACGCCGCTGCCTGCAGCAGGCGGGTGCCCAGGCTGCGCAACATGGTGTATTGGCGGCTGCTGTAACCGGCGACGCTGCTGCTTGAGGACGCACTGCTGCTAACGACTTGCGAATTGCTGCACAATGCCCTGGAACCTCGTAAGCTGTGTTTCGCTGCCCAGCTGAGCAGCTAGTCGTCCATATCAAACGCGTACGGGTCTGGCCGCTCGGGCCGCTCCTGCTGCAGCTCTTGCTGCTGTTGCCGCTGCCGCTGGCCCACCTCCTCTAGCGCTTGCAAGTTGTCAGGCTCCCGCCCTACCAAGTCCTCCTCCTCCTCCTCTTCCTCCCCAGGCTCTGACTCAGTGGACGGTGGCGAGGGCTGCCTGGCGGCTGCTGCCGCTGCCTCCTCCCGCTGCCGCTCCTCGGCCGCCCACTGCCGCCGCTCCTGGCGCTCCCGCGATGCCAGATCCTGCGTCAACAAGGAGGATGCAGAGGGCAGAGCTCACAGGCCGCCATTTGACTGAAGTGAGCCTGCTGCACATGCCTCACACACCGCCGTAGAGGCTGCCAACGGCTGCCCAACATACTCCGCCTTGCCTGCAGCAGCTGGAGCTCGGCTCGGGCCACAGAGATGCCGCGCTGTGCCGCCCAGGCGGCCAGGAGGGAGGGCGAGGCGAGCAGCTGCGCCGCGCCCTGCTGCTGCACCTCGCGCTCGTAGGCTGAACGCAGGGGACGCGAGGCTGGCAACTCCAGGGACATGCGCCGCCCAGGGGGTGCGAGAAGAATGAGGCGAGGCCTGCAGGACAGCCGGGGCAGTCCAGCCTTCAGCCCACCGGCCGGCGGCCTGGCAGGGGGTGCGGCATGGGTGGCGGCAGGTGGCAGCGGCGGCAGCGGCGGCAGCAACCCGGCAGTGACGGCAGGGGACGGCGCTGCAGAAATCGGTTTAAAATCAGTTGCTGAGCGGGTCGGACAGGCGTCGGGGGCTCTCCGGCTTGCAACCAAAATTGAGCGAGCCCACCCTAAGGGAGACGCCCGGCGCGCTGGCCCTGCTGATCAGCTTGTGATCAGCTGCAGATGGATTCATGTGTTGGGGCGCGCCGCCGCTGCACCTCTGCCGACTGCATCGGATAGCGTGCACGGCACGTCGACCTCCTTTGTCAAGAAAATGCCCACACCCCTCGCGCCGCCCCACTTTGCCACCGCTTCCTGAAGCCTTGCAAAGTCACTGGGCGCGCCCTCCAGCCTCTCAGCCGCCGCTCGCAGCACCCGCTCGCAGCAGCGCCTGAAGTGCGGCCAGCCCCCCTCCGCAGCCCCCAGCAGCATGGCCATGTCGCTGGCTTCCACCTCCGGCCGGATTGCGGGTCTGGGAGCGGCGCTCCCGTCCCGGCCCCGGCTGGCGGCGCGCCAGACTGTGCAGCGCCTGGTGCGCGCCCAGGCGGCCCGCAATGCGGACACCAAGACCACGTGAGCGCGGGGCGCTGCGGGGGTGGCTGGGTGGGCCGGCTGGTGGCCGCACNACGTGTCGCAGCCGGGCAGCGCCCGCGGCTTCAGCCCCGGGCAGTGCACAAGCTGCTGCCGCCCGCCCCACCCTCTGCTGGGGCCGCTGGCAAGCACGTTGCAAGCATTCTGGCGCGCCATCGCGCCCCTCACAGCCGGCCGCCGCACGTGCCCCGGTGTGTGCCGCTGCAACCCAGCCCGCCGCCCTCCCCGCCACCTTGCAGCGCGGCGGCCGTGGATGTGCTGACCACCGCGCCCTCTGACGGCTCCGCCGTGGGCGAGATCATGGTGCCTGAGTGGGCCAACATGAGCTACGATGCCCAGTATGACGACATCTTCTCCAAGCCGCTGAACCTCAAGAAGGTCACCCCCAAGCCCGACCCCAAGGCCCAGGCCAAGGTGGGTGCTGGGGCGCGCGCTGATTGCTGGGAGGGTGGCTGTTTGGGGCTGCTGGCAGGCTCGGAACCGGGGGCAGCGCTCACGGCGACAGGGGCGTGCATGCAATGGTGCGCACTGCTGTGCAAGCCCGCGCACTGCCGGTGCCAGCCAGCGTCCCCACCCTGTGTTCTGCACGCTACCTGTGCGTGTGTTGCAGGCCCCCGGCGCCAAGCCCATCCCCTTCTCTGATGTGTACGGCAAGCCGCGCACCAAGCTGTTCTTCAACCGCGAGTACACCGCCAAGGTGGGGACCCGAGCTTGCAGGTTTCCATCCATACGACTCGACACGAGTGCCACCCAGCACGCCCCTCGGCCTGGGCCCTCGCCCCGTGCCGCGCGCACCCGCCAAGTCAGCTTGCCTCCCGACCCGCAGCCCAGCTGACCGACCAGTTGTTTGCCTGGCCCCCACGTTCTTCTCATCTGCAGGACAAGATTTACCTGGGCTACATGGCCTTTGTGCACCTTGGCGCCCTGCTGGCGCCCTTCACCTTCAGGTGCGGCGTGCGCCCGGCTGGAGGGGCTGAAATGATGGGGGGTTCCCGAAGGCTTGGCGCAGCGGTGGACGCCAGCGTGGGCTGGTTGGCGGCCGCGAACAGTCCAGGTTAGGGACCGCTGGAGCGGATGGCCTGCATTCGGGGAGCGCTGACCCTGCTAACCCCGTCTGGTCCCCGCCCTCTCCCCCCTCCCTGGCCGCAGCTGGTCCAACTTTGCCATGTTCATGGGCATGTACTTCATCACCGGCTGCTTCGGCATCACCCTGTCCTACCACCGCCAGGCAAGGCGGCGGGGCGGGGCAGCTGGTTCTGGGCACAGCGGCCGGTGGCCAGCACAGAATCAGGGGCCGCCTGTGCGCAATGCGGCATTGGTGCAGGCATCCAACCGCCACCTGACCGCCACACCCTCTTCCTGCCCCCCCTGTGCAGCTGACCCACCGCTCCTTCACCACCCCCAAGTGGCTGGAGTACATCTTTGCCTACTGCGGCGTGATGTCGGTGCAGGGCGACCCCCTGGAGTGGGTGAGTGGCTGGCTGTGCAGCCAGCTTGGGAATGTGGGTGTGGCCCCGCTGCGCAGGCCGGGCACCCTGGGTGCGCAACAGCTGCATGCGGCTCGCCCTCGCAGCGTGCCCGGTCACAGGCGCTGACCCTGGCCCCCCACGCCCACCCCCACCCCGCCGCAGGTGTCGTGCCACCGCTACCACCACCTGCACTGCGAGACGCCGCTGGACCCCCACTCTGTGTACGAGGGCTTTTGGTGGAGCCACATGGGCTGGCTCCTGGACGACCAGGCCACCCAGAGCCGCGTGTTTGACACCTCCAACGCTAAGGGTGAGGGCGGCTGAGGTCCAGCAGCTGGGCAGAATGACCCCTCTGGAGGGCAGGCCCTGTTGAGGGCAGGCCTTTAGGGGCAGGCCTTGTTGAGGGCAGGCCTTCAGGGGCAGGCCCTGTTGAGGGCAGGCCTTTAGGGGCAGGCCTTTGAGGACCATGTTGGCCTGCCGCCCGCTCCCAACGCTGGGTCCTCACCCCCACCTGGCCCCTGCGCTGCCTCCCCCGCAGACATGGCCAACGACCCGTTCTACGCGCACCTGAACAAGCACTACACGTGGCACGTGGTGGGCCAGTTTGTGGCCATCTACCTGCTGGGCGGCTTTGAGGCGCTCATCTGGTGAGCTTGGCCGAGGAGGCTTGGGTGGGGTGATGGCGTGCACTAATTCGGGTGCTGTAGTGCTGCGCAGCTGGGAGTAAGCACAGGTGCACATGACTCGGAAAGGCCCGCGCTGCCTATTGGCCAACCTCCGGTTCGCACCTGCACCACTGCAGGGCCGGCTGCCTGCGCACGGTGTGGGTGTACCACATCACCTGGTTTGTCAACTCTGCGGCGCACGCCTGGGGTTACCAGGACTATGAGACCGGTGCGTGCCCGGCTGGCTGGCTGGTCTGAGTGGCGTGGGGTGTGTGTGCCTGCGAGGCTGCAGACTGACCGCACTGGGGTTGCCAGGACTATGAGACCGGTGCGTGGGTGGTCTGATGAGCTTGCCGTGTGTGTGGGCCTGCACGGCGGCAGCGTGCCCGGCTGGCTCGTCTGGCCTGATGAGCTTGGGCTGTGTGTGGGCCTGCACGGCGGGGCCGGGTCCACGTTGGTTGCAGCCTCGCTGGGTACGGCTGCCTGCTCGTGCAGAACAGCATGCCTGCCCCTCGCCTGGCCTCACCATCCCACCCCACCCTTCCCTCCTGCTCTTGCAGGCGACCAATCGCGCAACAACTGGTGGGTGGGCCTGCTCGGCTTTGGCGAGGGCTGGCACAACAACCACCACGCCTTCGAGTTCTCCGCCCGCCACGGCCTGGAGGTGCGAACGATTGCATGGGGGCATGCTGGCGGGTTGGTCTTGGCTCCTGCCGGCCCAGCGGTTGCATGGTGCTGCCTGTTGAGGAGCTGTTTTGGTTTGTCTTGGCTCCTGCTGCTGGCCCGCGACCGAGCGTCGGTCCCCGCCCCACCGGCCGCGCCGCTCACCAACCAACCGCTGTCCCCCGCGCCACACCCGGCCGTGCGCAGGACTACCAGTGGGACATGACCTGGGTGGTGATCAAGCAGCTGGAGAAGTGGGGCCTGGCCTCCAACATCAAGCTGCCCAGCGAGAAGCAGAAGGAGCGCCTGCGCCTGCCCAAGCGCACCTGGGAGGGAGCCGCCATCAAGGCGTGAGGGCGGCACAGCCCAGGCTTGAGAGCGGCACAGCCGCGCCACAGCGCAGGCACAGCACAGCTGCGCGGCTGAGGCCGCCGGCCGGCCAGCCGGCTGATGCAGGACGCTGCGGGGGCCTCTTGTGCGGCCCCCGCAGCCGCCGCCGCCCGCCCCGAACCGCTCTTCTTTTCCCATTTGATGGGGCGGCCTTGAAGCGGGCCGCCCTCCCACGACACTGCCTCTCCCCAACAAATGCCTGGTGGCCGCCGCCCGCCCCGCCCCGCCGCGCGGCGGGCGGCCCATCCCCCTGTGTGCATCCCGGCCTCGCCCATTTTGCTAGCTCGCCCTCTGAGTGTGTACCAGGCTCTGGGGACCGGGGCGCCGCACCTTGACGCGCCCGCCCTGCCGCCGCTGTTGCATGCACTCCCATTCGCTCGGAGCGGGCGGGCCGCACCCTCGGGTTGACGCCTTTCTTCCCATGCCTGCGTTCTGCGTGCGCAAACTGCCTCCCCCCCTTGTACCCTACTGCCATTTACATTTTTTCGCCGATCGCCGCCCCGCCGCGCCCTGCCACTGCAACGCAGCCGCCCGCCCATTTTCCTCCGGCGCCGGCAGGGCTCCCTTACCTGTCCTTCCTCCTATCATCCACCTGCGGGTGCAACCGTACTGCCCCGCCCCTGTCGACGTTAGACGCATCGCGCGCAGGCGAATATAGCAGCTGTCCAATGTATCCGCACGTGTTAGCAAAAGCATTCACACAAAATTGGCCAGTCACATCAGGAGGTCGACGCAACGTTGGGAGGCAGAGAATCGAGAAGCAATTAGCGGCATTGGCAGCCGTCAGTCGGTCAAAGCCCGGGTGGCCCCTGTGTTGTCGTCAGCCGCTCAAAGTCATGCTGTGCCAGGGCCTGCCCACGGCGTTGGTACAGGGCTGCGGGGCGGGGAGGCCGCACCGCCGCCGCTGCGCGCCTCCACCCCTCGCTTCACGCTGTCCAGCGTCTGCAGCAGGGGCCGGGCATCGCCCTCCGCCGCTGCGTTGATGACCTGTAGACAGGGCAGGGCAACGTCGGGTGCTGTAATTGGATGAGGCAGCCCCCCATGCAAAAGCGAAAGCAGTGGGTTGAGAGCACACACACACTCTGGCTGTATCCGCCCTCGCATCCTACCCCAATACGCACCCCCCCTTGAATCGCCCCTCGCAGACTATCCCTCCCCACCTGCTGCGCCTGGGCGGCGGTGATGCGCTTCTCCACCACCAGCTCCAGCAGGAAGGAGAGGCGCTGGTCATCCAGCTGCCCCGCGGCAACCGCCACACCACCCGCCGCCGGCACGCGCAGTTGACCGCTCAGCGCTACAGCTGCCTGGCCCAGGCTGGACCCTGGGGAGGCTGTCCCAGCTGTTCCCTGGCTGCCCGGGGCTCGGCCGCTGGCAGCGGCGCTCAAGGCAGGGGACACTGTGGCTGCAGAGGCGCCGCCTGAAGGCTGCTGCTGGGCCCCGCTCAGTGGGATGTACGAGGGCGCTGAGGAGGCGGCAGCTGGAGAGGCGAAGCTGAACTGCTGGGGCTGCGGGCGCTGCAGCCCCGCCACGGGGCTGCCCGGCGCCGCGACCACTGGTGTGGGCGCCACTGGAGCCGCGGCCCAGCCAGGCCTGTCACTGCTGGCCCGTAAGCCTGCGCCGCTGCTGGCTGAGGCAGCATGGCTGGTGGCTGCTCCAGCCAGGGGGCTGCCCATGCCCAGCCGCCCCCCAGCCAGCTGGCCGGGGCTTGCGCCTGGTTGGCGCGTGCTGCCGGGCGTCAGCGCCGCATGCGGCTGCACCAGCGACACCAGCCGAGCATTCTCACGCCGCAAAGCCTTGATGGCTGCATCTTTCAGCACGGCCTCCGCCTTGACAGAGCGCAGCAGCTCCTGCAGGCTCAGCGTCTGGTCGGCCGCCACGGTTCTGCCACAGTCAGGTGGAGGGTGAGCAGGATGCATGCCAGTCAGGGGGTGGTGGTGGATACACGGGCACAGGCGCATTCGCTCTGTGAAGGCATAAAATGGTTGGTCACAGCCTCCCCGACCCACCGCAGCACAGCGGGCCCACCAGCCGCGCACCGTGCGGTGCAGCAGTCGGCCAGCATTGCGCGGCAGCCCTCCAGCACGCTGTTACTCTGGTGCAGCTGGTCGCGCAATCGGCGCACCGCCGCTTCAAGACCTGCCCTCTCCCGCTGCAACTGTTCCACTGCGGCCGCCAAGCCGTCTCGCTCGCCCCGCAGCGCTGCCACCGTGCCAGCCAGCTCCTGCTGCCGCCCGCCGGCCTGGGCGGCCTCCGCCCTTGCAGCCGCCAGCTGGCGCTCCACTGCCACCTTGACGCTCTGCACGCTTTCCACCAGGGCCGCCAAGCGTGAAACCTCAGCCTCCGCCTGCTGCGCTCGCTGGGCCTGCAGGTCCTGCTCCGCACGCAGCGCGTCTGCCGCCTGCTGCAGCGCGCTGTGGTCGCCCTCAGCGCGCTGCACAGCGGCGGCAAAGCGCTCCAGCTGCTCCAGCATGGAGGCGCGGCTGTCCTGCAGGCTCTGGTTGCGCTCCGCCACCTGCACAGCCGGTGTGGGAGGGCAGCGAGCAAGCGTGCGAGCTTCAGAGCCAGCAGTGCTGAGTGGCAGGATGGTGTGCTTGACAACTTTCAAGTAGAGCGCTTCCCTGTCTCCTGGTCTCGCCACTGCCCCATCCAGCGCAGCCACCCCAACCCAGCCCACCTGCGCCAGCTCTGCCTGCAGCGCCCTGCACCGCTCCTGCTCCTGCTCGCACAGCGCAGTCAGGCGCTCCGCCTGCCGCAGCGCCGCCTGCTGCTCCGCCTCGGCAGCTGCACGCGCCTCCTGGGCCGCCTCGCACTGGCGCAGCAGCCTGTCGCGCTCCAGCTGCAGGCCCGCAATCTGCTCTGCGGCAGCCCGCGCCTCGGCCTTGGCTGCATCCAGCTGGCCAGCCAGAGCCTGCGCCTGCTGCTGGGACGCAGCCAGCTCGCTCTGTAGCGCCTGGTGCTCCTGGGACAGCTGATCCAGAGCTGCTGCGGCTGCTGCCGCCTGGGCCATGGCCGCAGCAGCAGCAGCTGCCGCAGCCTCAGCCCTCTCGGCAGCCTCCAGCGCCTCCTGCTCTGCCGCCTGCCGTGCGCTGCATGCAGCAGCACACTCAGCCTCTGCCTGCTGCTTGCTGGTGGTGGCGGCATCGCGCTCCGCCGCTGCGGTGGCCGCCGCGGCGGCCGCGGCACCTGCCGCGGCCTCTGCCACGGCCTTGTCAGCCAGGGCTTGCTCCAGCTCCTGCTGAGCCGCATGGGCACAGGCCTGCAGCTGCTCTGCCTGCTGCTGCGCAGCTGCCAGGTCAGCATCCAGCGACCGCACTTGCAGGCTCAGGCTCTCAGACTGCCCCTCCACCGTCACTCGCACCGCCTGCAGGCTGTCGATCTGCGGCAGGCGGGGAGGGCGGGCAGTTGGGCGGTTGATGTGCCGCACTAGGTGCAGGCCACACGTGCCACCAGCAATGTGTCAACCGAACAGCAACAACATGCGCAGTGGCTCCGCCCAGCCACAAGTCCCGCCAGCAATGTGCCTGGGTCAGCTCAACCGAACAGCAACAGCGTGCGCAGCCGCTCCACCCAGCCAGCCGAGAGCTCTCCCCAGCAGCCCCCAACAGCCCGCTCCAGCACTCGCCTGCTGCGCCTTGTGCTGCAGCTCCTGGCTCACGCGCTCCACCGCCCCCTGCAGCTGGTGCACCACCTCCAGCGTGCGGCACAGCTTGCCCGCCAGGGCAGCCCGCCGCCAGCCCGCCAGCACCCGCCCCAGCAGGCGGCGCTCCAGGAGCACCTTGGCGTGGGCCCCCTGGCCGCGCAGGAAGCGGCG
>RRZL01000032.1:1189354-1215727 GCA_006782975.1 Chlorella sp. Dachan
CAGCCGCGCCTCCAGGGCCGCCGTCTTCACAGTCTCTGCCCGCCACTCGGCTTCATACCCCACAGTCAGTCGCAGGTGCACCGGCTGGCGCGCCTCCAGCTCAGCAATCCTGGCTTGCAGCTGGCGCTCAGCGGCCGCCGCCGCAGCCGCACGCTGGGCCGCCTCTGCCGCCGCCGCCTCGTGCCCCGCCCGTGCCTGCTCCTCCAGCTGCTGCCGCTCTGCAGCCGCTGCCTCCAGGTGCGACTGGAGGGCCAGCCGGCTGGCCAGCACTTCTTCCAGCTTGGCACCCAGCGCATCCAGCTGCTGCACCCGCCGCTGCTGCTGGGCTGCCGCCTCCGCCGCTGCCGCCTCGGCCGCGGCACGCTGCTCGGCCAGCCGGCCATCCAGCTCGCGGGCATGCTGCTGCACCTGCAGTGATGGAACAGGAGGAGGAGAGCAAGGTGCAGCCGGTCAGCGGACTGGCAGGCTGAAGAGCAAGGGGCAATGGGAATGTGTCAGCAGGCCACCTCCTCTTTCACAGCACGGTGCCTGCAGCAGCCTGCCCTAGAGCACAGCCACCTGGCCGCCCACCTGCTGCAGCGCCTCCGCAAGCTCATGGTTGGTGGCCTGCAGCTCCGCCGAGCTGGTCTCATACTGGGCCACCGAGGCCTTGAGCGCCTCCAACTGCAGTGGGTGTTACAAGGCCGACAAGTTGCGTTTGATTGGCCCAGCAGGTGTCCTTGCAGCCTGCCCAACATCAACTGTGTGCGCACCTTGCAAGCACGCCTGGGGGCGAGGGGCGACCGCCACCAGTGCAGCCTGCCCAAGTCAACTAGTGCGCACCTTGCAAGCACTGCTACCAGTGCTGCTTCGGCCGTCGCAACCTAAACAACAGCAAGGCACCCACCCACCTGGTTGACGCGCCCCTCGCGCTCCAGCAGGCGGAACACGCCCGCCAGGCCCTGCCGAGGGCTCTCGCCGCCCTCCCCGCCGCCTGGAGACCCGGTGCCGCCACCTGTCGTGCTGTGCCGGGCGAGGGGGTTGGGCGTCCACTGCAGGAGGGTTGGGCAGGCGCTAAGCACGCCGCGGTGGGTGATGGCTACAGGGCAGCCACCACTGCGCACACACTAACGATTCCATGAACATGCCCACGCTGGGCAATCAAACAGTTGTCCACTGACCTGTGGTAGGGATGGGCTGCCAGGGCGGGAGTGTTGCGGGCTGCCCGGCCGCAAGCGCTGCGGGCTGCTGGGCACGGAGGCCGGGCGTGGGGCGACATCGCCAGCTGCACGGTGCGGCGCCGGCATGGCTGATGTCGGCCTGCTGCGGGGCTGTGGGGCAGCAGCAGGGATCAGCGCGGCTCCCTGCATGTGTGCAGCGGGGCCGCTGCTGCTTGGCTGAGGCTCCGCACGCTGTGCCATCTCGGCTGCCTCATATTCCGCCAGGCCATCATCCGGATGCCACTCCTGCTGCTCTTGCTGCTGCACTGGGCGCGGCCCCGGGGCAGTGGCGGGCCGCAGACAGGTGGCCGCCCGGCTGCTGGCCTGGCCTGCTGCAGGCGGGTCAGCGCTGCGCCCAGCACTGCGACGTGCAGGTGACCAGCTGGCACTGCTGGGCTGTGGCGGCTTGAGAGCGCTCTTCAGCCGGCCACCAGCCAGCGGCCGCTGGGCTGCCGATGGAGCGGCAGCAGGGCGCGCCGCAGGAATGGCCCACTGCTCGCCATCTGGGCCCGTGGGGCTACCGGCATCTTCCTTGACGCTCTGCGGCTGCTTCTGAGGGGAGCCCGAAGCCAGCTGGCCTGCAGCGAAAGTCGCCAGCCCGCTGTCGCCGGCCGCCTCAAGTGCCGCATGCAGCTCGCGGATGCGCGCCTCAAACCCGGGCAGGGCCGCCTGGTTGGCAGCGGAGGTGTCCGCCAGGGCCAGGAAGGCGTCCCGCAGCTCCTGGATGAGCGCCTCCCTGCGGGGGCAGGGGGGGTTCAGGGGGGGGTTGGGTGCAAACGCAAGTCAGGGCTGTTGGGTGCAGGTACACGGAAAGGGGCCCAGGCAGCAGGTGTGCAGGCGTGCCAACATGCATCATCGGGATGCCATCGCAGGGTCAAGAAGGAACCGCATCCCCAGACAACCTCATCCCTGCAGATCCCCAAACAGCCTCATCGTAGCCCACCCACCTGTCCTGCCGCACACGACCGTTGGCCTCCGCCTCATTGGCCAGGGCGCGCCGCTTGGCGGGCGAGGGCGGGCGGGTGAGGGGCGACAGCACGGCGGCCGCCTCGGCTTTGGCCTCCTCCAGCATCCGCATCAGCCCTGCAATCGTCTCCTGCTGCATCAGCATCACCTGTGCAAAGGCCTGCAGGCGGAAGCAACCGTGTGGCATGGGCTTGTGAGCGACAGTGAGCCAGGAGGCATGGATGGCGGCAATGCCTAACGCGTGTCAGGTCTTAATGGTGGTGGGCTGCTGTGGCAAAGCACCCTGCACCATCCAGCCCAGCGCACCTGCTGCCACAGCTTGCTGCTGCCCTCGGGCTTGCCTCCCTTGGCCACAATGCGCCGGTAGGCGCGGCCCACCTCCCGCCGGATGGCCAGCCCAATTGTGTGGCGCTCCTGCGACAGCAGGGACAGCAGGGTGCCCAGGTGAAGCGGCAGCGAGCTCCGTATCTTGGGATACAGCAGCAACTTGCGGTGCACCTAGCTTAAGCCAGGATCCTAGGAAGAAGTCTGCAACTCATGCCACGGCATGCAGGCTGGCACAAAGCCACCCATGCATTCCCCACCTGGCGGCCCAAAGCGCCCTCGTAGTCCCACAGCTGCAGCACGCGGTTGATGCCACGCCCTGCGCCAGCCACGCCCTCGCCGCTGCTGCCGCCGCCGGCTGCGCTGCCGTACTGCCCGCCCAGCACTGCGCACTGCAGCTCGCAGTGCAGCTTCACCAGCTGCACGCACCGCCCCAGCTTGTGCACCAGGCAGGCGTTGGCCACCTGCGGGGTGCGGGGAGAGAGGTGCGGAGGCTGCACCTCAACAGGGCTTGGCATGCAGCTGTGCATCTGGCTTGCTACCCATCCTCCCAAGCACATGAGCACCGCGCCATTGCCACACACAAGCCCTCGATGCAGCCCCACGCCCCCTCCAGAACCATCCAGCCACCCACCATCAGCGCCAGCATGGTGGCCTCGTGCGCCACCGCGCCCGCCGCCGCCGCGCGCTCCTCTGGTGTCACCGCCCGGTTGTCCAGCAGCGCCAGCGAGGGGCCCAGGATGGCAATGCAGTGGGCGCGGTAGTTGGGCAGGTCGGCGATGGGGTTGCCCTCCTACGGCAAGGTTGCAGCCAAGGGGGGGATGTGACGGCGCAGTGGTCAGCACAGGTGGCATTCGAGAGCTGTGACAACCTTGCATGATGCTATGATATCATCAGCGCGCCTCTCGTGCACCATCAGCACAGCCAATTACCACAAACAGTAGCAGCCACTGCTCACAAAGCTGGCGGCCTCGAGGGCGATGCCGGCGGCGGGGATGGCCCGCAGCGCGTCGAGGTCGCTGATGGTGTTGTCCGCTGCCGACAGCGCCCGCAGCTCCCGGAACTGCGCCACGCCCTCCAGGCTGCGCAGTCCATTCTTGCTGACGTACAATGTCTGCAGAGCAGGGCGCGGGGGAGTGTTAAATGGCCCCAGCAGGACGGGCAGCAGAGGCCGGGAGGTGGGCGGGCAGGCGGCGGCAGCAGGAATAGCGCACGCCACCTCGCACCTTGATGCCACTGTAGCGCTCGGGCAGCGCATCCAGGGCGGTGATGCCCTTGTCCACCGCCGCTATCTTGTTGCCGCTGAAGGTCGACGGCTGCTGGGCCACGACAGCGGCAAGCGAGCCGCCGCCGCCGGAGCCCCGCCGCCGCCCCGCCTTGAACTGCGCCAGCCGGCCGGAGCGCTCGCTATGCTGCACGGCGTAGCTCGACATGGCTGCGACGGTGGGCGGCTAGGCAGGCGGCACAGGGCGCGCCCTCAAAAACTGTCGGCCGATTGCACGGTCAGTCCGGCTGCATTATAAGCGAGCGGTGGCCTTGATGAACGCTTCAGAGAGGCGGGGACGCGTGCCGCCCCGGTCCTCGGTCGGCCCTCAACCAAATGGGCGGCTGTGTCGCTGAGGCTAGCTCCCACGCGAAATGTAGCTTCTCGGAGATTGTGCAAGTCCCCCGGCAGCCACAGTTCTGCCATCCACCCTTGCCGCCGTCCCATGCGGCGCGCCGCCAGCTCGCAACAGCCAAGGAAGCACTGCCTGATGCTCAATTGCCCCATGATTGCCTTATGGTTAGCCCGGAAGCTTTCTGATCATTTGCGATGTCCTCAACCAAGCCACCCAGCAGCCTGGACGCCGTCATGGCTGGGCCAGCGGCGCCGCTGGTGGGGAGCGGCGCCATTGCCGACGCCGCAGCGGCGTCCGGAGGCGGAGCCAAGGCAGACCTCATGCCAGACCCAGAACAGGCAGCGACGGCACGCACAACCGCCCCGATGACAGGCCCTGTTGCGCCGGGCGTCAACGGCAGCAGTTCGACCGACGACGCGGCGGCCAGCGCGGCGGCAGCCGACGAAGAGGGTGAACCGCTGGCTGGGTCCGAGTGACCTCGGCTGTTTTTTGGGCTGAAGCATTGTCTGTGGCAGTAACACGTGTTGGTACGTGTAAGATACATCAAAGGCATGATGTCCAGTCAAACAGAGAGCTCCCAGGCAGCAGCTGCAGCGACACTACCGGCCGGAACACGGCCAGAGCAGCACGGCAGCGGCAGAAGCAGACTCGCGTGGTGATACGTGAACAGCAGCCACATGATTCAGTTGTGTGCACTTCTTCCGCAGGCTTCAGGATGTTGATGTGCTTGCATGTTCTGTGACCACTTCTGTAGCATCTCACATGGCGGCGGAGGTCAGCTCTCGGCAGCGGAGGTCAGCTCTCAGAAGTGGCTGCTGCCCTTCTTTGCTTTGCTTTGCAACTGTGCTGGTGCAGTGTGTAGTCAGTTTGCCTGAGTATCAGCGAGCCCAACCTCACCTTGCAGCAAAATGGTAGTCCATGCGCAGCGCGGGAGGCAGAGCGCTGCTCGCAGTGGACGCACGCCGGCGGCGCGGCATGTCGAACCCTAAAGCTTCCTGCCTTCCCAGCACACAACCTGTCCTGCTGGCGCAACTGACGCTCCCTCGAGACATGCAGGCGCCTCCGAGCACTTGGAGCGAGCTCTCAGCCCAGCTGGAGGGGCTGCTGGACCGCCTGGCCGCCCCCTGGACTCCAGAAGGCGACCAGCAGTTCGCTGCGGAGTCCGAGATCCTCACTGCTGCCCCAGGCGTGCTGCCGCCACCCACCCTGAACGAGCGGCAGCAGCTCTCCAGGTGGGCAGCACTGCTGGTTGATTGCTGGTGGACGCCTGTGCCCGCCCAGCATGCTTGAACCACCCCCACCCGTCCTCAAGTCCTCGTTGCCGGCCGCCCTGCCGTGCAGTGTGCTGCTGCGAGCTGCCGACGTGCTGGGCCAGCTGCCGCAGCAGATCAGCCGCTCCCGCCAAGTGGAGCCCCCCACAGTGGCTGCCTACCTTAGTATCGCTTGCATGCTGTCTATCACGTGCAGCCAGCTGAGCCCGGCAGCCCAGCTGCAGCCAGCTCAGAGCCGGCGCCTATGCAGCTTTGCAAGGATAGTGGTGACCAGCGGCACGAATGCCGTGCAGCATGGCGCTGCGCAGCAGCGGCAGGGCACGCCTGGTGGGGTTGGCTGGCAAGGGCTGCTGCTCTCGGGCCAGTATGCACTGGAGCACAGCATGCAGCTGGCAGCAAGCATTGGCCACCTTCCGGGGTTTGCTGCCCGCGTCGTCTCCCCTGCCCTACTATCGGGCTGGCTGGCTGCCTCAGCAGCAGGGCTGGAGCTACTGAGCCTGCAGCAGACGAGCCAGAGTGAGCTGTTCGCATGGCAGCACATTACATGAGCCATGGCAAACATGCCAGCGGGCCACAATGCCACTCAACGTGCAGCCCCTTGACTGCAATCTCTGATTGCCCACGTCAGAGTCACCCTGATCTCAGTTTGGTTCATCCCCAGCTGTCGTTTGCAGGCTCTTTGGGTTACGTAGCCCTGCAAGCCCTGTGCAAAGTGATCTACCTGATGACCACCAGCACAGAGTGGTCGGCTCATCTCGATGCCTTGGCAGCCCAGCGTGACCTGGGCCCCGCCCTCCTCCGCCTGCTGCTGGCGTACCTCCCCGCCCTGGCCGTGGGCCTGCAGCTGCCCGCAGACCGCCGCCCCTTCTCATACACATGGGAAGCGGCGACGCATGCCGCTGCTGTGCTCCGATGCCGGGCGCTGCGGGTGGCACAGCAGAAGCAGGTGTTCACAGCAGCCACCTCCAGTAGCGATGCACACCAAGCCATGTGAAAGCTGCTGCGTTCAGCTGTGCTGCTGATGCAGCATGCGCCACTCCCAGCAGCAGCAGACCTTGGAGGCGCGACAGCAGCCCAGCAGCTGGACTGCGGCAGCCACATGGCGGCGCTGCTGGGGCGCTTTGCAGCGGGCAGCCAGAGGCTGCAGCCGCCGCTGCAACTGGAAGCCCAGCTACTGACCTTCGTTCCAAAGCTGAGCCACCTTCTGCGGTGCTTCGCCCAGCATGTGGCGGCAGGAGGGCAGCTGCACGGGCATTGCTGGGAGAATTTGGCTGCGAGCACCGGGGCAGCTTTTGCGGCGCTTCACGGGCCGCTGCCCATGGGCAGGCCCTGCAGGCAGATGGGTGCTGGCCAGCCGCCAGCCTGGAATGCGGTTGAGCTGCAGCAGTGGTGCAGCTGCGCAGCTGAGTTGCTGCGACTTGTACAGGCAATGGCCGAGGCAGCCAGGGCAGCAGGTTCGGCTGGTGTGCTTGGGGCAGCTGGTGGCAGACAGCGGACAGCAGCTGAGATGATGCGCCACGGGCTGCTCTCTGGCGGCAGTTACGCTGCGCCAGCAGTCGACACTGCCATCCAAATTGCTCAGGCAGCCCAGCAGTGGTGCGAAGCACATGCCCGCGACCTGAATCAAAGCAGCTTGGCAGCTGTCCAGGCGGCCCTGCTGCAGCTGAACACAGCGGGCTGCCGGCTCGTGCACTTTGCCCTCCCAGAGGCAGCCAGCCCACTGCACCATGTGCTCTCGTCAACAGATTTACTGGAGGTTGCAGCTCAAAGCCTCGTTGCCGCTGGCACACTGCAGTGCTGGCGGGGTCCGGTAGAGGTCACTGAAACCAGGTGAGTGTTGTCTGCAGCAGGCAGCACTGGGTCCAGACGGGGCTTCCGATTCACACAATGCTCCGCTGGCAAGGGCATAGTGCACAGATGATGTGCCGAAGCACTGGGCTGCGACCGATCGCCGCTGCTTTTGCACGTGCAGGCGGCTAGCAGGCATGTGCGCCGCCACCTGGGAAGCGCTCCTGCTTCGCCATGGGCAGCCCAGGGGCCCCGATGTAGCACTTGTTAGCCACGTGCTGGCCACTGTGGCGGTGTACTGCCCTGCACTGGTTGTGGACACTCAGCTGCAGCAGATGTGGGCCGAGGCCGTAGCGGCGCCTTTGGACGGAAACGCAGAGGCGAGTGAGCGGGATAACTGCACTTTTTCTTGTGTGTGCGGTGCCGTTACAGAGCCTTCTGAGCCCTGAGGCCTTGCCAGGGTCCCCTGTGTTGTCGAAGGCGCTGGAGGGCATATGTACGCTACTGGCCGCAGCAGCTGGTGACGATCCCAGGGTTGCCGCGCATGCCCTGCTTAGCACGCCCTTGCAGCAACAGCTGGGCACAGCTGGCAGCTGTGCCCAGCTCAAGGAGGCAGCAACCAAAGCAACAGCTGCGGTTGCTGATGATGGCAGCGCAAAGGCTGATCGCCAGCTTGCAGTAGCTGCTCAGCAGCACTTGGAGGCTGTGGAGCAGGCAGAGGCTGGACAGCTCAATGTTGTGCCACCAGCCCGCCACCTGGCCGCCGCCCTGCTGGACTGGTGGCGCCGCCCTGAGCAGGCGGCGGCTGACCGTCTGGAGCTGGCACAGGCAGCTGCCACCCGCTCCTGCGCCTACCTGTGCTGCGCCAACCTGGGCGGCAGCCCGCTTAACATGCCTCAATATGACGCCTCACATTGATGCCTCACACTTGACAACGCTGCGGACATAACTAGCAAAGCGAGTTTTCAGTCGGGAAGCATCAACACACAGGAGAAACACAAACGGCTGGATAAAACGGGAGGCTGCCAGTGTTGAATGGTGGCTGCTTTCAAGGGGAGCTGAGAGACGAGGCAGCCCAGCCGCTTCACAACAACATGCCGGCGAGCCTCAACCGAGATGGAAGTAGCAATCAGCACACGGGGTGACGGCTGGTTTGTTCTGTGTGGCATCTTGCACCCAAGGAGCTGGTCTCAGGCTGCCGCCTCGCCAGCCAGTATTTGCAGCGCCCTGCAAGCATGGGCGGCAACTCGGGTCAGCACACAGGCAGCAGGGCAGTTGCGGTGCCAAGGGACCCTGCAAAGAGGTTCTAGCTCGGCTTGCCCCGAGGCCGTAGTGCGAGGCAGCTCAACTTTTGACCCTCCCGCGACACCACCCATCCACGCGGGTGCGCCACTACCAAGGAATCAAAACTTCAGCCGCACTCACCTCATCACTAGCACGATTGCTGGAACTTGGCCTCACTTGTACCACCATTGTTGAATGGCTGTGAACGTGTCTGAAGTAGGGGACGTGCTTGGGGAGATGGACAAGTGACCAATGTTGGCAGTTTGCACTGACCAGGCGTGCTCGATTCTGGACATGCTCCAATCCTGCCAAACCCTGTTGCTACGGTGGTACAACTTCAAGACGTAAATTCGGCTGCAATGCAGATGGGATTAGAGTGCCATGAGTGAATGCAACTTCAAGACAAGACCAAGCCTCGCTCGAGCAATAACGATTCACCACGGGCTTTGCCCGCAAGCTCCAAAGTCATCGCCATGCTTTGCGCCACCAGTTGGCTGACCTGAGGTTCATCATTGACATGTCGGCCGTGTCGCCGTACGCATCGTTTGCGCCCTCGTTTGCCAGCAGGCTCTGCAATGGTGGAGACAAAGTGTGGGCAGTGTGGGTCAAACTGCACATGAGCGTGGCGGATTAGGCGTTACCCTAGCCGTCAGTGGAGCACGCACCTGGAACCGAACGAAACGGGCAATGGGGACCTTGCTGCCAGGGGAGGTTTGAAAGAAAAAGGATCCCAACGGCCTGGAAAAGCTGAGGGTTTTAGTGCCCAACAATCTTCCAGATTTGTCGAAGAAGCTATAAGAACATTTCACACGGTCCATTGTGTCCATGTATATGTTCATCTTCATTTCTACTTTGTAGGCGTTGATGTACGCTTGGGACACGCCGGCAGATTTGTCGTCGTAGCCCGAGTAGCCAAACGCAAACCATCCTGCGCCTCTATTTTCGATGCCAAAGTCAACAGAATGTTTGCTGAGCACCGAGAAGGACACGCAAGCGATGCGGCGGCCCTTGAGGTCCATGGCGACGGGGAGGTAGGCAATGCCAGAGGCGGCATTGTATGCGGAGGTGAAGGGCGCCTGCAGGGGCCGGGCCAGTAGTTAGGGATATGTACAATCCACGTTCCTGTGGTTGCGCCGTTAATGTCGATGCCGACGGGCTATCTAGGTTGCCTTGGGAATTACCAAATTACGCAACGAGGTTGCCAGTCCCACCTGAACATAATAATGTGCACCCTTGTGGAGCTCCAGCAAAGGGAGGATGTGGTCCTGGAAAGCAGTCACTGTCTTGTAGACATACACTCCAACACCACCAACGTGATATTGGCCGGGCTTGGAAGTTGCCCAGTTGGCTTGCGGTCCAGCACACGTGCCGCAGGTGGCGGGGCACCTGCAAGTCAAACATTGCACTTCATGAGCACCCAAGCCACTCTTGTGGCTGATCCCAATACAGGTGATTCAATCGTTGAAATTCAGTGGAAACCAACAAAGTGTACCCAAAGTTTACCAGTAGCTGCCGATCCTCTGGGAAGGAAGACCACTATAGCGGGTATTACAGTATCCCATTACCTTCCAAAAACTGCAAGTGCTCTGTGGCTTGAGGTCGTGACACCCTGCTCCAGTGGGCAGCGCATTGGAGTGCAACTACAGTGAGACGAGCTTGTGGGTGCAACGCCAAATTGCAAAGCAACAATGCCGCCCTTACAATGCTGTCTACCACACAACATTCATCCAAGAATGAAAGCCAGCGCGTGTCACATCCAAACACGCATTGAAACCACACAGGCTCTCACCGCAACGACCACAAGTGAGGGGGCACAGGCTGGTTCCAATGTAGCGATTGCTAGACATCCATGTGTTTTCGCACCGCCCATTCTCCTTCCACTCCGCACACTTGGAGGAGCTGTATTGGTCGACACATGTCGCCAGCTTCCCTGAGATGGCTTCTGAGTAGGCCACGCGCCTAAACGCATTGTTCTTTAGATAGCACCTTTTGTTGGCGGAGTTCCAGGTCCAGGCCCTGTCAACACATTGATGATAGGTGAGGGTTGTTGGATGGTGGCCTTTAGGTGAGGTGCGCGGCCGCCAGCAAAGGGCTGCGGGCCATGCTCCGCACTTGGCGAGTGCCGGTCACTATGGCAACACTCCCAAACCTGGCCACCCGCCTGCAAGCCCAGTTGGTGGCGCATTTGTTGCAACACGCTTGTGCATTGTTGATGCCGTCGAAAGCGCCGTTGGACAGGTCGCCGCCACTATAGTCATAACCGGTCTCCTGAACGCAGTCGGCAGCATGGCAGGCTTGCCAAGACAAAGCAAGAGCCAGCCATGCCAGGCACAACGTGGCTAGGGCACGAGACATTGTCAGCTGTGTACACGAGGGAGCGGGATACCATGTCAGGAGTGAAGGGCTATGTGCATGCGTATGAGTGAGACGCAAGCAGGCCGGGTGCGACAGAATAAACAGCTGGGCAGCATCACTATAGCTCTTGTGCACCTGGGTGCAGATTGCACAACGTTGGTTTAAGTCCAGTCGGGCCAGGCTGCAAGCAGCGACAGGTCCATGAAACTGTGAAGCTGGCCACCCTCATGGAGCTGCTGTAAGCCAGCACGAGAGCGTTTCCCCACGCTAAATTGGGCCCTTGCAAGGTGGCAGCATGTTCAGCAACCCCATCATGGGCATGCAGGGGCTGCGGCCAGAGTGTGGGGAACTGCAGAACCCACAGGCGAAAATTTGCGTGCAGGGCCGAGCCCGCTGGCCTGAGGCTGTACGCATCACTTGTGCGGCAGGAAGCACCTTCGAACGGACACGGCACGGAGGCGGGGTCCCTTTTGCGGGCTCGACCTGCTCTGGAGCTCGACAGAGGGTCCACCGAAAGTCGTCACTGAAGGTTCGAGTTGGAGGGGGAGAGGAAGTTGCAAACAGTGGGCATGTTGACAATAAAACGACAGCCTTGGCGGGACTTGCGACCGCATGGAAAATGGGCGTGGACCCGGCCCTCTCTCCTGCAGTAACAAATGCATCAGACCAAGCGAATGAAGCAATCAACCAGCCCTCAAAGCTGCCCCTGCCGCCGTCGCCGCCGCCGCCGGCCGGCCCTGGTTTGCGCGGGCTTAGGTAGCGTGCACGTGGCAGCAGCCTCAGATTGGGCAGCGGTTGAGGCAAGCTGCCGAGACGGCGGCACTGCCTGGCAGGCTGAGGGCAAGAGCGTTCTTGCCTGTGGCGAAGTTTTTTTGAATCTGTATTCTTATGCACGGCACCCTTCACTGTGGCGTCCCATCTCCCAGGCGGCACAGCACCAAACCCACTCCTGCCATGTGTGAATACTGCGTCACAGTGGCATGTGCGGTGACGATGGTGAGCTGCGCACGTGCGGGCGCACACACAGAAGCAGAGCAGGGAGGGGGGAGGGGAGTGGTAGCTATCAGGGGCAAGCGGTCGTCAGAATGCGGGGGCTCTGAAGTGTCAGTTGAGTTGCAGGGGCCCGAAAAAGGAGGGTTTGAGGAAAGAAGTCAGGCCCCCAGGCAGGCGTCTTTCTGCCTGGCCGGGGGGGTGTTTTGCCCATGCGGCGGCCGGCCTGGCAAAGGCTCCGGCTGCTGCAGAGGGGCTGCTGCTGTTGCTGCTGCTGCTGTTGCTGCTGCCTGGGCAGCTGCACCAGGGGTGTGCTGGTTCCTACATGCTCTCTGCTGCGGGTTGCTGCTGCTGCCTGCGGCATGTTGTTGCTTGCCTGCTGCTGCTGCGCTGCTAACGTGTCTATAAGCTGGGCTGGGAGGGCTGTGTCCCTGCGCCAGCCTGCGGGGATGGATGGCTGAGGCTGGCTGTCACGCCATCGCTGCCACTGCTGCCGGCGGAGCCGCTGCCAGCGAGCCAATGGGTGTGGCAAAACTGCGGCCCGGGGGCGCCGGCGCCCAGCCCAGGCTGCAGCTGCCCGCCTCAGGTGACTGTGCGGCCGTAGGCGATGCCGGCTATGTACAGGTCCTTGGCCCACTTCTCCTTCACGTGCTCTGCGCACAAAAGGGGGCAGGCAAGCAGGGTTGCAGCATGGGCCACGCAAGCAGGGTTGCAGCAGGGGCAGGCAAGCAGGGTTGCAGCATGGCCTGGCGGCAAATGCGCAGAACCGGGCCAACGGGAAGGACAGGGCCTGCCACTGATGCAGCGCACACCCGGCATTGAGGCGCACACAGGCATACACAGCACCTGCTGCCACTGATGCAATGCACACCCGGCACTGAGGCCGCGCACAGGCATAGACAGCACGTGCGGACCTGAGGGGAAGGTGGATGTGCGCAGCGTCTCCTGAGTCTCATCAGACATGGCTCGCCGCGGGATGGACAGCACAAACGCCGCCTGCAGGTCGGCAGCGCGAGCGGCCAGGGCAGCAGTGGGATCAGGCGGCGTGCCTTGCCCGGGGCCGAGTGCGCCTTGCAACGCATCCATACTGGGAGCCACAGAGTTCATGGTGGAACCCACACAGTGCAAGCACCCACAGCAAGCAGCAACGCTCCCGGCACACCCCACCCATCCTTGGACCTCCACACTTCCCACCAGTGCAAACCCCATCACCCCACCCGCAAGCTGCAGCGCCCACCTGGTCGGGCGTGGCCGCCAGCGCGGTGATGCGGTAGCCACCGTCCCAGCGCTTGTGGATGCCCTCAGAGGGGTACTGGAAGTCCAGCTCCACCACCTGGACGGGAAGAAAATAAGGGAACGGAATCAAGACTTGCAGTTGGAATCGAATGCCATTGCTGTCAGTGCCAAAAGAAGATCGAGATCAACACACAATACGGTTGAGGTAGACTGCCATGCCCACCAGCGCGATGTGCATCGCAGCAACACATGCGGTCAGGCGCATGTGCCCATGCGCCATGCAGCCTACAGTCTGGTCGATGCCAGGCAACAAACGAGACCCACGACCCGCCTGGTGCAGGTAGCGCGCCCCCTGGCAACGGCAACCGTCGGCTGTGCATGCTATGCTACTTGGAACCAAACCCCAGCCCTGTCAACCCCCACCTGGTCTAGGTATCCCGCGCCGCGGCTCATGACCACCGCCCACTGCGTGCCGCTGGTGGCCATGGCGGTGACGTGGAACGCCTCCCGCCACTTCTTCTTGATCCACTCAAAGGGGAAGGAGTCTGGCAGGGGGGGAGGAGGGGAGGAGGGGGCGGGGCTCAGGCACATGGTTCGAGGCCATCACAGTGAGGTGCGGGTGCAAGTAGAAAGCAGAGTGCTGCTGCGTCAGCCCCTACACCCTGATGCACAGCAGACCTGTTCCAGCGCCACGTTTTGATGGAGGCAGCCCACCCGACACCTTGCAGCTCTGCTGCTCAAAGCGACGCCCTGCTCATCGCAATGCTGAATCAAAAACAAATCAAAACAAAAACAAAGAGCTCAGAGTCACACCCTGCTGATCCCCATGCTGAGTCAAAACAAATGCAGCACTCACCCGACACCTTGTAGCTCTGCTGCGTGAAGCGCGTGCCCTTGGACATCACCACCAGGCTGCTCATGTTGGTGCTGCCCGCGATGGCTGCACAGGCACAGGGACAGCGGGGGAGCCGGGTGGGCACAGGCCATGTCCAAATGCACCCCTCAGAGGCTGCGTGCACAGCCGCTACCGAGGGCAGCGAGAGCCAACGCTCCCGCCCCAACATGTTGCAGCAAAACCAGCGGCTGCCGCAAACGCGGGCGCAGCTGTCATGCCCCCTCAATCCACCCAAATCCACCCACAGTGAAGCACCCATCGGTGATGTAGAAGCCCAAACCACCTACAAGCCAGCACCCACCGGTGATGTAGAAGCAGCTGTCATGCCCGCCTCAATCCCACCTACAAGCCAGCACCCACCGGTGATGTAGAAGCCCTTGTCCCACTGCTCCATGATCCAGTCCTTGGGCAGGAAGGAGCGCTGCGCCACGCGGTACACCTGCGCACACAAACAGGGGGACCAGTGTGCTGAGCAGAATCTCATCAGAACAGGGGGCGGGGGTTCTCAGCAAGTGTGCAGAGGCAGGCACTAGGGCAGCGCAGGACGGAGTGCTGCGCTGCGCGGTACGCCTGCACAGTGCACAAGGGCGGCCGATGGCGGCGCAACAACTTGCGCATGGGCAACTTGCGAAGCCCAGCAGGCGCTGTATTTGCAGGGCGCAGCGAGTGCTGCTGAGATGAAACACGGTGGCACAGTAACACCAGAACCGGAGCACAAGCTCTGCCTGTACTGGTGAAGTGCCCACCCTGCTGCCTGAAGCCGGTGCCCGAAACCAGGCCCACAGATGGCCGCACGCGCAACCCCCACCCCTCAAGTGCCACCACTGTATGCGCCCCTTCCCACCTGCTGCGTGAAGCCGGTGCCCGCGTCCAATCCCCACCTCACAAGTGCCATCGCTCTATGCTCCCCTTCATGCTCCCCCTGCCCACCTGCTGCGTGAAGCCGGTGCCGGCGTCCATGATGATGGCCCACAGGTCTCCGCAGGCGCAGACGGAGGAGATGAACAGCCCGTCGTCAAAGCCCTTGGTGACGTGCACGTCCAGGCGGTGGTTGGACACATTGTAGTGGTACCTGAGGTGAGAAGTGGAGGTGGGCAGTGGAGGTGAGCAGTGGGGGTGAGCAGTGGAGGTGAGCAGTGGCAGTGGAGGTGAGTAGTGGAGACGGGGGACGAAAGCAGGCGGTCAGTGGTAATGGCTGGGACGGTGCGCGGGATAGCAGCATGACCAGGAGGAAGCTCAGGCCTGCAGGGTACAACTGCCGAGTGTGGCAGCCCCCCACTCACCGCTGCTTCATGGGCGCGTGTTTGTTGTACACCGTCACCCACTGGCTGGCGGGGAAGCCCTGCAATCAGGGTGACACGAAGTGCGGGCAGTCAGAGCGCGTGCAGGTCACTCGCATGCCTCGCGCTCAGGTCAATCGCATGCCCCGCACATGCCTCGCGCTCAGATAACTCGCATGCCCCGCACATGCCTCGCGCTCAGGTCAATCGCATGCCCCGCGGCTAGGCCGACCCAGTGCCACTACAAACCAGCGCCACTCCAAACCAAACCAGCGCCAGGAACCGCAGCCCAGCCTCACCAGGCGGATCTTCTTGCGCTTGGTGCCGTCCAGCACCTCTGCGTTGAGCTCCTCCAGCTGGCTGCGACCGCGCTTCTGGCCCACCTGTTGTGCCAGGCAGGGGCGGCAGACAGGGAAGGAAGCTCGGCAAGGCCCCGAATGCTGCAACTACCAAAGCGTCAAACATGTTCACACGCACGCAGGCACGCAGGCAGCACCCAAGGCCTTGCCCTTGCGCACCTTGACCGCGTTCTCAACCTGCAGCGGGCGCGCGGGCGCCGACGCGCCCAGCAGCGGCTCAAACAGCGCGATGTAGGCCGCATACATCGGCTCCTCCTGCGGGTTGCAAGTGGACAGGGTTTGCAGCAGCGGTAAGTAAGCTTGGTGGTGGGGACGACACCCCAACATTGGTCTAAAGACCCGGGCAGGAAGTGCCGGCCGTCATTATGCCCGCACACTGAGAACGACCACCACACCAGCCGGTGCCAGGGTCTGCTGCCACAGCCCAGCAACCCTAGCAGAACGACACCCCTCTCCGCCAGACACATCCACCACCCCTGGCAACCCACCTCAAACTTGAGGTTCATGACCGCCTCGGTGAAGGTCTTGAATGCGTCGGGCTTGTAGCGGCACAGCGTCTCCGCGCTCGTGGCCATCTTCTTCTTGGCCACCAGGTACCTGCAGGGCAATGGGCCGGAAGTTGATGGATTGACCTTGGGTCACAGGCCAGCCCAAAACGTACAAAGCAGCGCCTCTGCCCGCCTTCTTCTTGGCCACCAGGTGCCTGCAGAGCAGGCAAATAGAGCGTTGTATTTGATGTGACAAAGGAGAGGTCAAGGAAGCAAGCAGGCGTGTCGTCTGCCGTCACACTCGAAGGGGGGTTTGAGGCGTTCCCTGCCAACCAACCCACCCTGCCACCTGGGACAGCACGCCCGCCACATGCCCCCTGCTCCCTGCTCCCTGCCCCCTGACCCTCCCCGCCTCACCCCTTGTTGTCCCCCTGGAAGCCCTGCCACGGCAGGCGGCCGTTGAGCAGGAAGAGCAGTGTGTAGGCCAGAGACTCGAGGTCGTCGCGGCGGGAGGGCGTGCGCCCCAGGTGCGCGTGCACGCTGCAATGCGGGACAAGCAGCAACTCAGTCAGTACAGGCCAGAGACAAGAGAGCCTTGGGACGGGAGGGCGTGCGCCCCAGGTGCGCGTACACGCTGCAAGGCAGGTGCGGAGGGGCCAACGAGGGATGCTCGCAGCAACTACCAGCAGCTCCTCACCCTGCTTGGCAGCACATGGACCGGGGGACAACGCAGCACCCCGCGCATACCCATTGCAGCGGCCCATGCGTGCGCTGCATGCAGCTGTCCAGCAGGCCCAGCAGGCCCAGCACGCAGCAGCGCGCACCTGGCGTAGCGGATGGTGCCCCGGAAGTCATCTGGCCGCTGGTCGTACTTGACGTGCGCCAAGCGGCTGTCCCGCCACTTCTGCGCTCACAACAGGCAAGGTGCGGCAGCAGGGCAGCGCGTTGAGAGGGGCCGAGGCGTGGCAGCTGAGTTGCAGGCAGAAGCGCAGGGCGTCCGGGCAGCGGTTTGGCATGGCCGGGCTGTGCGCCACCAGCGGATCCAGCGGAGCAGACCCTCATCTACGCCAGGTACAGTCCGAGAGGCGAGGCACCCTGCCTCTTGCCAGCAGCCAAAGTGCAACCTCCAAGGAAAGGGATCAGCAGTCACACTGTTTGTCACGCGGCCCACCTGCGCCAGGCCAAAGTCCACCAGGTAGAGCTTGTTGGAGCGCGGCGTGCCGGGCTGGCCCAGCAGAAAGTTCTCAGGCTTAACGTCGCCGTGCACGTAGCTGCAGAGGAGAGCAGACACAGTGGCAGGTGTGTTCATTTCAGTTCAGGAAGGCGTGTGCCAGGTGGGGCGCTCCTGGACCGGTGCAGCCATCAGGCATGGACAGCTTGCACCGCCTCCACATGCGGCCGACAAACGTCGGCACCGCTTGCGCTGCCCGCCCACATGCGGCCGACAAACAAGGCACAGATGTGCAGAGCATGCGCACCCCTTGGCGTGCAGCGCCTCCAGGATTGTGAGCGCCTCCACCGCCACGCACGCCACGTACTGCGCCGTCAGCTGCTGCCCCTCCTTGTTCCAAATGTCCCACAGGCTGCGCCGGGGGAGGGGGTGCGAACGGAGCAGGCGTGGGCGCCGCGGGAGCCATGGATGGCCCGTCCTCCTGGCAGTCGCCGCATCGCAAGCAAGTGCGGGTCAGCCAGGGGGGCCCCAGCCAAGCATAGTGGTTCCAACAGCTGCCTGCACAGCGGCTACCCCGCGCTGGAGCCTGTGCGCACCTGGGCCCCAGCAGGTCCATGATGACGACATAGAACTCGCCCTGCTGACCCTTGTAGTGCACCTTGGGCACGCCGTACACCTCGCCAATGCCACTGCACAGAGGGCCAGAGGGGGAGTGGGTGCAGGGCGGCAGGTCAGGCGGCGGTGAGCAGGCAGATGCGGCGACGGTGGCGGTGCCAGGCGCTTCTTGCCGACACATGCGACAGCGGCAGGCCAGCAGCTGTACATGGCTTGCAGCGTAGCCGCCAGGCGGGCTAGCCATGAAGGATGCCAGCACTGGCTGGCTGCTCACTTGTACACCGTCCACTCGTAGGGCGGGCCATTGGGGGTGCAGCCCTTGCTGGTGTTGTGCTCAAACTTGAGGGCAACCTGCGCAGCAGGCGGCGGGCAGGCCGGCTCAGAGCGAAGCGCGCAAGTATACTGAAACCATGCAGACGTCTTCAGCGGCATGGGTAACGACACGCATGCGTGGCTGAGTCAGCAGCACAACCATGGCATCGCCAACAGCCCTCAGCCCAGCGCATCAGCAGCACGCCACAGCATGCTCATCACAGCTAGCCACGGACAGCAGATGCAGGTGGCATCCGGCCGCAGCAAGGAACCGTGTCAGCTGAGCGTTAAACATGCTCATGCAAAGCCGAACCTCCACGGGTTTCTGGTCCTTGGCGCTGCGAGACTTTTGGCTGCGCGTGCCCAGGAACACCTGCAGCCGGGAGCAGGGGAGTCTCGCTGTGTTGCGGGCAGGGCAAGGCAGCAGGTTGCAGGCATGGCATCACGTGCACAAGCGTCGCGCGCATCACCGGTGCATCAGCGTCGGTTGGGGAACGTCGCCATGCGGGCCGGCACCGCATGGCTTCAAAGCTCTGCCAGCAGCCTGCGCACCTGTCCAAAGCCGCCCTTGCCCAGCCGCCTTCCGGTGGTGTACACAGGGGAGTTGGACACCTGGACCTGCAGGTGAGCGGCAAGGGCAGTGGTGAGACATGGGTGGCCAGCAGGGGTCGCAAGGACGCGGAGTGGCGAGAGCGTGGGCCCAGGGGGGCAGCGGCGTGGCCAAGCAGCGACGGCGGTGCTGCAACCACTTTGCCACGGCCAGACAGCTGCATGCATGGCGAGGCAGCACTGCAGAGGCGCAGCTGCAAGCCTCCGGGACAGGGGGGCATGCCTCGGTCCTGCGGCAGAGCCCTCGTCGGCCGCCGCTCACTTTGCTGGGGTGCTGCAGCTCCTCCTTCTCCTCGGCCGGCATCCTGCCCTCCCTCTGCGCCTAGCCCGATGCGCAGCCGCTGCCAAGGAGCCCAGCCAAGGGAGAGGCACCTGGGGGGCGGGCGGAGGAGCGTTTCTAGAGCGCCCCAGCCCTCCTGCGAACCATGGCTGCGAGCACCCCGCCTCCTGAGCACGGTCGGCCCAGCGTCAGCCCGCCCAGCCAGCCCGGCAGCTTCAAGCAAGTGGGCCAGTGCGGGCGGGCCCCACCAGGGCCTCCCTGGGCCCCCATCGGCCACCATCCGCTCTCCACCGCACCTGTGAACCTCCTGGGTTGTCTGGGGGCGCGCGGCGAGCTGTGGCAGCCCCCTGAGCGGCGGGCGCAAGTCGGCGCGCACGAAAAACCTGCTGCTGGTGTTGGATGGCGGGCTTCAAACGTTGCACCGAGGCAGCAGCGGTGCAAGATCAAGGCTGGCGGCGGCGAGGCAGTGCTGACTGATGCCGCGGCCACGCTGCCAGCGGGGCGCGGCCGGCGCCATCGTTGTTCGGCGGAAGATGGGCAGCCCTGCTCAAGCTGCTGTGGTGCAGAAACGAGGGTGGCTGGGGCACGCCAGCAGCAGCATGGATTGGAGCGACATAGGTATGCAGCCTCGTGTTCCAGCACATGCCGCATCGCACCGCCACCATCCCATGGCGCCGTACTTGGCTCTCCTTGCCGTTCGCCATGGCCCACTCCTCGATCCAAGCACTCAACCCGCCAGCTTCCCCCAGCTCCCCTTGTGTCTCTCCTTGAAATTTACAAGAGCTGGGTACAGCGTCGGTGCCAGGAGGAGCGCCAAACGGGTGGGCGGGGCCCCGGAAGAAAAGTGGGCCCCCCCGACGAAAACGGCAGAGGGCAGGGACGGGCTTGGGGGAAAGAGCCGCAGTCAGGGCAGACGGGTAGGTCAGGGCAGGGCATAAAACTAGGTGCAGCGAGGGAGGGTAAAACCGCTGGGGTGGGCGGGGATGGAACAGGGCAGGGGCTCAAGAAAGCGCCCAGCGTGGGGCGCATCAGGGCACGAGGGTGGGGTGGGAGACGCGTACGGGCAGAGGCGGCCGCTGGCAACAGGACCTGGACAGGACAGAAGACGGGGTGGGGTCCACGGCATGAAACACGGGAGGCGTGGGTTCTCAATGTTCAATTCAAGGCAGGTGGGGCGGGTGCAAAATGAAAAAGGGGATGCGCAGCGCAAACAAAACGGCCTATCAACGACGGGCAGACGAAGCGGGAATNACGGGGCCGCGCCGCCTGCTCAGCGCCGTCGGCAGGGCAGGCACGGGACGGCAAAATCGGCGCCGCCAGGGGCGGGGGGCGGCGCACAAGGGATAGCATTTACGGTGGGGAAGGGCGCGGGCAGTTATCGGGGAGATGGCGCAGCAAGTGCGGCAACAAGGGGCGAGCTGCCCAGCCGCCATGGCGGCTCGTTTGCTACATCAGCCTAGGGACGGAGGGGTGGGACAGCTCAGGCCGCGGCTCGTCGCAACGGGTCCGACGGCTGGCCCGGCGAGCGCTAGCGAGGAGGGAGGCCTAGGGCGGGTCGGTGGGTATCAGTGGTCGGTGCAGGCCGGGTGCTCGCACGCCTTGTGCGCTGCAATCTCAGCGCGCAGCGTGGCCACGGTGGTGACGTTGGCGGAGAAGCTGGCCGTCAGCTGGCCGCCCAGGAACAGGTGGAACCAGGGCAGGTGCGTCACTGCGGGGCAGGGAGGGGTGGCGGGATTCGGTGTGGGAGTGGGGAAGGGCCGCAAGCTTTGCGCCAGTTGGTTGGCTGGCGGGTGTCGATGCGCAGGGGGCTGCAAGGCCGCCGGCAATCTGGCGCTCGCGCGCCAGGGCAACTGCATGCGTGGGCAGCTTCCCACCGGGCTGCGCCGGCCCAATCGCTCCCCAACGGCACATGCATGGCAAGCAGCAGGACAAGCAGGCGGCGGCCTCCCTCACCTCCCATGCCCTGGCCCAGCTCCCGCATCTCGTCAGACAGGTCCACGTTGACCTGCGGGAGGCACAGGGGGTGGAAGGGGCGGGTAAGCAAGCAGCCGACCAGACCACGGGGACGAGGGAGCGAGCCAGAGGCGGCAGGGCGGCGGCTGCCCAGTCATGCGGCTTGCTATGCACCTGCAGCTGCACCTGCGCGGCAGGCAGCACTCACAGTCGCACGGAGCCCCACAGTACTGCCCCCAACCCCTTACAGTACTGCCCCCAACCGCACCTTGACGAACAGGGCGTCGGGATTCTGCTCCGCAATCTGCTGCAGCTTGGGGAGCACGCGGCGGCAGGCGCCACACGAGGGCTTCAGGTAGTCAACCACCTGGCCGGGGAGGGGAGGGGAGCAGGCAGGGGGCGGGCGGGTGAGGCACTGCTGTGGGCTGCAGCAGGGCTGGGGCATCGTGTATTGTGTGCAGCGCACGACGCTGGTCGCGCAAGGCACGCGGCAAGGGCAGCAATACACGGCTGCTGGGGCAACCAGGGGACAGCCAGCGGCTGCTGTTACGAGGGAGGCGCCCCACGCCAGCAAGCGCTCACCACCAGCTGGTTGGGCGCCGCGTTCACGATGGCTGCCTTGTACTCCGCCTTTGTGCACGCGGACACGAGGTTGGGCGGCGCGCCGGCGGCATCCTTCCACCAGCTGTTCTCGGCTTCCAGGGCGGCCCGCGCCTGCGCCTGCAGCTCCAGCTTCCTGCAGGGTGGAGCGGTTCGGGGTGCAGAGTGGTGAACAGTGGGGGCAAGACGGGGCTTGGCGGGGGGCGGGTGGCGGCTTGGCAGGGCGGCTTGGCAGAAGGGAAGAGGGAAGATGGGCGGGCGGCGGGGGAATCTGCGTAATGCGTGCAATGCGCCGCCGTGGTATGGTGCAGGTTGTGCTGCTCCTTGAGCCACCGGCATGGTGAACGACACAGCAGCCTAGGGCAGCAGTGCCGGCGGCGTCAGTGGGCTGCGGGTTGCAGACAGGGGCCTCGACGCGCGGCCGCGCGGCTTGCTGAGCGGGATGAGGGCGGCGGCGAGAGGGTCGGGCGCACCTGCTGCGGCCCTCCAGCTCCTTCGGGGCGGGCACAATGTTGCTCGCCAGCTGCTCGGCGGGGCCCCGCGTCGCAATGGCGGCTGTTTGGGGGCTGGCCTCTTTGACAGCGGCCGGAGCCAGCCGGGGCCTCGCCGCGCTGCCCGACCGCTGCCGGGAGGATGCTAGAGGGGCGGGGGGGGCGGCGAGGGCCTGCACGCTGGCCATAGCAGTCTGACTCGGCGTCCCTAACGGCTTGTGACGACAGGCGCGGTTGTGGGGTTTGTAGGCAGGGGAGCAAGGTGAGGAAGCGCGAAGAATGGTAGGCAGCGGCCCCGCGTCCCAACAACGATTAGCTGGAGCGCAGCACGCGTGCTGCGTTGGCTGCATGGCACAGCGGACCCTGCTCACGGCGGCCTGGCCTGCATCGAACATGTGCAGCTGAAACCAATCACCATGACGGGCTCGCTGGAGGCCATCCGCTATGAGCAAGCCGGCGGCCGAGCGACGCTGCAGGTGCGCCCCCGATGCTCTGACCCTCTGCACTTCAGTCCAACGAGGCAATGCAGCCTGTGGGACCTTGCGGCAAGGGCCCTGGACACCACCCTGCTGGCACTGCCGCCGCCGCCGCCGCCGCCAGCAAGCGCCGCCTGTGACGCGGCGCCCGCACTGCCCTCCCCCTGCCCTGCTCTCCTGCAGCTGCTGGAGCAGCGCAAGCTGCCGCTGGAGACGGAGTGGCTGGACATCGATGGCCCCAAGGCCGCCTGGACCGCCATCCGCGACATGACGGTCCGCGGCGCGCCCGCCATCGGTGCGAGCCGGGCGGCCGTGGTGTGCCCCTGAGCAGCAGCAGCAGGCAGCCCGCGTGTGGGTGCAGTGCACTGCTGACAAAGCAGGAACGACAGCTGCACTGGCAAGCCGACGCCGGGCAACCTGTCCATGGCTATGCTGCCGCCGGCGCAAGTTGGTTCACAACCAACGGCTGCCCTCTCCGGCCACAACTCAGTCCGCCACTCAGCTGCAACACCACGCTGCAACACCACGCTGATGCTCACCTGCGCTGCTGCTGCACTCCACGCCCTGGCCTGCAGCCATCGCCGCCGCGCTAAGCCTGGCGGTTGACCTGGTCAACGGCGGCGGAGGCGCGCAGTTTGGCAGCGCGGCAGCGGCGGCGGCGCACGTGGCGGAGCAAATGGACTACCTGGTGACCAGGTGCGCATTTAGTTTTGCATGTGCAGCATTCTCTGTGGTGCCCTGCTGCGACCGCTGCATGCTGTGGCCCGCTGTAAGGCAGCCGCTGGAGCGCTCGTCATTCCACCCACCACCTCGCGCCCGCGCGTGTGCTCACTCCTGTGGGCCACCAAAGCTGTGCGTCGCCTGCTCTGCCCCTTTTACGCAGCCGCCCTACGGCCGTCAACCTGAGCATCGCGGCCACCGCGCTCAGGTCGCTGGCGGAGCAGGAGGCGGGGAAGCTGGGGGCCAGCGCGGGCAGCGTGACGCAAGCGGTGGTGGCAGCCTGCGAGCAGATGCTGCGGGACGATGTGGCGGCCAACAAGGTGCGCCCTGAGGTTACTGCCGGCTTTGACTGTAGCTCGGTTCAGTAGCTGCTGCGGCATGCTGCGGGATGATATCCTCCATCTGTGCACTCTGCCGGTCTGCACACCGTTGACCTCGCACCAACCCGCGCCCCATCCGCAGACAATGGGCCGGCACGGCGCAGCGGCACTGGTGGAGGCGGCGCAGGCACGGGGCCGCGCCCGGGACGGCCGCCTGCGCGTGCTCACCCACTGCAACACCGGCAGCCTGGCCACTGCAGCATACGGCACGGCGCTGGGCGTGATCCGGGCGCTGCACGAGCAGGGGCGGCTGGAGCATGCATACTGCTGCGAGACGCGGCCCTACAACCAGGCAAGCGGGAAGCTCGCCCCGGCACAGCTGGCAGGCGAAGTGTCGTGCCAAACAGCCATGTGTTGCTGCTGGGGCGTGCCGGCGCATCACGGTGCACTCATGTCCCCCTCCCTCCTGCGTGCCGACGCATCATGGCGCGTCCCGTCCGCCTCCCTCCTGCAGGGCGCACGCCTGACTGCGTACGAGCTGGTGCACGACGGCCTGCCGTCCACCCTCATTTGCGACTCGGCGGCAGCGGCCCTGATGGCCCAGGGCAAGGTGGACGCTGTGGTGGTGGGGGCCGACCGCATCGCGGCCAACGGCGACACGGGTGGGCAGCTGCTAAGCTGGCGTGGGGGTGCGGAACACTCGATGGGCTCCATGGGGGTGCGGTTTGCCAGACCGCACTGCAGTCAACGACGGTACAGACAGATGCAGTACAAGCCGCGGCATCAGGCTGGCGTGCCGGCACTGGGTCTGCCGTCTCCCAAGCTGTCCCAACTGGGGCAGCCTCGGCGCTCTTCAGCGCCACTGTGCATTCAACCGGAACCGCTTGCCCCGTGCCCTGCCCTGCCCTGCCTTACAGCCAACAAGATTGGCACCTTCTGCCACGCTGTGACGGCACACCACCACGACGTGCCTTTCTTTGTGGCGGCGCCCACCACCACCATCGACCCGCAGCTGGACAATGGCACCCTCATTCCCATCGAGGAGCGTGCAGCGGAGGAGGTGAGGACATCACCGCTTTATGAGCGGCTCCAGCAGTTGCCTGCCTGTCCCTGTCGAGTTGCTCCAGTGTCACGGCCCCATGCTGCGTTGGAAAGGTTTGCCCAACGGCGAGACTGCAACGTGGACCACGCCCTTGAATGGCCAGGTGGCAGCGCACTTGCCTCGGCCGCTGTGTGGCAGCGGGTGCTCAAGCCGGCTCACCATGCCTTTCCATTCCATCGCGCCCAACCTGCCCCCCTTCTTCAGATCACGCACTTCAAGGGTCAGCAGGTGGCGGCAGACATTGGCGTGTGGAACCCCTCGTTCGACGTCACGCCCGCCACCCTGATTGAGGGCATCATTACCGAGCGGGTAGGTTGCTGATTTGGGTGGATCTGGGTAGGTGCGATGGGGGCTAAGCTGTTAAACAAGCTAGACTAGTTGCGGTGGGCGGTGGCCACCCTGGTTGAGAGGCATCATTAACCGAGCGGGTGAGGTTGGGTTTGGCTGAGGTGCATGTGTTCAGGGCCAAGAGCCAATGGTTAAGAAGGCCAGTGGACTGGTGGCAGTGCGCCAGGCAACCGCCCATCATCAACTGCCCGACGCTCCCCCTTTTGCCACACCCTCTTGGCATTCGGCAGGGCATGGTTCCCAAGGCCTCAGGCTCAGCGGCAGGCTTTGCCATCCGCCCCTGGCTGGCAGCAGCCGACGACGGCAGCAGCGGCGCCGCAGCCAACGGCAGCAGCTCTAAGCTCGCCACGCAGCCAGGTGCGGTGCGGGGCGGGGCGGGGCGACATGACCAGCCAGCTTAACGAGCAGGTGTGCTTGAACAACGGTGCAAGCAGCTTCACGTGCTGCAGTGGGCCATCCAACGGAGTGCGATCTCCTTTTTTCCTCGTTTCCTCTGCCCTGCAGGCTTTGTGGCCCTCAACTGCGACACTGTGAAGGACTATGTGGCTGCCCGCCCGCAGCTGGCCAAGCATGTGGGGCCAGCCAGCAGTGCCGCCACCTGGACGGGTGCGCTGTGCGCCGTGCTGTGCCGTGCTGTGCTGTGCTGTGTTGTGCTTTGATATGCCGCCTTGTGCTGGAGGCTGCGTGCACACTGCTTGCTGTGAGGTTGCCCTGCTGGTGGTTGGGGTTGCAGCACCACTGGCGCGGTGGCTGGATGCACGACACCTCATTTCCCATCCCGCAGTGAACACAGTGGGCGATGGGAAACATCAACATGGCATGCGGCCTCACCTCCCAATCTTCTCACCTCTGGTGCTGCAGTGGACGAGGTTGGCGATGGCAACATCAACTTTGTGTACATCCTGAGCGGCCCGGCCGGCCAGCTGTGCCTCAAACAGGCGCTGCCCTTTGTGCGCTGCGTGGGCGAGGGCTGGCCCCTCACGCAGGTGCGCGCGTCTTGGTTCTCAGGCGCCTGGGCTGTGGGCAGGCGTGCAAGGAGCGGTCTGTGTGCGGCTGTGAGCAGCTGAGACCTGAGGCAACACGGCTTGAGGCCCACTTGCATGCTTGCGGGACCGGGTGTGCAATGGGGAGGAGGCGCCGGTGGCTTGCTGCCACTCACAGTCTGTCCACTTGTCTACTCTCGCCATCCACTGCCCACAGGACCGTGTCCGCGTGGAGGCAGAAGCGCTGGTGGCGGAGGCGGCGCACTGCCCGCAGCATGTGCCGGCGGTGTATCATTACGATGCGCGCATGTGCATCATTGCCATGCAGGTGGGATGGGT
>RRZL01000032.1:1215749-1236168 GCA_006782975.1 Chlorella sp. Dachan
GGGTGGGTGGGTGGATGGGTGCATGTTGTTATGGATGGCGCAGAACCGCAACATCCTGCACTCCCAGCCCACGACTCGCCACTGCGTCCATCTCACGCCAGACCTGGCTGCCCCCCGGTGTCTCCACCGCAGTACCTGGCGCCGCCGCACATCATTGTGCGCAAGGGATTGATCCAGGGCGTCATTTACCCGCAGCTGGCCGACCACCTGGCGGCCTTCCTGGCCGAGACGCTGTTTCACACCAGCCTGCTAGCGATGCCCAGTGACGAGTTCAAGTGAGGCGCCATGGTGTGCGGCTGGTGCTGCGGCTGGTGCTGCGGCTGTGCTGTGATCGCTGCACACACATGCAGGACTCGGCTCAGCGGCCGCTGACCCGCGCCTTGCGTACAACAGTGCGGCTGCTCGGCAACAGACTCGGCAATAACATGCTACTCCCCCAACTCAACCGATGTGCAGGGCCAAGGCAGCCCAGTTTAGCAATGTGGACATGTGCCGCCTCACCGAGCAGGTGCGCTGTGCAAGTGTGGCGGCTCCATTGTGCGCTGTGCAGCTGCTGTGCTGCGACCTGCTGTGCTGCGACCTGCTGTGCCGCTCTTCCAGCGATTGCAGGGCCTCCAGGGGCGGCGTGCTCAGCATGCCCGGGCCAAGCACGAGGCGATGCTGATGGCGTTCCGCCCCGTCCTATACGCCAACCTGATCCATTTTCGTTGGCCTTGGCTGTGGTTCAGGTCATCTTTACGGACCCCTACTACTCCGCCCAGTACAACCGGCACACCAGCCCACAGGCAAGCGGTTGTGTGCCATGCTGCTGGGCCCAGGGCTTGCGCAACTGTCCTTCACACGTGCTTGCGCAACTGTCCTTCACACGTGCTTGCGCGGGCGGGCTTGCAACCCGTGGCACCAGCAAGTCTACCTTACGAAGCACTGTTCTGTACGCCTGCCCTGGGCCCAGTGCCAGCCAACCACAAGCTGAGCGCCTGTACGTTCCTCTTGATCTGTGGGTGCAGCTGGATGCCGATGTGGCGGAGCTGCATGCTGATGTTGCGGCGCGTGTGGCGGCAGCCAAGCTCAAGGTGGGCTGGACTGGTTTAGTTTAGTCAAGTTGTGTGGCACGCAGGGTGGAGGAGCTGGTGCGCACAGCAAGCAGCTCGGGCAGTGCGAGTTGCGGGGGATGTACGCTCTTGCAAGCTCGCGGCACGCCGCCTGGCTTCAGATGCCGTTTTCTTGCTGTCCACACCACAGGCCAAGTTCGTTTTAAAGCAGCGACGCCAACTCATATCCAAACCATCTGTTCTGGCCCTTCCCTTGCACATCACAGGCCAAGTTCATCCAGAACCAGGAGGCGCTGCTGCACGGCGACCTGCACACCGGTTCAATCATGGCCACGGGTGCGCGCTGTGCTGCGCCCACCGAAAATGTTCCGACGTTGATGATGCCTGTTTGCTGCGGGCAACACGCGGCATTGCGCGTCGACATGGCTCGCGTGCGGCTTCAGCCTGCCCTGCGGATCTCCGCCCCTGCCCCGTTCCAGCATCAGCCAAGCCTGGCCTTCGCTTTGTTTCCAATGCAGAGGAGACCACGTACGTGATTGACCCCGAGTTTGCCTACTACGGCCCCATGGCGTTTGAAGTGGGCAAAATCATCGCCAACCTGCTGCTCTGCTTCTTCGCCCTGGACGGCCACGCCTCTGGTGGGAACAGTTGTCAGTTCACTTTTTTAGAACATTGGCGCACACTTGTCCTGCCCTGCAGCGGTGTATTCTTGCTGGCGCGCCGTTTTGTGTCCTGCTCTGCAGCAGTGCACTCTTGCCTGGCGCGCCCTTACGATGCCATGCTATTCTGCGCTTCCGCCCCACGCCCTGCACCCAAGCCTCCTTCCTGTGCCCCCACCCCACCCCCCACCCGCACTCCCACCCCTTGCCCCATGCAGCTGCGGAGCCGCGCAGCGCGCAGCGCACCTGGCTGCTGGACTGCGTGCGCCAGCTGTGGGGCGGCTTCCGCGCCCGCTTCCTGGCCCTCTGGGACCAGCACGGCAGCAAGGGCGATGCCTACCAGGCACAGCTGTTTGGCAGCGGCGGCGGCGAGCAGGTGTGCGGGTGCTGTGCATGCTGCGTCACTGCTGTGCATGCTGCGCCGTCGAGCTGGGGGCACATTGCAGGGTGAGATGGTCTGCTGCAGGGGTTGCAGCCGCGGGCGGCAGTTGGACGGCACCCCTGCGCCCCCACCACCCATCTCAACTCGCCCTCACCGCCGCCGCAGTCCCAGGCGGCGCAGCAGGCGGCACAGGCGGCCTTCATGTCCGACCTCTGGCGCGACGCGCTCGGGTTTGCGGGCGCGGTCATTGTGCGGCGGCTGGTGGGCATTGCCCACGTGGCGGACATGGACAGCATTGCAGGTGGGTGCACCGAAGGGGTGTGTCAGTGCTTGGCAGGCAATGTTCCCAAGGGCTTGGCTTGCATTACGCACATTGCCGACATGGACAGCAATGCCAGCGGGCTTCCTGACTGTTGCTTGCTGGAGGGCGGCTGGCGGGCGTGCCCGTGTGGGGAGTTCTAGCAGCGTTTGGGTTGAGGGGTGGGTGTGGCGGCTCATCCATCCGCCACCTGCCTGCCATGCCCCCGTAGGCGCGGACGTGCGGGCGGTGTGCGAGCGGCGCGCGCTGCGCTTTGGCCGCCGCCTGCTTACTGTGGGCGCGGCCGAGGTTGCTGATGTGGTGCAGCTGACGGACCTTGCAGAGGCGGCGCGGCAGGATGGCCAGCAGCCCTGCTATCCCCTGTAAAGTAGCAGCGGCCGTGCAGCTGGCTGCTTGGATGGGCGACCAGAGTGCAAGTTCGGGCATGCAGCATGGTAGCACAGTAGCGCAGCACATTGGCTGGCCATGGCAATGTTTTGCAACGTCTTTGCCTTGCATGGCTTCCCTCCGCCCTTTTGCAAGCTGGCTCCTGGCGCGATACACCGATGTAAAGCCCGCGTGTGCTCAAAACCGGTGCCCTTGCACCAGCGCAAATCGTCAGTCTTACACTCTCGGATAGTAGCGGGCGGATCCAGCCAACACGCGCCAGGGACAAAGCAGGGTTCAGTGCGAGTGCTTTCAAAAAATTTGGGAGGCCTGAAGATAGCATCATGTGGTGTGCGTTGAGTTGGGGTAAAAAGGATGAAATGGGGCGTGCCTGGGCCGGGCTCCGCAGGGGGCTGTGGCACCGCTTCTGCGCACGCGGCAACACAGCGGCTGCTTTGCACGCTGTGTGCCACGGCTGCCCAGAAGGGAGTCAATGGAGCAGCCACCCAGCTGGAGCAGAGCTGGGCGCTGCCGCTCCTGCTGCTGCTTCTCACACCGCCTCAATCTCATCCTCAGCCTGCAGTGGTTGGTGTGGGCCAGGAAACACATGTGCAAGGTTGATACACGCCCACGTGGACAGGGGGGACACGGTGCAGGATCGCTCCACTGCACAATCAGTCATGCGTCCACGAGTGCAGCAGCGCGCACAGGCGCATGCGGAACAGGCCACTGCTGGGCGCAAGCCAGCCACCAGTCGCGCCTGGAATCGCTGGAATGCGCAGCCCGGCCAGATGCGCATCCCGGCCAGACCCAGGGGGGACAATTAAACCAGACCACAGCAGCAGCTCACCAGGTGCGCAAGGACCTTGATAACCTTGCCGTCGGGACCGTCCACCTGGAACTGAACCTGCAGAGGGCCAGCAGGTCACCCGGCGGCAAGTGCGTGTTCAGACGTGTTCGGCAGGTAAGCATGCCCGAGCGCCGGCTGCCGGCTGCCGCACACATCTGCGCTTCGCAGGTCTGCAGCTGGCTCGGCCGCCACACAGCGCACTCCCACTGCGTTGAGTTGCCGCTGTGGGCTGTGATCAGCCTCCCAGTGCTTGCCTGAACAGGCAGGTTGGCCGACAGCTCGTGCTTCTTGCCGTCGTGGTGCTTGTAGTCACGCACCTGCGAGGGGCCAGGAGTCGAGGTGGTGTGACGGGGTGAACCTCTACCTACATCGGTTTTGCTTGCAGGGAGCAGTGGCCAGCCTGGTGTTGCCGCCTGTTGGAGGCTGCAACCAGCCCCTTGGGCCACGAGGCAAATCAACCGGCAGCTCACATCGGGCTTGAGCACGGTGGCCTCCCGCCCCTGCAGGTCCAGCCCCCCCTTGAACTTGGCCACGTGGTACACCTGCAGGGCAGCGAAACGTACTGCTGAGGCGCCTGCTGGCCGGCGCTAGGCTCGCCCAGCATGATTGCACGTGCGAGGGTCCGCCGCTCGTGTACCATCGCGGCAGCGTGTAGCCAGCGCATGGAGCCGACAGGGGCTACAGCTGGCCCAGCATGCCCCCTGTCTGCCACCTCGCACCTTGACGGGCGCGGTGACGCGAATGCGGGAGCCGGCTTCCAGTGCAGCCACCGGCCGCGCGCCGTTGTCCGACGCTGCACGGGTCACCGTGCGGCGGCCGCCCACCGCCGCCGCTGGCCGCGCCTGCACGAAGGTGGCCTGCATTGCGCTGCTACCCTCTCGAAAGTGCGCTGGGGCCGGGCTGTGGCGGGCGGGGAGGCCTGGGAGGGAGGCTGCCAAAAGGTGAGGCTGCAGGCGGCTCGTAGACGCGGCTGCCGGTGGTGCGGATCAGAGACGAGGCAGATCGGGGACTGGGTGGCCTGCCAGCGGCTGCAAGGGCCGCCCTGCTGCCGCATGGCCACAGCAGGGGCTCATGTTGCGGGACGGGGCCTGAGGCTTGGAGCGCACCGTCCCATTGTCGTCTGGCATCTCAGTATTGCTGGCACGGAGTGCAGACAGCGTTTCGGGCGCCGTATCTGGCACAGCGGAAGGGCACCAGTCGGTGAGCAGGCTCCGGCACCCACGAGCTCATTTAGCATTGAGCACAGCCACCGCCTATCGCCAGTAGTACCGGCGACACTGCACGGCAGGCAGAGGCCCCCGCCGACCCGCTCCCGCTCGCCGCCACTCGCCGCCGGGCGGCCACGAGCCGTGCACCACTAGCAGCCGGTCTAGATGGGCAACTCATTGTGCACAGGTGGCGGCTCTGCCGCCGTCAAACTAGCGGCCAGCAAGCAGACGTCCAGCCTGAGCCGCCGGTCGGCGCAGAGCACCGGCAGCACCGGTAAGCCGCCGCCGCAGACGCTGAAGAACATGCATTGCCGCCTACACGCATTGCCACCAGACATGGCTCGATGTGCGTCCACCAGTGGCTGTCACGCTGCCCGTGCACACCCTGCAGGCAGGCTGAGCATGCAACTCAACCGCATTAGCAGCCACCTGAACCGCATCTCTAGGTGGGTGTGTGGGGGCGCTGGGTGCCTGCACTCCAAAGCATGCCAGTCGGCCCGGGTGCTGCGCAAGGGGCGTCTTGCAAGGCAGGCTGCGGCTCATGCCCGCCGCATCAACTGCTCCTTGCCTCCTGCAGCCGAGTGCTGCATTCGTGGCGGGGGCGTGTCGACACTGCTGCCGCCGCCGCCAACCGGCACCAGCTGGAGGGCAGGCTGGCCGAAGTCCTCAAGGTGCCAAGCTTGGGTAGTTTGAGAAGGAAGCGTGCTTGCCGAGCAGTTGCGTGTCCCCTGCATGGTTTGGGCGGGGCGTAGATAGGCACCCATGCTGGTGCCAATGTTGGGACGATTGGGCTCCCGCCTCACCCGTGCTGCCACCCAACCCAACCCGCTGGTCCACACCCCATGCAGGTCAAGGCGGCGGCGGGCCCGCCCCGCCCCGCCGTGGGCTTCAACCGCCTGCTGCTGCGCTTCCCCGCCCTGCACGACGGCTTTGCCGCTGCGCGCGCTGTGTTCCGCCAGCTGGCCGGCAGCGACGCTGGGGAGCTGAACCAGGCGCAGATGCGGGGCGCCTGTGCGCAGCTGGGCTACCACTTAGATGATGCCACGTTCCAGCGCATCTTCGGCGCCGCCGACATGGACCACAGCAGCACACTGTGAGCGCTGGGACGCTGGGCGGGCATGCTGGGCAGGCACGGGTCTGCCGTGGGCTGGCCATGGCGTGGAATGCTCATGCACCGTGTTGCCCAGGAACCCAGCTCCCTGCCTGCCCTGCTCACGCCGCCCTGCCCCACACTGCCCCCTCCCATCCACTGCTGCGCAGCAACCAGCACGAGTTTGTGGCAGTGCTGGCCATCCTGCACATCCTCAAAGTGGGTTGGTGCTGCTGCCTGGTTCCTGGTTGCTACATGAGTGGATGGGGTTGGGTGGGCTGCCGCCTGCTGCGGCCGTGTGCCTGTGCCTGCGCGAGCATGCAGCGTGTGCGTCGCAGCATAGCACAGTGCACCCCGTGCTCAGGCTGCACCCGCTCGACCTGCAACCATTTCCAGGGCCCCGAGGACGAGGAGAAGGTGCCTGGGGAGGTGCTCCAGGCGCTGCAGACAGCTGAGGACGCCTTCCGCTGCTGCATGTCCACCAAGGACGGGTGAGGGCAGCAAAACGTCCCCTTGATCCTTACTGCTTTGGGGACAGCTGGCCCTCGGGTTCCTTCCGCTGCTGCATGAGGGCAGCACGCTGCGTGGTCAGTGTTGCTGCGCTGTGGGGTCATGCGTTCCTCCTTGCCAACTGTGCAGGTACCTGGACATTGATGAACTGACCCGGCTCATGCACGAGGTGCGCTGCCCGCTGTGCACCACATGCCGTGCGCTGCCGCTGTGCACCACATGCCGTGCGCTGCCCGCTGTGCGCCACATGCCGTGCAAGTCGTGCGAGCGGATGGCAGGTAGTCTGCACGAGGCCAGGGACGAGTTGGGCCCCAAGCTTGCTGTGGCTTCGAGCAGCAGCTCCAATTTGCTCGGGCTGGCCGCTTGCCCGGTGCCCCAACCGCAGGGTACCACCGACAAGGTGCAGCACTCGGCCAGCGGGGGCATGGATGGACCTAACCAGACCTTCTGTGCTCAGACCTTCTGTGCTCAGACCTTCTGTGCTCCAACCGGTTGTTGCCTGCAGGGTGCCACCGACAAGGTGCAGCACTCGTCCAGCGGGCGCGGCGGCGACCCAATCAAGAGCATCGCCGCCCGGCGCTTTGCTGAGCTGGACAGGGAGGGCACCGGGCGCGTGTCCTTCCTGCAGGCAAGCAGCTAGCATGGTTGGGGCTGTTTGAAGGTGACACAGGCCCACATGCCACACAAAGCGTGTTGATGCTGATGTGGGTCTGCCGAGCCCTCTTGCCATGCATGCCCCCTAACACACCCATGTGCCTCCTGGCGCCCCCGCAGTTCCTCTTCTGCCTGGAGCACTGGGTTGAGGATGCCGAGGAAGAGGAGAAGCCGGTGTGAGCCACCCCAGCACAGCAGCGCACACAGCTGCCGCCGCCACGCGGCTGCGGCAGCCGCATGTGTGAGGTGTTCAAGAGTGCGGACAGCAGCAGAGTTTGCATCAACTTTCCGGCCAGGCAGGAGCGCCCGCAGGCAAATCCAGGCGCCGCTGCAGGCACTACCGTTTCCAAACGCTGGCTGGCAACCTCACCGACATTGACACTTCAATTGGAGCCACCGAGCTGGCTGGGATAATGTTATCGTGTCTGCGCTTGCGATACCCCCCATTCATCTCTCCTACCGTGTTGCACCTCCGCCTCTCACATCCAACCTGTACACACACTCTTCTGCCACCACTGCTACCCCGCACCACCCTTTTGAGCAACAAAGCCGTTGAGAGCGCTCGAGAGTGCTACCTCTTCGGCTTCCCTCGCCCACCTCTGCACGTGGCACCTTTTGTGGGACTGCCCTGCTGCAACATGCCAGGTTGCACAGTGAGGAAGTTCACCAGGAGATGCCGGAGTACTAGTCAATGCTCAGGGTGGGGGAAGCCTGCTGGGCGCGCCGGCGCCGCTGTGTGCTGCCCTGCTTCAGCGATTGCCCCTCTCTCGCCTTCTCCCAGCTGCTTTCACCCTGATCAACTCCAGTCCACCCCGCCATGAGCCGGCAGCTGCTGGAGCTCGTGCTGCTGCACCCCGACCCACCCCAGGAGGCCCTGCTGGCCCACCTGCCCGCCGTCCAAGACAGGTGGGGGCGGGCTGGGCGACAGGAGGGGCCTGGGGCCCTGTCAGGCAGCACACTGTGCGCCCCGGCCGTTCAGGCTGCCGCTGCCGCCACCCACCTTCCTTGCCTGCCGCTGTCGGCCCCACTCCGCCTCGTCAGCTCCCCTTGCAGGCTGAGCCTGGCCGCCACCTGCAAGGCGCTGTACCAGGCCAGCGGCAGCTGGTACGAGGGGATCAGCATCAATGTGCGGCTGGGCGCAGCCACACTGTACGACTGGGGCAGCTTTGCCCTTGCCATCGCCGTACCCGCTGGCGGCTGCCCATTGCCAGCTGCCGCCAGCCATCTCTGCCCTGAGCAGCTTGCAGAGCCTGGCAGCCAGCCGCATGCAGATGGAGGGCGATGGCGGCTGGCAGCACTTAGCGCTGCTCACCGGCCTGACATGGCTTCACTTGGACTGCTGTGGAGCAGATGGCAGCGGGCAGCAAGCGCTCGCCTTCTTACCTGCGCTGCCCCAGCTAGGTAGACTTGAAGCTGAGAGAGTGCGGGCTGGGAAGCGTGCCGGCCAGCGTTGCACTGCAGACGGCGTTGACTAGCCTGGACCTAAAGCTGCAACCAGAGGTGCGTTGACGGGGCCCCGAGGCTGAGTGGTGCGGCTGGCATGGAGTGTGCTGGGCATTGGCCCATCAACCCAATCGGCCCTCTGCCCAACCACCCCACATGCCATCACACCCTCTGGTCTGTCTCACTCTGTCCTGCAGGCTGGTGAGCGGGTGGCAGCACCTGCACCCGCTGGCACGCTTGCAAACGGGCAAACTGCCTGCTCGTCTGGACTTAGACACCGTCCCGGACCTTTCGACTCTGACTTGCCCCACTGAGCTGGCCCTGGCTGGACGGGCAGCTGCGGCTGGTGGCTGGGAAAACTTGCGGCCCCTCACACGCTTGCAGCTCCTGGATATACTAGGCGTTCACCCGCCACAGATGCCTCCTGCCTTCGCTGCCCTGACCGCGCTGGAATGGATCCACTCTAGTCTCGAGTGCCCCTGGGCAGGGTCCGTCCTGCAGCAGCTGAGCCAGATGCGGCGGCAGCGCCGCTAGGCAACCCGCGCTCCCAGCGGAGTGGAGCCCACTCGCAACCTCTGCTTTGCGTCAAATGTACATTGGTCTACAGCATGCTCAAGCCTCCTCCATTGGCACCTGCACTGGCCTCAGTTACAGAGCCACTGCGGAGCTGAGTCCTGCTCGGGCACATGCACTTGCCTCGCCCCTTGCGGTGCTTGCCCTTTGCGGTGCTCGCCCCAATGCCACCAGCTTCACCTTCTTGCCCCTGCAAACTACCCTTAGACTGCAATGCGTAAATGCTGAAGCGCAGCAAAGCTGTGGGGCACATGGAAGCACCTTGCGCTCATCAGTCAACGCCGGTGTGGCGGCCGCCTTCTTGTGCCGCCGCTCATGTGCCGCCGCTCATGTGCCATTGCCTTCTGCCTCCACACGCCAGCCTGCCTGACTCGCTGCCCACCAGCCGACATGAGCACGCTGATGGAGCTCGTGCCCGCTCTGCCGCCTCGCCTGTCAATGCTCAACCGCTAAACAGCCTGCATGCATTCTGCCCTTTGTGACTGCTTTTCCGACTTATCCATCCGGTGCACAGTAACGCCCATGTGGTGCACAGTAAGGCTGCTTACAGGGCATGGTAATAACTGCAGCACACAGCTTTAGATGCCAGGAAGCAAAAATAGGGCAGTCCCCGTGATGTAGAAGAAAGCAGATGGCAGCACTAAAGTGTGCATGCATGGTTCCCGTACTGCAGACTAAAAATTGCGGAGCACACGCGTTCAAATCACTGGAAAAGGGGGTGTCAGGTGGGGCATGCTCACCCATGATCATGCCCCTGCACCCACAAAATGTTTGTAGCTTCAGTTACACGCGAAGAGGAAGCGCAGCCGTACCGTAATAATCTTAGAGAGGCCTTGGAATGCGTGATTGGGCTCCTTCGTATTGCTGGAATTAACCGGCAGGCTGCCGCACTCTCACACACAGGCTTTCATGGGGGAGCAGCTGCCGCGACTCCTGTCTGGCGCTCTTCATCAAGTCATGGGCGTTGGTGGGGTTTGGCGGGCCTGTAGTGGGCGTATGTGGGCTTTGGTGCTGGGCGCAGCGCCCTCTGCCTGCTGCCGCCTGGGTTGTCCCTGGCATAGGCGCCGGCCGCCCTCAAACCTTCGTGCACTGCCAAGGGATGGATGGAGGAGGCACAGGGCATGGCATGTTTCTAGATGCAAACAGGCTGAAATGTAGTATGCTTCCGGCTGCCGCCAAAACACCGCGTGCGTTGGCCTCACCAAGCAGCAAGGTGAGCTAAGCAGTGATGGCCAGCCAACACTCACCATCAGGCCACCCAAGCGCAAACGGTAGCCGTTCCTGCACTTGAGGCAGCGCCAGCTGGGACGGCATTGCTGGCAGTTGGTAGGGCAGAGCCGGTTCTGCGGGCGTGGAGTGCCAACAACAGGCTGGTTGGGTAGATGCTGGAACAGATATGATAACGGCAAGTGGGAAGATGGCTCGTCCGTGCCACGGACTGTGTGGCTCAAGCATTGCTCTCCTCCCTGTTCAGCACTGGGTGTGCACACTAAATCCGGGTGGGATCCCACCCGGCCTCGCTATCCCACCCGGCCTTGCCTGCCAGACTCCCGTGCCAAGGGGCCGCGGAGCTCCGAGGGCGACATTGCGCGTGCTGGAGTCACACTTGCCGCCCAGCAGCGGGTACGTGGTCCGCAGAATACCAAAGGTAGACTGCGAGGAGGCAGGCATGCGGCAATGGCTTTCATACCAGTGACTCAACGCGCTGCCTGCATCTCGTCCAAGTGTGTGGCTCCATCCCCCTTACCAAGCCCTCTGTGTTGCACACAAACACCCTGCAACGGTGCACCGGCGTCCACGTGCTTCGACCAACTCGCCTCAGGCATGCCAGTGCTGGAAATGTTGCGCAACGTTGCAATGATGTCCCTCACAGGCTCCAGGTCAGCGGTGAGGTCGCGGGCCAGCCTGTCGGCTGCAGCCGTGACCAGCGTGTCTACCGTGGAAACCACGTCAGGGCAGCGGTCGCGGGCCAGCTTGCCTTTCGACTGCAAGTAGTGAGCGGACGACAGCATGGGTTGCAAGACTCTGGCTGCGTGGTTGGCTGACTGCAAAAGCCGCTGCCTCGGAACACTGTTGATCAGGTGGTTCGACCATTGCAGTGCTGGCAAGCACTGCCAGCCATGACATCCAGCTGTGGGAGACCCGTTTGCCTTTTGCAGATCTTCAAAGGGGCCCACAAAGTCCGACCAGTCGCCGTTGTTGTTGTCCACTGAAACACAGCGGTCCCATGCCCCTACTCACAACGCACAGCCAGACAGTGTGGCGGGTTAGTGGCCTCTTTCATGGGCAGGGCACTGCCCCAAAATCTTCCAACCCCAAGCATCGGCTGCTGAGGAGGCTCACCGTCACACAGGTGTATGTTATTAGGATCGTAGCACATGTGCAATCCAATGGCGGTTGTATAGTACCCGCATTCCAGAAAGTACCGGTACACAGGGATGCAACGTTTGCTGAAGGTGGTACCCTCGTCCTGGCAGCTGTTGCGAACCTGCTTGCAGAACCACGATTGACCAAGGCAAGGCAAGTTGAGTGCTGCCATTTGTTGAGTGGCAGCAGCGGTTCAAAAGCCGGGTCATCTGCCATCTGATGTACTAGCTGTAGGCCGGCTGCTTCACAGGCAGCGCATTACCCAGTGGACGCTGTTCCAGCGCTCATTGTCAAGCATGCGGGCACCAGCAGGGCAAGCAAGTGCAAACGTGTTGGGCCTACCTTGCCCTTCACGGTAACCACATGGTTCGGATACATGAAGTACCTGACCGTGGGAACGTGGGCAGATGGGGCCGTGAGTGGCACACATTGTGCATTAAAAACGCGCAATGGCCCCTGCACTGACGGCTGGCGGGATGTTGCTGAGCACAACCAACTCTTTGCCACTGCCACCACCTGGATGTTGACCTCCCACGCACCTGTAGGAATACCTGCAGTGGAAAAGTGCAGCAGTCATCAATCAGTCGCACCCTGGCTAAAGCGCGGGCATGAGAGTGGCACTTGTCAATGTTTCGCGACTTCACGCCGAGCTTGATGCAGGGTCTCACCTAGTATTGAAGGCAGTAACAGAGCCGCAAGCACAGGACTGTCTGTTTCCCCTAGGGAAGGGCCACTCCACGTTGTCTGGTGCGTAGTTTTCATGATACATGTTGGGGCGGCTCACACTGTTGACTACGCGAAGCAGTCGCTCAGGGTCGAGCGTGATTTTGTAGCTGCAGCACAGGGAGGGATGGTGTGGACAGGTGTCTTCTGGGATGGGACTGGGAAGCGGTGCACGCCCCACCAAAATGCCAAACGGAGCTGAGAAGGTTGAGGGTGTGGCAGTGCAGCGACTGCTCCTCCGGCACAACATTTGCCTGTGCAACACCGTCGCTCAGCCCACCGCACCGAGCTTCCAGCTTGTCAGCCATTTCATCGGCGAACTGCTTCAGCTGAGCATTGGTGCCACTGGAACCATCCAGCTGGAGATGATGGTAGAGTGCAACATGGTGAATGTGAGTGGGTGGAGCTAGGTGGCGGGCACACATCAGGCACGGGTTGGTGAGCTGGTATGGGCGTTTGCTTTGAGAATGCCAAGGCATGGTACCGCATGCGCATGGCCCACGCCCCTCCCACTTGCCTGGCAAGCCTTCCCACCAGGCACTCACCATGACCAGTTGCTGCAGGAGGAGCACCTTGGCCAGAGCTCCCTGTTGCAAGCTAGGCGCAGGGGGTGGGGGTTATGCCCTGGATGAGGCAAACACTGCTGCTGGCCAACTTGTTGCATCTGCCGATGCGACGTGATTTGAGCTCCCCTCGTGTGTTCCCACCACATTCACGCCCAACTCAGAGGGTGTGCTTGTGACCCACCTTTGCGAGTGCTACCGCCGCCTTGGTGTCCAGCCTGCGGAAACAGAAGTGAGGTCTGTCAATGGTACGGTCCATTTCGTAGGGTTTGGAGGGGCGGTGGTGATACCACCGCAATGCATTGCAGCCTAAGCTGAACAGCATGGCAACCACTTGCCAGGAGCTGAATGCGTTGAAGTTGTTGACTGCAACAAGGATGGTGAAACGGCAGGAGCTTTCGGAGGGTTGATCAACCAAGGAGAAGGGGGGAGCAGCTGGCTGGAGAGCACTGCCACACGCTCACCTGTGTCCTTGCTCGCAAACAGCGCCACCACCTCCTGCCATGAACACAAGGAGAGCCAAAGGGCACACTCAAATGGAGGGGGCGAGATCCCAGCAAGCGTGCGCGTGCGGTCGGATTTGAGTGTAATGTCGCATTACGTTAACCGCAAGCGGCCAGAGCCAGCCTTCGCGCATGTGTTTGGGATGCATTGATCAGGAGCATGTGCCAACTGTTTCTCAATAGGGCGACGGAGGGGACACCCTGTGCTCATCCTGCTCCCCATCTTGCTGCTGTCTATGCAGTAGGCATGCTTCTCATCCCGCACCCACCTTCAGCGTGTTGACCGCCTGGGTGTGCGTGTAGACGTCGTAGCAATGGCCATCAGGGTCGCACACTCCTGTGGCGGGCTGACCTCCATTATTGAACAGGCAAGTCCTGAAGAGGCAGGGGAACGTGCTTGTCAGTAACAATGTGGTGGCTGCACGGCTGCAAGGCAAGCACAGGCAGCCCAAGTTCTCTGGGGGCCCACCCGCCACCCGCTGTCACCACGGCAGCAACACAGTTCTATGGTGAGCTCCCTTGCGTGCCTGAGTTTGTCTGGGTTGAAGGTGACGCCCTTAGGGCACGTCTGCGTCCCTATGGTGGCCACTTTATAGGCACAGTCCAAGCCGCCGGCGGCCGCGTTCCGCCGGCTTGGAGTCAGTCTTGTGACATTAAGGCACTGCATGGAGGTGGCAGCAGGGGAATGGTGACAGCACGACCAGTAAACCTGTGTTAAGTCGCTTTTCACGGTTCCGCTCTGACACAAGCCAGCAGATGCGCGCAATCCGCACCAGCAGCAGGCGAGCTGTGCAGGCGAGAACGGCGGCAGCGACAGTTGGGGCACGACACGCTGCAGAAAAGCAGCACGGCCCCACCGCGGCTCACGTTCATGGCCCCACAGGACTCGTAGAAGGCGTCCATGATGGAGTCGATGCCGTTATTGAAGCTGTCCAGGTCGGCATCATTCATTCTTTGGTCAGCTGGGGTGTGGGGCGGGGTGGGTAGCACAGCAACAAATGGGAGTTGTGAGTTGCAGAACATGCAATCGTGGCAGAGCACGCTCGGCGAAGCTGCCCCGTCCCTGTGCGTGCTTAGAGGGCCACGACAAAGCATGCCATGCATGGTGCGCCACAGGCACTGGTGGGCATCCAGCTATCAGGCCCTCCCATGCATGCTAGCACTACCGCACCCGCGAGGTTGAGGCCGTTGACCATGGCGTCCATCTGGCGGGGAGCAGGGAGGCGGCGCGCTAGGCGGCTCAGCCAGCTAGACAAGCTCAAGTGGCCAGGGGCAAGCTTAGGCAGGGCCAGGCACGCCTGCCTGCCGGCGGGACTTCCAGGATGTGCAAAGGGCAGCGCACTGGTGGCACCCACCAGGCCTCACGCATGGGCCGTCGTGCAGCTCACCTTGCAGAGCAGCAGGTCAGTGGACTGCTTGATATATACCTGCATCTTGTACGTTTCCCAGGCAGGATCAGCGGGCGAGCCTGCGAGAGGCCCACATGGACACAATGGGAGCGCACTCAGGAGCTGGCGACAGGTGCGCACCTGCATGCACCCAGCCCAGCAGGCCGCCAGCCATGGAGGGGCTCTGCATCTGCGCGCTGTTCGTGTGCACCGCTGGCACTGCTGCCACCATTGGCGCTAACCGCAGCACGGGGTCCAATGCAAGAGCACAGCTGGAGACACCAAGCAGGCGTTGTGCACATCTGCATGCAGCAATTCCCAGCCCCTCTTCCCCCCGCTGGGCCTACCCTCCAACCCCGCCAGGATACCGGCTCCCAGGCCGCCAATAAACTTCACTGGCCCTGCGGCTTGTGTCATGGCTGCGTGGGGGGTTGAAGCGCGGACCACGTGGTCAACAACCGCCAGGGGGTGCACGTCCCGGCAGGTATGCTCCCGTGTGAAGTCAGCGTGCCACGGGATCCCAAGGCCGCCCAGGGATGGAGGGAGGGGAAGCGCACCACCGAATACGCCCGACATGATGACCTTGACGCCTTTGGCTGTGTTTGTGCTGCCGGTTTCTGGTTTCTCGGGGTCAGGCAGCGCTAGGTAGTCACAGGCTGCAGCAGGAGGGCGGCGGCAGGGCAGCGTGGGGCTGGCGTGGGGCGGCGGCGCAAGCAGCAAGGGTCACAGGGCTGCCCGTCGCCCACCCGCGACGTGAGGCACTCACTGTCGCCACATGGTGCGACTTCGGAGCCCAACACGGGCCGAGGGCTGGTGGGGCGGCCGCCTCTCCTCGCCCGGGCAGCCGGGAGCCAGCCCGCGGCCACCATCGCAACCAGCAGCACAGCCAGCGCCCGAACGGGAGCGCGCATGGTGAGACGGAGGCCCGCAGGCAGAGCAACCGGGCGGGATGTGTCTTTTCAGAAAGTTTAGAAACTAGCTGCCCTTGTGGGGATGTGTGGGTTGCACAGAATCTTGATTGAGGTGGAGTTGGCCGAGAGAGGGGCTGAGAAGGCAGCTGCCGCTGACCTGGAGGGAACCGCAGAAGAACCTGCAAAGACCCACTGGCAAGTGGGAATGTGCGGGGGCTTAGCCAACCTAAGCCAGCGCAGCACGCCCGTTGCCTAGCGGGGAGGGGAGCCTGCAAGGAGCATAGCTGGCTCCAGCCATGCTAGCGAGCTGTCGCTCTTGCCATCTTGTTCTGTTGCATGCATGCTACACCGCTGCCCGCTGGTTGGCGCAGCCCCTTCTTCTACGTCACAGCCGCCCAACCCTACCGCCTGCTGCAGCATTGCTCAACGCACGGTCTGTATGCCACTTCTGGGTGTGGTCTGCAATCTGCAGCTGCATTCGCCACATCATGTGTGCTGGTTACAGGGCATGGCATGAGCCACAGGAAGCAGTATTAGAGCAGAGAGTCAGGTGCCAGTCCCCCGTTAAACACAGAGCAGGGGGGGCAGCATGACGCGGCATACAGAATCGGATGGTACACGCCGGGCACGTTACAGCACATGCACAACAGCAGATAGTCGGTTCGTGGGGCCGCATCCCCTCAGCTGAAGTCCCGGTCTGGGAAGAGCACAGGCGCCACCAGCGTCCAGCAGTAGAGCCCGACTGTGCAAGGGAACATGAAGGCAAGGTACGTGAGTTGCTGAGGAGGCAGGTTGCCAGGTGATGGCAAAGGGGTTGGGGCTGAGTCGCTGCAGATGCCGGTTCATCCGCACAACCATCTAGCTTGCATGTGGGCGGTGTGCAGCAGCAACAACGCGCCTCCATTCCCCTGCACTCACCGGTGACCCACTAGTCTAGTCTAGTCTAGTGTAACAGCTTAGCGCCAGCCCACTAGGGGCCCAATCTTCATGAGACTAAGAAATAAATCAAAGCTCACGAATGGCTGCACTCACCGGTGACCCACTGCGAGGCGACCTTGACCCACACGCTGGTCCAGCCCACGTTGATGAGGTACTGCGGGCGGGCACAGCAGGGGCAGTGGGTGCGAAGGTTGGGCAGACGGGTTCAGGGCGGGCCAGGGGACTCCCACAGCGCAGCAGCAGCATGGCAGGAGGCGCAACCCCTCGGCCTCCCTCTCCCATCCCTCGGCCCGCCCCTCCAAGCAGCTACCAGCCGCACCTTGGCCTCTCCCGCCTGGGAGCCCCAGCCTGTCATAAGCATGGCGATGTACATGGAGGCCAGCGCAAACACGAGGTAGAACTGCAGGCGGGGTGGGTGCGCACAGGGGCCAGGATGCGTGGGGGCGGAAGCGGGAGTCTGGGGTTCGATGCAAACCCAGGAACCGTACTTTGGCGCCCACAGCAGCTCCGAGGGCACCCTGCTACACTGCCACTCCAACACTCAGCCCACTCCAGCACTCAGCCCATTCCAGCACTCAGCCCACCTGCGAATAGTTGTACGTGACCTGCTCGTCTGGTGCAGGCACAATCTCGCTGGCGCCGCCGCCGCCGCGGTCCATGGCAGCGGTGCCAGGTGCCACCCCGTCCAGGCCGGCAGAGGTGCCCTCAGCCTCCAGCTGCCGCTCATGCCGCGCAATCAGGGGCTCGTCGTAGCCGCCCGTGCTGCAGGCGAGTGGTGCGATCCAGGTTGGAAAGGTCAATAGCCATGTGTCATGTGCTGGGGTCGGTGGCAGTGCTTGGACAAAGTGCCCCAGCAGGGTGATGCAGCAGAGGGAAGGCGGCATGATATGCGGCAGCGTAGGCTGCCCCCTGCGCTGCCCAACGTGCTGGACCTGAGACCCAACCTTGCGCCCCTGCACAAGGCAGTACCGCCCACCTGAATGTCTGGGTGTTGGACCCTGCTCGGAAGGCCGAGTACACAACCGACACGAGAGTGAGCAGCACGCCGATTGTGAGCGTGGTGGCGCTGGCGGCGCTCATGCGCGCGCCCAGCGAGTTGCACACATAATCGCGCGGCTCGCTCTGCAGGGGTGGTTGGGGTGGGTATGCGGTTGGGGTGAGCTGGCTGACCGGGCCAGGACAGCAGCAGCTGCTGCCAAGCAGCACCAGGTCATGCGTCACCGCAACAACCAACCCACAGCGCTGCCGTATCCTCCCCACCCAACCCTATCTGCTCATCCACCCCCACCCGCCCCTACCTGCAGCGCCGAGTAAGCGAGGTACATTGTGTAGAGGGAGATGCAGGCGGCGGGGAACAGCGAGCCGCGCTGCACCTGCACACAGGCAGACGGGGGCAGCGGGACGCAGGCTGTGAAGAGCTGTGCTGCGGGCAACGGTGCCACTGCTACTGTGCAGGGCACGTACATGCCGGTGATGTGGCAAACTTGAGGCGTCGCCGGAGCTGCTGCGGACTGTTTGGCTGCTGCATGCCTCTGCTGCACCGGTACGCAGCAGCTGGCCACACACGCCGCCAGTTCCCCCGCAGGCCCCACCCCACACTTGCCTGTGGGTGCAGGGTGATGAGTGACAGCACGATGCACAGCACGAGCGAGAGGGTGATAAGGGAGATGTTGAGGGAGCAGTCGGCGCCTCCCGGGGCAAACCAGTGGTACAGCAGGCCAGCGATGGTGATGCAGCCTGCGGGGCAGCAGGAGAGGGCGGGCGGACAGCGGCAATAACAATGCTGCACCCGCTGTGTGACCGGGGCAACAGCAAGGGTCCCTCAGCAGCGCCGCCTTGGGATCAGCACCTGCAGCGGCACGGCAGCGCAGCAGCACCAACTGCAGCTCTGATGCGTGCCTGCGTACGTGCCCAGCGTACCGCCCAGCAGCGGCAGGACAGCACGCGCAGCAGCGCGTGCAACTACTGCAGCGCTCACCCGCATATGCGCCCAGCGTGACCCCCAGCAACGCGTGGAAGTAGCGCCCATCCTCCTCCCCAGCCTCCACCCACGCGTCGTTCCAGTTCTGGGTCACGTCCTGCGAGGTAGCACAGTGAAGGGGCCAGCGGAGTGACAGCAATCAGGGGCGGGGTCGACCCATGAGTAGAGAAGCGCCACGCTGCCCCATGCCGCTGGGTTACACAATAACAGCGTGCAGCGAGCGCAGCGGCATAGCCGGCAGGAGCGGCAGCGGCGGCAGCAGTGGCAGCTCCAGCGGCGGTAGCACCTGCAGCAGCAGATCCCCCCCAGCTCACCAGCAGGATGATCATCTGGATGAGCAGGAAGAAGGGGGAGCCGAAGCGGGCGAGCCAGGAGTAGGCGCCCACCACCCCGGGCGGCAGGAAGAAGGGCAGCACGTTGCACAGCGCCCACAGGCCCAGCTTGAGCAGCCAGTGTCCTGCAGGTGCGTGGCAGGGTGCATGCGGCGTGCAGGGTTGCAGACGGGACAGCTTAGGGCTAAGGCAGCGGCGGGAGAGGTTCAGACGAGCCTGGCTCGATGCGCACAGCAGGCGACAGATTCAAAGCGCTGCGACTCTGCTGCGCGCCTCACCGTGGTGCAGCGCCGCGTCGCGCCGATCGCTCTTGTACTTGACGTCAAACATCACCACCGCCAGCGTGCCAAACAGGACCTGGCCGGGCAGGGTGGGGCAGGCATGATGGGAGCGTGGGCCCCGGTGCTGCCAGGGTCGCACCAGCGACAGCAGGCAGCAGAACACTTGCGGAACGCTTTTTCGTGGTTGGAATGCAACACTGTGCCGCCTCCCAGCACACGCAGAAGTGCAGAAGTGGCCCCTTCCACTCACAAAGTTCCCCATGCTGATGCGGTAGACGGCCTGCTGGCCAAACCAGGCGTCATCGGGGAGGTCGCCCGCAAAGCGGCGCACAATCCACTGCGGCCAGGGGCGTCGAGCGAAGGCCCTCATCCAGTCAGGTGCAACCTTGGTATAAAATCCACCACAGCCAGAGCAGTGCACGGCCAGAAGCGTGGCCAGCCGGCTGGGAAGGCGGCGGGAGGCGCCGAGGGCGCCGCCGCCACTACCGCCCGAGAGCGCACCGGCAGCTGCTTCAGGAGCGCGGGGCCAAAGTCGCGGGCCAGCCAGGCCGCCACGATGCTCAAAGTGAAGAGCAGGCTCCAGGCGGCGCGGGCGGAGCTCCTCAGCGCCTGCTGCGTGACTGCCGTGCAGCAGCTGCACGCGCAAGCGGCCGCCGTGCTGGCCAGGCACGAGGGGAGCCAGGCGACGGCAAACATGGGGGAGCCGAGGCTCGGCGGCCGGAGGTGGCTCGGCGGTGGCCTCTGTGGCTTGTGGGCAGCCCAGACCCGTGTTGGAGCGCAGCCACTGATTCAGGCTAACGCATGATCACCGCAGGATGGGCGCGCAAGGCCGCAGGAGGGGCTCGTGCCGCCACGGTCAGCGCCGCCAGCACGGCGCACTTGGCGCTCCCCACATCTTCCTGCCGCTGCCAGCTGTTTACTTTCCCAGACGTTGTTGCGTCAAATGGTGCTGCAAATGCTGTTGGGGGGTGCTGCCCTGTGGAGGCTACGTCCCCAGGCAAGCCTCCGCCGCTGAGCGGTCCCCCGCTGCCTCCCCCCCTCTCCCTCTTCACCCAGCGCATTGGGAGTATCAAGGTCTTACACAAAACTTCATAGCTCTAGCACATACATGGTGGGGAGCGTACAGGCGGCAGTGCGGTGCGACAGGGTCGTGTGATCTTCTCGGGGCGCACAATCGCGCGTGGGGCCTCGTACGTTCGTACGGCAAGTGCTTACGCCAGGTTCTTGGCGTACAGGGCATAGAAGTTGTTTGCGGAGGCGTCAGCCAGGTGGTCGTTCAAGTTCTTGATGGGGCCCTCGCCGGTGACGATGGCCTGGCAGGAAGG
>RRZL01000032.1:1236412-1265047 GCA_006782975.1 Chlorella sp. Dachan
CAGCGTAACACCTGTAAGCACCCGCTGGGCCCGCCACTAACCACAGGCTGCCCCCGAGCGCCCACCTTGAGCTCGGCGAAGGTGTCGGGGTCGTCGGCCAGGCCCAGGGGGTCAAAGTTGCCGCCGGGGTACACGGCATCCAGGCCGGTGCCGGCCGGGCCGCCGTTGACGCGGTAGCCCTCCACGTAGGACATGAGCACAACCTGGGGAGGTGGGATTGGAGGGGCGGGGGTGGGAGGGCAAGATGAGGTGAGCGGGGGACGAGGTGGGGTGGGCAAAACGAGGTGAGCCCGGGGTTGGGAGCGCTCCTGGTGCACACACACACAGCAGGCACACCCTACCGATCAGTCCCTGCAAGCCCTGGCCGACCCAACCACCCAACGCCCACCTGCACGATCAGGGTGGCCACGATGGACTGCGCGTTGATCAGGCCGGGGATGCCCAGGTACTGAATGCCGGTGTCGCTGAAGATCTCGGCGCCAGCCTTGAACCAGGGGATGTTGTTGGTGCCGGCCAGCAGCTCGGGCACCACGCAGCCCAGGGCGCCTGCACCGAGCAGGCGGGATCGCAGGAGACCAAAGGAGTTTGTGCGTGCGACCAGCCAGGCGCTTGCTGGCAGGACGAGGCGGCGACCAGAGGTTCACCCTCAACCACAAGCCGGCTGGGAGTGCCAACCAGCAGCTGCCCGGGCAGTCGTGTCAAGCAGGGCGCAGCAACGGCGGGCCAGCGTGCGCAGCGTGGCCCCTCACCAAGCATGGCCCAGCGGGCATGGATGACCTCGATCTCGCGGTAGCGAGCGAAGGTGGCGGGGTCGGCCGACAGGCCAGAGGTGTCCCAGCCGTAGTCACCGGGGAACTCGCCTGCAGCAGACGAGGGCGGGGCAGGGGGGTGAGCCAGCAAGTAAGGTAGGCAAGCAGTGGGCGGCAGGCAGGGCGCAGCAGCACGGCATGGGCATGGGCAACGCAAGCCGTTAAAACCGCCCAGGCCAGCACAGCTGCATACGTCTCCGCAGCTGGCAACACACCACCACTGCCTCCCACGCGCACAAGCCAGGCCACCGCAGCGCAGCCGGGCTCACCGGTCAGGTAGCTGGGCACGAAGTTCTCGCTGTAGGGGCCCAGGAACTTGGGGCGGTCGGGGCCGTACTGCGGGGGGCGGGGCGGAGGAGGGTACGGCAGACGCATGAGATGCGATGCAAAGGGATGGTGGAACGAAGGGATTGAAAGCGGGCAGGGATCGGGCCGTGAGGGTGGGCAGCTGCGCTGGGTTTGAGATTATAACCGCTGTGCCGCATGCCACCGGCAGGGCTGGCCGCCCGCCAGAGAGTGACTGCGGCACCCTCGGCTGCGTTCGCCAGCCTGTGGCTGGCAGGAGCGCGATACGGCCCATCAGCTGCTGCAACCTGGTCAGTCGGCTGCCGGCATCGGCCGATCAAATGGATAAGGCTGGGGTCGGGTCGGATCGCGGACGCTGCCACCACATGTGCTGCCGCCAGATCGCGCGCCGCCACGCCCATGGCAGCTGATCAGGATCAGCTCCATCAGCACAGCAGGCAGGCTGGCGCTGAGCCTGCAGGGTGCAGCAGGAAGTGGCCATATCCATCCACCCACCCCAGCCAAAGATTTGAACTTACCCACTGGCTGGCGCCAGAGGAAGACTTCTTGGGGGCAGCCTTCTTGGTGGTGGCCTGCTTCTGAGTGCCCTTCTGCAGCAGCAGCAACAGCAGCACAGGAACCAGCATGACGGGGCATGCCGGCAGGCGGGGGGGAACCGCGTGCTGCGGCTGGCTGATCCCCCGACTTGAGCGTCCCCGCTGACGCAAGCGGCGGAATGTGCACTGCGCCGCTCCAACCAATCGCTGGGGCTTGCCTTGGTGCCGGCCTTGGTGCCGGCCTGCAGAGGAAAGGGGACCAGCACCAGCCCAGTGAGCAGGCAGGCAGGATGTGCAGCGCGATTCCCGCCTTTCGCGCGCGTGCGGCGCGGCGGCGGCAGCGGCCCAAGCAGCCCCTCGGCCCCTCCCCGCACCTTGGTCTTGCCGCCGAAGGTGGCGGTCACCTTGAGGGACTGCGCAGCAGGCGGGCAGAGGGGAATAGAGTTGGTGGTGGGGGTCCCAGCCTGAAGGCTGTGCAGCGCTCGTGCGGCCTGTCCCTTGGCTGGCAGGCTGCTGATCCAGCCGATGGCGCCACAGTGCAGCTGCCGGGGCCGGCAGGAGCACGTGTAAGGCGCTGCGCACGCGGGGAGAGCCCTCGCCTCACCAGAGCCATGGTGGTCGGGTTGGGGGTGAACACGAAATGGGTGACCTCAACAGGGGTGGGGGCCTGAAGAGATAACCTGGCCGGCGGGCGGGAGCGAGTTTTAGCTCGGATGGAGGGCTGATTTGCTGAGCTCAGCAGGGCCCATGCAGGCCCTAACTTAGTACCTGGGCGCTTGTGAAGGCCATCTTGTTGCTCGTTGAATGGTACATTGTCCATGTGAGCAGCGAGAGGCGCCTGCCCGGTCCACACCCGCGCCCGCAGTTTTCGCCCGCGCGGCTCGCGCGTCGGCGGGTTGCCAGCTCCTCCCCAGCCAATCCGGGCGCTGCGTACTGGCTCTGAGTGCGCTCACATGGCGCACAGGACCACTGCAGCACCAAGATTCTCGGCCCCTTAGCCACCCAGGTGGCCGCTGCTGTCCTGGTGGCTCGCTGCTGGGTGGCTCTCCAGAGTGTTGCCCCGCTCACATACTTCTTGCTCCACACCACTCCTTCTGTTTGGAGCGTTTTGCATGAAATGACAGCATGAAATGGAGCAGCAGTCAGGCAGGAGGCAAGCAGCCACGGGCACGCAGCTCAGCACGATGCCGCTAGTCGAATGCGACGTCCGAGGCGTTGCCAGGGAAGTGCGCTCCAAACAGGCCCTTCAGGCCGCCCGGCGCAAACTCAACAGTGTCATGCGCTGCACCCACGCGCTGCACCAGGAGCGGCACAAAGTTGAGCGTGCCTCGCTGCGCATCGCCGCGGATCTGCACGGTGGCAGTCCATGTTTCGTGGGGCCCCAGCCGCGTGGCGGCCCGAGCCACCACTTGCATCGCGTCAGGAGGCTCATCCATCACTGCCACCGCCTTGCTGCCAGACGCGCCCCCGCTGCTGCCGCCGCCGCTGCTGTCGCTCCTTCCTGCAGCGCCCTTGCTGCCCTTGCTGCCCGGCTGCTTGCCCGTGCCGCCGCCTTCCGCAGGCTTGAGGGGCCGCCGCAGCAGCTCCAGCTGCATTTGCAGCAGCGTGGTCGCCTCTGCCTCCGTCTCCGTCAGCCGCAGCTGCACACCTTTGGCGATGCGAACGGCTGGCTGGCCTGCTGCTGCCGCCGCCTGCTTGCCGCCCTTGCTGCCGCCGCCCTTGCTGCTGCCGCCGCCCTTGGCCTTGCTGGGAGGGGGGCCCGTTTGGAACAGCCGGCTGCTGATGATCTGGTGCAGCAGGCGTTCATACGACTGCGGAGGTGGGGCAGGGAGGTGGGAGGGAGTGACAGAAGTGAACGAGCTCGCTAGACCGGGCCACCAGCGGCTTGTCTGGCACGAGATCGCTCGCAGCAGAGCAAGCTTGCAAGCCATGACCGCCGAGGTTGGCGGCTAAGCATCCGCAGGGATGCAGTGCAATTGTGGCACCCAACCATCCAGCGCACCTGGAGCTGCGCCGGTGACACAGATGAGAGGGGCCAAGCGCCCGCTGCCTCCGCATCGCCGCCGGACTGCAGCGCCACTGCGCCCTCCTGTGCGCCAGCGTGCGCAGCAGGCGCATCCCGAGCCAGCAGCTCGACCACTCCAGGCTTGACAGGCCGCACTTTCAGGCGGCGGGGGCTGCCGCCGGGACCGGGGGCAGCCAGCAGGGCGGCGCCACGTGGCGAGAACTCCAGCTCCAAAGCAACCAGGCCGAGCGAGGTGTCTGGGTGGCTCTCGTTCCAGTGCTGCGCTGCGGCCGCCTGCACACCCGCCAGCAGATGCATGACGCCCAGCGGCTGCTGCTGGTGTGTGTCGGCAGTGACAATGCCTGCAGCGCGCGAGGGGGTGTGTGGCGTGCAATGAGGCATGGCAAGGAAGCACGAGTCGTGAGAAAGGCGCACAACAGGGGCAACACACGTGAGCCACGCAGCCTGCCCGCAGCAGGATGCTGGCCTGCAAACCTGGCCTGGTGATTCGCCCAGTACAGCTGTGCAGCGGCCACAGCTGCATGGGATGCACCAAAAAAAACCACCCCACGTTCAGCCCCCACCTGCAAACTCCGACAGCGAGATTGGTGGCAGGTCGAGGCCGCGGCGCAGGCGCACTGCGCGCGCGCCACGCACCATCACTGCCGCCCCGCTGCGCAGCAGCACGCGATGCACCGTGCCGGCATCGCTGGCGTGTGGCAGGAAGAGCTGCAGGAGGTGAGCGGTGGGGTTGGGGGTGAGGTTTGGGGGTGCGGGTGTTAGGGGGTGAGGATGGGGGGTGCGGGTGTTAGGGGGTGGGAAGAATGGGCGGTTGGAGGGCAGGCATGCGAGGTGAGGAATCAACGTGCTGCTGCCCATCAACGTGCTGCTGTCGTGCATTGGGCCTGGCATCGGCAACGGGAGCCGCAGGCATGCCGGCACAGGCGATGTCTCCTAGCCCAGGTCCAATGCAGCAGCCCCGCTGTGCAAGTGGAAACAATGCGTACATACCCACCTGCAGTGCGGTGGGCTGCGACAGATAGACATCCACTGGCCCCTCGAGCGCAAAGTCGGGAAGCAGCGAGCCGCGGGCCACCGGTGACAGCCAGTCGCGATCCAACGAGTCCCAGTCGCTGGCCGGCAGCAGGCCGCCCTGCACGGCACGCGGGCGAGGCAGCGGCAGGGGGACAGGGCTGAACTGCAGGCCGAGCATGTGCAGCGGAGGGGCGCAGCGGGTGCAGGAGGCCAGTGAAAGAGCACTGCGCATGCTCACTGGGAGGTGCGGGGGCTCATTATGGGCAGCCTCTCAGGCAGCAGGGTCGCCCAGCAGCCAACGGCTCCCTGTACAAGCCCACCCGGCCGCCCACCTGCGCCGCGGGCAGCACTTCTTTGAGCGAGCGCCACTCGGGCTCGCTCTGCACCACAAAGCGGTACGGTTGGCCGTCCGCCTCCAGGCCCAGGCTCACGGACTGGCCGTGCCAGATGCGCAGCTCATCCAAGTCCACGTCCTGAGGGTGCAGGTGCATGCGGGACACTTGGAATGAGTGCAACTAGGGTCCATTGACCAGGCGAAGGCAGGCAGCGTGTGCAGGCAAAGCACACGGGCTGATGCCCTCACCCGGTGCCCACAGCGCAGCACAAGCGCCTGCTCGGCACACCCCACCTGCAGCTCCACATCATGGCGCTGCTCCTTGAGCGCTCGTACCACTGCCGCCGCTGCACCCTCGCTGGCCGCGCGCCACAGTGCTACCGCATCGCCCTGTTGCGCCTTGGCCACCAGCTGCGTCTGGAGCTCCCGAATCTGCTGTCCAGCCGGGGCGCTGAGGCAGCACGGCAGCAGCAGGAGCGTGCAGAGCAGCGTGGCCCGCCGCATCGCCGCGGTGTGCTGCTGCAGGCAAGCCTGGCAAGGGGATGCAGCAACAGGGCAGTGGAGCGGTGAGTTGGGCAGCAGCGGCAGAGACTTCATTCACGGCGCTGGCGGCGGCGGCGGCGGCGGCGGCGGCGGCGCCAGCACCACTCCGTTAACTGGGGTGGTTGGCGGATCACGGCGCCCGAGGCGCGTACCTGACGGGCAGTGCGGCCCGGGGCGCCAGCAAGCAGTGGAGAGGGCGAGGCGCCGTGACCTCCAGAAGGGTTCAGCGCCCGGGACTTGGCTGATCAAGCAGCTTGGTGCACTGGGCTGCTGTGCAGCAGCACGGTGGTGGCTGCAGCGGCAGGAGGCTCCAGAAATGGCAGCCGCGTGCCCCCTGCTGCGCCATGTGCCTTCAGGCGATCGAGCGGCTCGCCGTGGCTGAATTTCAGCTTCCAAGCGTTTCGACGGCGATCACCTGGACGCGCGCCTGCCCTAGCACAGTTGAGTCCGCTCGCAACCCTCTGCCCCAGCCCTCCCTACCCCCTCCGCCAGCTTGCCGGCCTACCAGCTGCTCGTGGCAGCTCCAACAGAGCCCGCGCTGGCGCAGAAGTCTCGGAGGCAGCGTGGGCGCGGCGGCGCTGCCGGCAGTGTTGGTGCCGCGCCGCGTGCAACCCCTGCCGTCCCGGCGGTCATGACAGTGGGCCAGCCACGCTGCGTGGAGCTGCCCAGCAGGGGGCACTACGTGCTGACCAATGCGCACGTGCCCACCGGCTGCATCGCCGGCAACTTGCCAGCGGGCGTGTCGGTGTGCGTGGACAATGTGGCAGAGCTCGACCTCGAGGCAAGCCTTGTTTAGGTTTGCCCTGCTGCTCTTGGCGCTGCTGGCGCTGCAGTGCATACCCACGGCAAGCTGCAGCCAGGTTTGTTGTGCAACAGACGTTGCAGGCCAGATGCTGGTCCGGCTGTGGCAGCGCAGCCCGCCCTCTTGGGACGGGTGCCGCGCACCTGCCTGCGTGCCACCCCTGCGTCGCCTCTCTGCCCAGCCCAGCCTGACTTTGTCACCACTGTCTTGCACCCACCTGCAGATCAAGGACGGCGTGGTGACGGCGCTGTACCCTGCGGGCCAGGCGGCTGCACACTGCCGGGCATGGCAGGTGGACCTGCGCGGCAAGATGGTGCTGCCCACCTTTGCCGACCTGCACACGCACATAGGTGGGGGTAGGGATGGAGATACGTGCTTGCGGTTGAAAGGCAGACGAAGGTATGCAGTAGGTATGCCTTCCAGTGGTATGCCTTTCAGTGAAGGCGGGCAGACAGTCCACGTGCATCACGGCATCACTACCAGATGTCCTGGTGGCTGCTGGAGTGCAGTGCTCTGTGCGTGCCCCCAACAGCTTGCGAGGCAGGCGAGCTTGGCTGCACCACCCGCCCAGCTCGGCTGCACCACCCGCCCGCCAGCTGGGCCACACCCCCGCCCTTCAATCCCTACCCCACCCTGCAGACAAGGGCCACACAACGGAGCGCAGCCGCAACCCAAACGGCTCTCTCAGCGGTGCCGACCGCTCCACGGCGCGCGATGCAGCATTCTGGGATGAGGCGGATGTGTACCGCCGCATGGACTTTAGCTTGCGGTGCGTGCTTTGCTGGTCCAGCCTTCAGCGCTGGTGCTGCTGCTAGCAGGGTGCTTTGTTTGGTGTGAACCATTCAGGATCAGAGGTGCGGGGTGCAGTGCCGGCTTGCAGACCGCCTCTGTTCCTTGGAGCCACATGCTGCACGTGCAGTTCGCTGCTGGTCCGATATCATCACAACTCCACATGCTGTTGCCTCTGCTCATGATACACGCCCCACGTACCACTGCCGTAGGTGCGCATACGCGCACGGCACGTCAGCGCTGCGCACTCACCTCATCAACATGACTCCCAAGCAGACGCAGCTGACCTGGCCCGTCTTTTCCAGGCTGCGCAAGAAGTGGGCGGGCAAGGTGAGAAGGGGTTGTTGGGGCAGCCTCTGGATTGCAGTCACTCCAGCAGAGGGCCCTGCGCAGCTGCACCGCGCGTCTTAGCTTGGCAGCCTGGCGCATGCACTCTACTTGCAGGTGGAGCTGCAGGCGGTGTCGTTGGTGGTGCTCAGCTTCTTCCGCGACGAAGAGGCGGCACGCCAGCTGGCGGACCTCGTGGCTCAGCATGGTGCGTCTGTTTGTGCGCATGGCCTGCAAGGTGGGAGGTGTACCGTTGTGAAGGGTTGAAGATGCGGCTCGCCAGCTGGCGGACTTTGTTTGGCAGCCGGTGCAATGCAGAACAGCTGTAGGCACGCACCTCGTTCTGAACGGCTTTGGAGCCAGCAGGCATGGGCACCTCAGCCAGCAGGGGGCATGGGCGCCTCACGCAGCCTACAGCCTGATTGAGCCCACCTTGCCGCCTCATCTGCCCTGCCCCCGTTTTGAAGGCGGCATCTTGGGCGCCGCTGTGTGCTGCGCGGAGCACGGCGGCGATCCAAAAGACGACTGGACGACCTGTGAGGCCGACCGGGATGTGCTGCTGGACCGGTGAGGCCAGAAGGGGGCCAGGGCCCACCTGTGTGCGTCAGCGCGTCTGTGCAGGCACCTTTTGGGCACTAGCCTGTGTTGGCCACACAGTAGTGCAGCCGCCTGAGCGATCTGCGGTGGCCTCTCTCTCTCCTGCGGCATATCCAGGCAGGCCAAGGAGCACGGCCCGACCTTGGCTGCTCACATCCTGGCACACACAGCCCTCACAAGCTTCCCATGCCGTGATCACCCTTCCTCTCCACAGCATCTTCACGCTTGCGAAAGAGCGTGACCTGGACATTGACTTCCACACCGATGAGAACGGCAACGAGCTGGCGCGCGGCCTGCGGTGCGTGGGATACTTGCACTCGACAGCATGCAGAACAGCAGCTGCGGCAGCCTGTTAGGGCAAGCACACTTGAGCGTGGCTGCTGGCTGGCGGCGGCTGGCGGCGGCTCGCAGGTAGCGGGTGGGCGCCTCTGGCCTGTCAGGCGCCCATCAGCCCTCCACTGCGCAATGTTGCTCTTGCCTGGCTTGGCTGCAGGTATGTGGCGCAGAAGGCCATTGAGCATGGCTACCAGGGCCGCGTGGTGTGCGGCCACTGCTGGTGAGCTGCCTCTGGGCTTGGGGCGCAAGGCGGGGCGGGGCGGGGCCAGGAGGGCCACCTGCTGTGCTTGCCCCGTTGTGATCTGTTGCATTGCCTTCTCCGTCCCTGGCACTTACTTGTGTACACTGCACACTGCCTGTTGCAGCTCCCTGGCGTTCCAGCCGCCCGCTGAGCTGGCCAAGACACTTGAGGTGGGTGCATGCTACGCGCTTTTGAGCCCGCTGCACATGCCTTCGCGTCCACCTGCAAGCAGCGCGTGCTTGCTGGCCAGCCCACAGCTGGCCGGCCGATTTGCATGTGGCCGAGGTATGCTTGGGCCCAACTCCACACACTGCGAATCAACCCGCGTCCTCCTGCCATGCTGGCGGCAGGTTGTGCGGCAGGCAGGCGTCACCGTGGTGTCCCTGCCACTTGTCAACCAGTGGACGCAGGTGCGCAGACGGCTCGGGCGGCGGCAGCGTCTTGCTCACGCAAAGCATCTCCTTGCTCACACAAAGCATCGCCACGCTGGAGTGCTCCAAGCTGCGAGGCAGCCACATCCGTGCCGTTACTCACTGAGGTTTCCTTCTCGTGCCGGCTCGCAGGACCGGAGCCATGAGGGCGGGCGCACACCTCGCTGGCGCGGCATCACGCTGCTGCACGAGCTGCGGCAGGTGGGTTAGGCAGCCATGGCGGGGGTGGACGGACCCGTTTGCGATGACTGCACGCGGCTCCCGAACGCAGCTGGCACCAGCTGGGCGGCACGCGTGCACCTACAGATCGCTGCGCGGCGGCGACAACTTGCACTGTGCGCTCACACGTGAGCATGCCTCCACCACCACCATCTCTTCCCCTCCAGGCTGGCATTCCCGTGGCCATTTCCTCGGACAACGTGCGCGACCAGTTTTACGCCTACGGTGACCTGGACATGCTTGAGGTGTTCACGCAGGCAAGCCGGTGCTGATGTCTTGTGGTGTGGGGGCACCGTGAGTCGGTTGGGGATGACGCAGGCGGGTGTGGCATGCTGGGCTGGGCCCGTTGGCCAAGCTGCATGTCAAGTGGCGCCAGGGTGGGCACCAACGCAGCTTCTCCTGCTATGCTACGGGTGGGTAGCCGTTTGTGCAAGCCAACAGCTCCGCTGTGCCTCCCGCCCCCGGGTGCAGAGCTGCCGCATGGCGCATCTAGACAGGCCCTACGGCGACTGGCCGCAGGCGGTGACCAGCATTCCTGGTGAGGCCCCTCGGGTTGCGCTGGGCCTGGTTCTCAAGCTCTGGCGCTGCAGGTGGGGGGTCTGGCTGCGCATGCAATGCATGCAGCCGGCGTGCCACCTCAACAGGGCCACTTTGCAGGTGGCATGCCACGCATGCACCTCTGCCCCACCCGCCACTCGCTGCCCCACCCACCACTGGCTGCATCCAACCCCCACTCGCTGCCCCGCCGCAGCCGATGCCATGCGGCTGCCGCGCCACGGCCGCATCGGCGCAGGCCTGCCCGCCGACTTTGTGGTGTTCCGCGGCCGCCGCTACTCGGAGCTGCTGTCCCGGCCGCAGGTTGACCGGGTGCGCAGCTAGTTGTTGGGTGCTGAGCCACGTATGCTGCGTAGCACACCTGCACTGTTGTTGGTTGGTGCTGGGGCAAGTCGAGTTGCTGTGGTTGGGGCGTGCTGCGACACACGTGGCTAGTGGCATGGGCTGACTGTCGCGCGTGCAGTCCCAGCTTCAGCAACCTGGCCCCTCGCCTGCTGCCAATGCGGCCCTCCACATCCGCAGGTGGTTGTGCGGGATGGGCGGCCCATCAGCGAATCCCCGCCGCCCTACGAAGAGCTTGACTACGTGCCTGCTGCCATTAAGTCGGGTGCGTTTCAAGCGCTGCTGCGCCCGCTGCTGGGCTGGTGCTGCTCTGCCCACTGCTTGCATGTCGGCTGCCCTCGTTTGTTAGTTGGTGGTTTGCAGTTGAGATGAGGCACACTGCCGGCCCACCTTGCTTGCGCAAGCCATTGGGTAGTGTTTTGCTGACCTAGATTGTCCATTCCCACTGCCTGCTGCTCAGGCGAGGTGCCCGTGCTGGATGTGGGCTACGAGTCTGATGGCTTGGTGGTTGCCAAGACAGCCATCGGCGGCCCGCTGTCTCCCAAGGGCCGCAGCGGCCGCTACCCGCAGCTGCTCAACGGCCGGGTGGACGGCACCGGCAGCTCCACCATGCTGCCTTGGCTGGCCGGCGGCGGCGGCAGCCGCGGTGCGGCGGCGGTTGCGGGCCGCCACCTGCCGCTGGTCCTGCTGCTGTCCTGCTTTGTGGCAGCGCTGGCTGCTGTGGCAGGCCCCGCTTGCCATGGTGCCCTTGTCCGCATACTGGACCTGCCGCGGTTCTCGTGAGCTGGATGGGATGCCCTCCCGTCGGCTCCCTGCCACCACGGCCGCTCCGCTTGTGTACGCCTCCTGTGTACGCGATACCCATCTCTCCTGTATATTTACCTCGCTGGCCTGATCCTGCGCCGCCCCCTATTTCGGCAGCGCCGCATTGTGCATCTCCCACCGCCAGCTGTGTACCCTTAACCCCACGAGCCTGACAGCTCTGCGCATTTCATCTCTCTCCCTTAAACTCACACTGATCTCTGCACCACCCACTCTCAATGTGCCACTCTCCTTCTTCTTGCTTCTGCGGCATGCTCTTGTCTGCTGCTCCCCCCGTTTTGTTGAGCGCGGCGTGGCCAACCTTTTGTAACTGATGCCTCGTGTTGAGTGCACGACACAGAAGCCCCACTGAGAGGATTGTTCTCACTCTTTGCATGCGCGGCAGGGGGAGCGCCTTGGGCAGGGCACATGGCCTGCATCTGACATCTAACCGACGATGCTGTTTGGACCCCCTGTCCGTGGCCACTTAGTCGGCTCAGAATGCCTGCCCAGCACGCCGCCGGATGCTCAGTCAAGATACCAAACACTTAGTTTGCACACTGGAGCTCTTGAGTGTGGGTGTTCTGTTCTGTTTACTGATGAATTACAGTAGGTCAAATCCGTCAAAGAAGAGCCAGCTATCATTCACATCGCGCACAAAAATAACACATCGGCAGTTCAGCAGTTTGGTCACTAGCTTTTTCAGCTCCAGTTTGGTCACGCCCGTGCCGTCCACGTCTTAGCCGTTGAAGGCAGTGGGTGCACCACCATTGCGCCGCCTGGCGGAGCTGGGCGTGCCGGTCTGCTCCACCACCTGCGCGCAAGGAGAAGGAGTGGCAGAGGAGAGGCACAGGTTGGTTTGAGACCCGCAGTGAGGTGGGCCGGCAGCCATGGCGGGTTGTTTCACCCCAGACTCGCGCCTGTTCCAATGCGAACTTGTCTCCAGGAGCGGCGCCTGCTGGCGCAACCGTGGCGGTGACGCCTGCAGTAATGAGGCGCAACAGCCAGGGTGATGACAACATCCTTGACGCACCGCCAACACGCACCATGACCGGCATCCCTCCATGACACAGCGAGGCGCGCACCAGAGTACGCCGGGTTGTTCCAGGTTGCCCGCAGGCCGCCGCTGCCCGCGCCCGAGGGGCCACTGCTGGCGGAGCGGCGCTTGATGAGGAACACCACGACAGCGATGGCAATCAGGGCACCCACGCCGCCGCCCACAGCGCCACCTGTGCAGAGTGGAGGACAGCTCGGGACAAAGCTGACCGGCACGCTTGAGAAACAATGTGTCTGCAAGCCGAAAACCAGCAGCCAGCCCCTCACCAATGATGGCGCCCTTGTGGCTGCTGCTCTTGGAGCTGGTTGTGCCAGCGGAGGCAGTGTCCGCAGGGGTGGGCGCCGGGGAGGGGGACACAGCAGGCGAGGGAGAAGCCGCAGGCGAGGGGGAGGGGGTGGGGGCTGTAGTGCTCGAGGAGGCCGTGGGGAGGAGCGCGCCCTGGAGGCAGGGAGAGGAGCGCGTGAACAGGTGGGAGGAGCAGCCCCTTGTTGCATCCATCCCACACCACCCACCAAGGCTGCACACCCCAGCTCACGCTGGCCGAGTAGCCAGACCACTTGGTGGAGTCCACGCTCGCGGCGCCCAGCGTGCCCAGCATCAGCTTGAGCGTGCCCAGCTGCTGCGCGGCACGCAGGTACTCGGACACCTGGGTGGCGTTCAGCGAGTAGATGGTGGCTTGCACCAGCAGCTGGCTGTCCTGGAGCAGGCTCCTGATGAAAGGGAGGGGCGGAGGGAGGGGAGGGGTCCGCAGAGGTTGGCGGCAGGGTGCAGGTTGGCATGACAAGACCGCTCAGAGCGGCAAGCACCAAGCACACGCAAAGCGAGGCAGCCTCACCGCTGCGCCAGCAGGCGGCGCTGGCCAGCCGCCGAAACGATGGCCACATCAGTCGTGCGGGTGACCTGCAGGTGGTGCGGTTGCGACAGTTGAGACGAATGTACGATGCACCCAAGGCGCAGCTCATTGTGCAGGCGGGCCGCGGGGTGTCAGCTGCTGTTGAAGGTGGGAGCAAGGTGGCTTGAGCATGCCTGGATGCAGTTGGCGGGCACACGGACGAGGGAGGCCAGGCTGGCGCTGAACTGGGACGCGAGCGCGTCCCAGCTGTTAGTGCTGAAGCCTGCAGGCAGAGGACGCACAGGGCTTTGAGTTCTGAAGCTGCCCCAGCATAGCAGCACCCCATGGCCACTCTGCACCCCCGCTCACCCGTCATCACAATGTCAAAATCCACAGTCTCGGCGCCGCAGCTGTCGGACACCACGTCGCCAGGTGCAGGGGAAGGGGAGGGGGCCGGGGAGGGAGACGCTGCGGGCTGGCTGTAGTTGCCATACCTGCAGTTGCATAGGGAGGTGAGAAGCTGAGCACCGAGGAGGCTGGCAACAGGTGCCTGACGCCCTTGCCCTATCGCCGCAAACTGCCACCGCCCGCAGTCGCTCACCGGCACTCAACCGTGGGCCAGGGCGGGATGCGGATGACCTGCAGGCAGGGCGGGCAGAGCCAGGTCAGTGATGCGGCCGAAGGCCAAAGGCATCCAGGCAATCACGGCCCAACGCCAGCGCCGCCACCCACCTGGCCGATGCGCAGTGTGGTGGTGGTCGTCATCCCGGCGTTGACGGACAGCAGGTCGTCTACTGTGAGCGTGTAGTTGAGAGCAATGTTGTACAGGCCCTGGCCCGCCTGTGGGAGGCACAATGAGGCAAGCATCGGCTGAGTCTGGAGCCAGTCAGCTGGGGCCTGCGCCATGCCCTCAAACCCTCGCAGCACGCACCGTGACGGTGTGGTTGCGGCACGGCTCCTGGCCCGCCAGGGAGTCGGAGCAGGTGTCGGTCCAGGGCGGCAGGCGCAGGCGCTGGCCTGTGGGCAGGGAGATGTCGGGGTGGGGAATGCATTTAGCAGAACCAGGTCAAAAGCCCATCAGCTACCAAGCAGGGCACGGCACCACGCACCCAGGTAGATGGCGCCGTTGGAGGTGTTCAGGGAGGGGTTGAGTGCAACCAGGTCGGCAACCTCGACCTCCTGCACAAATCAGAAGAGGTGTGTCTCTTGAGCTGTGCAAGGCTGACGTGGCAGCTGCAGGCTGTGCTGTGCCAACCAAAGCACCCCGACAGCACGGCCCCCACTCGCACCTCAGCCGCTGCGATGGACCTGCAGGCGTAGCGTAGGGTGGAGCAGGCAGGAAGGTGTGAAGGCGGGTTGGCAACGTACAGAGCAAGCCGGTCAATGCACCCCCCGTCTTACCAGAGCGAGTCGCCGGACTTCACAGTATAAGTGGTGCAGGGAGCGCGCTCTGTGCAGCAGCGACAGGAAGGGCAGAGGTTTGAGCACAGCAGTGAGGGCGAGGTGCGTCCTCCCAGGTTCTGCCCGATCCCCGGTGCCTCACTCTCGGCCGTGAAGTTCACGGGGTTGCACTTGAGCCAACCCTGCATCTGGCTGGCCGGCACGGGCGCCAGCACCCACTGCCGCAGTTGCTCGTACGTCACAAAGAAGACGTCCGGCATGGCCAGCGCCTGGGCGGGAAGGGGGAGGAAGCAGCAGGATGGCATGTTGAGGATGGGGGGATGCTGCATCACGATTGAAGCATTGAACAGCCCAGCCACACGTGTGTTGCCTCAAACCCCACCTGCTTGATGAAGCTGGTGAGGGCGGCGGCGTGGTTGGGATTACTGGTGAACCTGCAGGGTTGTCGAGGCAAGGGGCGCTGAGAGCAGGTCAGCACAACAACGCAGGAGCGGTGGTGCGACCAAGCCGTTACCACCCCTGCCCACACGCCGCACCATGGGGTGTGCACCGCAATCTGCATTGGCGCGCGGTTGCCGTTGTAGGAGTAGCCGAGCTGCGTCATCATCTGGGACGCCAGCGCATCGGTGGTGGAGTCGGTGGGATCCATGGTGGACAGCGCCACGGCCCGGCCATTGGTGACCGGCCCGACCAGGAATTGCTGCAGCAGTGATCCGCCGGAGATGGCTGGTGAGGGGTGTTGCAGTGCACAGCAGAGGCAGGATGCAGGCGCAGCAGCCCCGCTATGCGCACCTGGAGCGGCACCTCAAACAGGTTGTACTTTTCCGAGGCGGAGCAGGTGGACGGCGCCATCCACTGCAGGGCAGGCGCGGGGGATGAGGAGGGGTGGGCAGGCTTGGAGGCGTGGGGCGAGGGTGGAGCAGCGGCAGCCGTATACCCGGACCACGCCGCATCACCCAACAATCACCGCACCTGGCAGTTCTGCACGATCCCGTTGGACATGCTGTATGGCCACAGGCGGGAGCTGGAGGATGGCGAGGTGGTGGAGGGCCAAGACTCGATGATGGAGCTGTCGGTCTTGATTCCCAGTGCCACTAGTGCGGCGCGCATCTCGGGGTTGTGCAGCTGCACGGGTGCGGGGAGGCGGGTGTGTAAGCAGCCCCGCAACCAGGCACCCTCACGCCACCGTGACTCTCCTCCCTCACCACGCACCAGGTACGGCGCGCGGAAGGACGTCATCTTCTCGCGCGGGATGCCGCAGGTGGTCTCGAGCCAGTCGATCTGCTTCTTGATCTCCTCCTGCAGGGCAGGTGGGAGCAAGACGCAGGGTTGCAGGCGAGCCGTGCAGCTTTGTTGTACGTGCTGTACAAGGCAACACGCTCAGCCAACGACCCCCATTGCTTGGACGTCCGCCTCCCGCTCCGCACACCGTGATGTTGACCGAGGCGGGCAGTAGGGCGGTGTGGGAGAAGGTGTGGGTGGCAATCTCGTGGTTGTCGGCCAGCAGGCGCTGCACCGTGGCACAGTTGCTGCCGGAGCCGCCGGAGACGAACCAGGTGAACGGCACGTTGCACCTGCGGGGCAGCGGGGGGAGGGCGGCAGGTGGGTGCTGAATGCCACCGCCGTGGCACACCCCACACCAGCACCCGCCGCGCACCCGTTGCGGTTGTTGAACTGGTTGACCACACCCCGTACAGCGGCGTTGGCTGCCACCGAGATGGCGTCGTCGTGCGAGAGGAGGACGAACTGGGGCGTCTGCGCGGGGAACGGCGAGCGGTGGAGCGGCGGCGGGTGGAGCGGCGGCGGCAGGTGGGGGGCCGAGCGCTCTACACCACCGCCCCACCCGTGCACTCCAATGGTCTCATCTTTCAAACAACCCGCACCTGCGAGGGCTGCATGCCGCCAGGCGGCGAGGTGGCCGCCGAAACCATTGCGGCCGCCAGGAGTAGCAGCAGGGCACAGGGCAGCACCCTCATGGCTGCGGCGGGTAGGACGTCCGCCTTGAGCGAGCGGCGGCGGCCGGGGCGAGGAAACCAGGCGTGGCCACCAACTTGCGCGCCGTGCGCGGCCTCGGATGGTCGATAGGTGAAGGTGAGAGGCTGAGACTCGGCACTGTGAGAGAATGAATGCCAGCGGGACGCAGTGCCGCCGCTTTTCACCGCCGCCGATGGCGGCAGCAGAGCGGGCGCAGCGGTCGCATGACCCTGCCCCGACATTGAGCGCGTGCACAGCCCGTACCAGCACTGTAGACTCAAGCATGGGACTGTGCACCTGTTTGGGGGTACAGGCGCGCCTGCGCATGCCCCCGGATGCTCACGGGCAGCACCCGCCTGTGCCGGCGCCGCCAACGTTGGTTAACCGCCCGCAATGCCAGTGGGTGGCCGGCCCAGCAGTCCCTGCTCATCGCCTGAGCAATGGGCCTCAGCGAATGCCCAGCCTATATTGGCAAGATCTCCCACAGCGCCACGCACTGGGGCAGCCGGCACCACACGTCAGCCGGCGCCGCCGGCGCCACGAATGCCGGCCGCCGCGCCAGGTGCACATGCTGTCGGGGCGCCGATCAGAGCACACAACTGATTTCAGTTCGATTGAATCTCCTCTTCAGCAAGCGGACAGCCTAACGAGCACCTGCAGTGCGCTCCCACGGCCCCGCCCCACCCATAGCAGCAGAGCCTTGGACCGCCGCAGGCCTGGTCAGCAACCGATCACCGGTGGAAGTCAGCAGCAGCGGGGTGAGGCGGCGCTTGGAGCCGCCGCCGCCGCCGCCGCCGCCGATGCGAAGGCCCACACGCTCTTCCGCCCACCGCCCTGTCCTCCTTGCCTGACACCACACCAGCCATGAGCGACCGCACCTCGCCCACACCGCCCGAGGGCGTGGAGGTGGAGCAGGCGCCGCTGGACGATTCGGCCAGCGAGTATGTTGCGGAGCGGCTGGCCAAGCTGGACGCAGGTGTTGGGGGCAGGGGTGGGGTCGGCTGATTGCTCACTTCCCATGCAAAGCTGTAGGATCCAAAGCTGTCAGCATCAGTCGCTTGCCATGCTCATCTGCATGGGTGGCCGCCTGCATGCCGCCATCCCCCTGCCTCTGCTCCCCACCCCTCGCAGGCCAGCCCATTAAGGTGGTGGGGGAGGAGCCCGACCAGCCGGGCATGGGCGGAGCGCTCACACCACAGCACCCCGCCACAGGTAGTCAGTGGGCACCCCGAGCGGTACCGTGGGGCACTACATCAACTGGAGGCTGGCATGGTGCCCATGGTAACACCGCCTCGCTGCCCTTGGTTCAGCTCCAGCCGTGTGCTGTCCACCTCATCATCCGCCCGGCCATTGCAGGCTCCGCTGCCGCCGGCCAGCCTCAAACGCTCAGCGCAGCAGCAGAGCGCGCCAGCAAGGCCAAGGGCAAGGGCAAGGAGATGCCGCCGGTGCAGCTGGCTCAGGCGGGCGCACCCGAGGGCGCAGCAGAGGGCGGGCCCTCGGCGGCGGCGGCTGCCGCCGGGCACCAGGCGGGCGTGGATGCCCTGCTGCAGCAGGCGGGCTTCATCAAGCGCATAGGCAGCATGAGCTACGGCATCGCACAGAGTGAGAGGCGATGCACCGCATGGCGTGCTCCCGTGGTTGTGCTGCAGACGGAGAGGGAGCGGCGATGCACCGCATGGCATGCATGGCATGCCGTGTGGGCATGCTGCAGATGGGAGCGCCATGGAACAAGGGCCGGGGCTGTTGCCCACAACCTCAAGGCCATGGGCATGCGCCTCTGCCCTGATCTGCAGGCCACGTCAAGGGCATGCACGTGCCTGCCAAGTTTTACGGTAGGCCCTGCCTGCCAGGCTGCTGCTCCAAGCGTTTGCAATTGGCACGGCATTGATCCCTCACCGAACAGCCACCTCCCCGCCCTCCTCCCCGCCTCGCAGCCAACCCCAAGCTGCTCAGCCTTGGTGAGTACTTGCATGCTTGCAGCTGGCTGGCCATGGCTAGGCGTCAAGCAGCACCACACTGCAATCTGTTGTTGCTGTCATCTGCCGTGCTGCGCCTCCCTCCGTCCTGTTGAGCGCAGTGGTGGGCGAGCTGGAGACGGCTGGGGGCGGCTTCACAGCTGCAGTGCAGCAGCTGTGCAATGTGGCTACACTACCAGGTACGGGCAGCCTGGAAGGGACCCTGTGTTGCTTGCTTGCATCCTGAGCTGCGGGTTGCAGATCAAGGTGTGCGTCTGCAAGGAACCCATGTGCTTGCTTGCATGCTTTCAACCCCATGACCTTGGCGCCGCATGCTGCAGGCATCGTGGGTGCCTCCATCGGCATGCCGGACATCCACAGCGGCTACGGGTTTGCCATCGGCAACGTGGCGGCCTTCGACATGGACACCGATGGCGTGGTGTCCCCTGGGGGCGTGGGCTTCGACATCAACTGTGAGGGGTGGGGTGGTGCATGGCCGATGGTTGTGCCTCCATGCCGTGGCATGCCTCGCCGTGTCATGTCCCGCCATGCAGCTGGCGCTCTGCCCTCTGCTTCACTACCCATGCGTGGTGCATGCCCCAGCGCAAGGTCCCCCTGTGCTGTGCCGCAGGCGGCGTGCGAGTGCTGCGCACAAACCTGCACGAGTCGGACATCGATGCCAAGACAAGGGAGCGGCTGGCTGACCGCCTGTTTGAGCTCATCCCTGTGGGGGTGGGCGAGGCGGGCGCAGTCAAGTGCGTGGTTGCACCGCCGCCTCTGCTGGTTGCCTGATGAGCATGGCATGCATGTGAAATCCTCACGGTTTGCCCTCACCCTCCTGCACATGACTAGCACCGTGTTCCAGTGCTCTGTGTGCTTGTTGACGCAAGCAGCGCCACCGCTCAGCTGCCACACATGTCATCATGAACACCGTGCAGGCTGAGCCGTGACGACCTGGAGCGGGTGCTCAGGGACGGCATGAAGTGGACCGAGAAGCGCGGCATCAGCTGGCCTGAAGACCGCCAGGCACACATCTGCCGTGGGCTGCTTTGTTAGGGGTTGTCGGTTGCCATTGCCGTGTGGCTGCATGTGCGCCAATTCCAAATGCATGGTCGTGTGCATGCCAACCGGGCGCTGCCACACGGCTTGCCTATGCCTTGTGCACCCTGCAGGTGTGCGAGGAGCAGGGCTGCTTTGGTGAGTGCCTGCCGCTCATGGCAACGTGCACCAGCTGAGCAGGCCCTTTGAGTGGGGCATGCTGTGTGCCCTGGCGCCGCCGGCAAGCCCTGCCCGCGTTCACTCCATGCCATGGCAACCGAGGCAGCACCATGCCATGCTCACTCCCGCTTCAAGCCACTCACGTCCATGTCGCCCCGCAGAGGGTGCCGACCCCTCGAAGGTCAGCGACCGAGCCAAGAAGCGCGGCCTGGTGCAGCTGGGCTCGCTGGGCAGCGGAAATCATTACACGGAGATCCAGGTGGGAGGGCATGGGCCCTGCTAGGGGGCACGGCGTTTTGGCGGTGGTGTGGCGGTGGCGGAGCATGGCATGGCGTGCTGCGGCATGGGGTGGGATGATGTTGGCGTTGGCATGAAATGAGCTTGCGTGCGTGTGTGTGCAGACGGCATGCTGCTGCGTGCCTTCCATGACAAGCCCATAGCATGCCATTGGTTCGGGTTTTGGGCATGGCATGCCATGGCATGGCAGAGCATGGCCAGTGGCATGGCGCGGCGTGGGATTCACATCGCTCTGCCTACACCTATTGCCACTTGAGCAGGTGGTGGACGAGATTTACGACCCGGAAGCGGCCGCCACCATGGGCATCACCGAGCGTGGCCAGGTGGGTGGTTGGGCAAGCGCCCGTGCAGACAGTGCAGGAATGCGTCATGCTCTTCTTCGTGTGCGTCTAATGCTGCTGCTTGTGCGCACACCCGTGGCTCCAGGTGTGCGTGATGATCCACACTGGTAGCCGCGGCCTGGGCCACCAAGTGTGCACCGATGCGCTGTCGGCCTGCGACAGGCAAGCGGCAGGCAGTTTGCGGTGTGTGACGCAACAAGACTCGCATGCTGCCTCATGCCAGGACGGGTCGCAGCCCACTGGGCCAGCTCCAGTGCAATGCCAGCCGGCCATGCCTGCATGGCCGGCGGGCATGCCCCTCTGCTGGAGCTTGCCTGCAAGCACATCTTGCCTCATGTCATCAACTGCGCACCTCGCCACATGCCCTCAACTGCCCACCACGCAACATGCCCTCAACTGCCCACAGGGCCATGGCGCGCGCCAAGGTGAAACTGGTGGACCGCCAGCTGGCCTGCATGCCCATGGGCAGCCAGGAGGGGCGGGACTACATGGGTGCCATGCAAGCCGCCGCCAACTTTGCTTTGGGCAACAGGTGGGTGTGTAGGATAGAAGGTCGCTTGGCGACTGCTTCTGGTACTGCTGCGGCTGCCGCCACCGCAGCCGCCATGCCTGCTGCTGCTGCTGCTGCTGCTGTGATGCGACTGCCGTGGCATGGCGCCATGGCATGGCTGACAAGCGCACACAACCGCCTTGCCTCTTGCGCCAGTCCAGATGCTGAACCTTGCCCATTGAGTTGGCAATGTGCCTCAACACCTGTGCAGGACGGTGGTGATGAGCTGCGTGCGCAAGGCATTCGCGGAGGTGTTTGGCAAGAGCGGTGAGGATCAGCACAGCTGCCCGCTGTGCAGTGCTGTCCTAGTGGGCGTTGATGACTTGGACACATGACTTGTGGAGTAGAATGAAGATTGGGCACATGACTGCCCACATAGAGGTCCTGCGCTGGGTGCGGCTGTGCAGATCGCATGCCACATGCTGCAGCATAACCTGCCCTGCACACAATGTATAGACTCGCACCCCTCCCGCCGCAGCCCGAGACCTGGACATGCACATGGTGTACGATGTTGCCCACAACATTGCCAAAGAGGAGCAGCACGAGCTGGACGGCAAGCGGTGAGCTGTTTTAGGGCAGCGCGGCTGGTCATTACAGGTGCCATGTTTGCAAGTAGCTGCCGCTCTGGTGGCGCAACATGCAGTTCCCAGGGATGGTGACAGCAACCGTAGCCCGTCTGGCGTGACTCGGGTGCACCTTGGGCGGCGTTCTCAGGCGCACTGCTGCACTCTCACACTCTCGCCATGCCGCAGGGTGCGGGTGCTGGTGCACCGCAAGGGCGCCACCCGCGCCTTTGCGCCACACCACCCAATGATTCCAGAAAAGTACAGGGCAAGTGCAATGCTGCAGCTTAGGGTTTCTGCTGGCTGCTGCTGAATGGCGAGCTGCCGCTGCTGCCGTTGCCGCTGCCACTGCCTACTGCTTCTGCTCAACATGCCGACTTCCCACCCCTGCTCCTGTGCCGCAGGAGATTGGGCAGCCTGTGCTTATCGGCGGCAGGTAGGCATGGTCGCTGTGATTGCCGCGCCCGCTGTGCCCTGCCGCTGACACTTGCTTGGCCGGCCACTGTCCCACGCGTCGCTGCTCACGGCTGCTCCCCGCTTGTGTAGCAGTATGGGCACCGCCAGCTACATCCTGACAGGCACTGAGACTGCCATGAAGGTGGGGCAGGTTTGAGCCTGGCTGAAACTTGAGGCAGCTTGCTTGACGCACTGCACCGTGCACTCGGCGGCAGTGCAGCGGAGGCCTTGAGAAAGAGGCGTGCAGCTACTCGCCTCCTCCCCCTCCGCCCTGACCGCTCGCTGCTGCCGTCGACTTGAAGGAGACGTTTGGCAGCACGTGCCACGGGGCTGGGCGTGCGATGAGCAGGTCGCACGCCGTCAAGACCATCGACAGCAAGGTACTCCGCGGTTCTGCTCTGTGCCATGCCTAGTGGTGGGTCGGCTTGGCCTGCTGAAACGCGCGGCCAGCTCAGTCTGCAGAGATTCTCTTCTGCCCGTGCTGTGACACATACCGCCCTCTCCACGCCCTCCTGCCCAGGGCGTGCTGAAGCTGCTGCAGGGGCGTGGTATCTCGGTTCGAGTGGCCACCAAGCACCTGGCCGCCGAGGAGGCACCTGAGTCGTACAAGGTGCGCCGGAGTGCTGGGATGCCAATGATGGCTGAGGCAGCAAATATGGCCCAGCTCCTTCTCCTGCTGCATCAACCTGGCCATTTGCAGCATTCCCACTGGATCGAGGCCCGGTACAAGCTGCCGCCCGCCGTGCTGTCCTCTTGTGCCGCACAGGATGTAGATGCTGTGGTTGCCACCTGCCATGCTGCCGGCATCAGCAAGAAGGCATGTCCGCTTGCCTGCGGAGTGGTCGTATGCAGGCAGTGTGTGCACACCAGCTGTTTCCAACTCTACTCCAGCACAGCTAATCATGGTGCCAGTGTGTCGGCCTGGAGTTAGCCATGCATGATAAGCAGCCTCCCCTCTGTGCGTGCAGGTGGTGCGCCTGCGCCCCATTGCCGTCGTTAAGGGCTAAGCGGAGGGCTCATGGCAGGCAGGGGCGGCCAGCCTGCCGAGCCACAGATCCGATGTTGCAGAAAGTGGCAGCACAATGCAAAGGTTTGGAATCTGTACAGCTACTTCTGAACAGCAGTTAGTCCCCCCCGCAGCACCAGCAGTGTGATCCAAACGCCGGCAGCTGAAAGGCACCGAGGCGGCTCCGCCGCCGCCGCCCATCCACACATGCCCAGCCCCAGCTCTGTTTGTCTTGTCTTGCTTACTGCAAGTTAGATTCCGTGCAAGTGATAGAAGCAGTCGAAGCAGAGCTACCGGTTCTGAGAGTGCACCCGAGGTGGGGCAGCGCGCCACCCCAGCCACCATCCCCACACCTGGGGCAGCAGCTTTGCTTCAGCAACTGCAGAACCCTGGAAAGCCGTCTCAGCGCTCCTCGGTCGATCGTGGCTTGGCTTGCTCGTGTGGCCTGGGGCGCTCCCTCAGCAGCTCGCCTGGGTGATCAGCAGGGGTCTGCTCAGCTGATCCGGCCGCCACGACCAACAATCCAGCCGCCGTCGCCGCCGCCACAGCCGCCGCCCACTCACCCCGCAGGCCGGCCTCCCTCCGTCCCCTGTTCGCAGCACCCGCACCTGCTGGTTCAGCCGCAGCAGCACAGCACACGCAGACAGCCGGCATGCCCAAGAAGCAGAAGAAGCGTGCAGAGAAGGCAGGCTCCTCCACTCGCCGCTCCCCCTCCGAGCCGCTGCACCGCGAGGAGGCGCTCGAGCTGGTTGCCGCGCAGCTGCGGCGCAACTTTGCGGCAGAGGCGCAGCGGCTGGAGGAGCGCATCCAGCGGGAGAAGGAGCGGCTGGGGGAAGGGTGGCGGCGCTCGTTTGTGGACGATGAGCTGGAGAGAGACCCGGCGGTGCGCCGATTTTCTTGCTATCGCAATGGATTGCGGGATGGCCTGGCCCTGCTGCTTTGATGCTGTTTGCAGCGTGCCGATGTTGGTTACGCGCGCCGGCGTCAGACCGGTGCAGAGCTGTGCAGCAGAGCCGTGCAAACTGCCTGCACCACATTTGCTGCTTGTCGGTTGTCCGCCCACCCGCTCCCAGCTTGCCTGCATGCCACCAACACCACCGCTGTGACCCTTGCTTACTGTGTCCGCTCTGCCACAGCTGCTCTACTGGACCACTGTGCGGCGCCACAAGGCAGACGAGTGGTTTGTGACGTTTGAGGAGTTTGAGGTGCGCTGGAGCAGAGCTGCACTGTAGATGCTGCCTGGGGACGCCCGTGCCAGCATGCCACAGCACGTGCCCCGCAGCCCGCCCAGCTGACTTTCACAGGCTATCAATCTTGCCAAACCCGGCTGCTTGTTATGATGTAAGCCCACACCCCTTTGTCCCCGCCCATCGTGCACGACAGGAGCGGCGGAAGGAGCCGCAGTGGAGCGGCCCGCACCGCGCCACCTTTGCAGTGGTGTCCTTCTCAGAGGAGGCGGTGCAGGCGCGCAAGACGGCACATGCTGTAGAGCAGGTGAGATTCCTCTGTTCTTGCTGATGTGGTGGTGTGGTGGGGTAGTTGGAGTCGCCGCGTTGAGAGGGGTGCAGGGCAGAGCAGCCTGAGGCAGTCCACGATGAAGCAGGCGGCAGCGGCGCAGCAAGCGGCGTGCTCTCTTCTCCATTGGGGCACACTTCGAGGCACACTGCACTCCCAAGCAGTTGCTGCATCTGCCGCCCTTGCGGCGCCGCAGGCTGCAAAAGCGGAGGCGCACTTCCAAGAGCAGGTGGCAGCGGACCGCGAGCGGCGCGGGCTGTCGGTTGCATAGGCCCATGGCGACAGCCAGGGCACAGCACGCGTGTTTCTGGGCACAGGAGGAGCCCAGCAGCTTTGGGGCGGGGCAGGACCGCTTCTGAGGCGGCGGCGGCAGCCATGGCTGGTGCTTGGCGCTGAGGGCAGCCCCGCCGCCGGCCCTGCCTGAAGGCAGCATTCCAGAGCCAGCCTGGCTGACGCGCCATCCCTCCAGTTGTTTGCACCTTATGCAAGCCCCCTCCACCTAGCGCCCCCTGCTGCGACTGCCCTCGGTTTCCGTGCTTTGACCTCTCCCAACGAACGACGCCACCCACTGCCCCTCCGTCCCGCGTCCTCGGTTTTCCCCCTCCCTTGGACCTGGCTTGGTTGCCGCACACAGCGTGTAATGCCACCCTTCGGCTGGCGAGGAGAGTGTGGTTTGCAGGCGCAGGTGTGGCCAGGGTCTGCAGTGGTCGGCCAGCAATGAGGGCAAGCGGTGGGCGCGCAGCGCAAGGGCAGCGGCGGCGGCATGCGGCGGCATCCCCCAAGCTCCGGCGCGCCGGCTGGGTCGCACACTCCCGATCATTCATCGCGACAGCAATAATGCAGCTGCTGCTGGCGGACCGGATGGGCGGCTCTCCCGCCCGGCTGCAGGTGGCTGCTGGGCCGGCGCTCGCTGCCAGAAGACCACTGCGCCCTGCGAGATGCGACTGGTGCGCCGGCGGGTGGCCGCCGTGCCTGGCGCCCTTGCCGCCACCCGCTGCCGCCGACGCGTGGCGGCCGGCGGCGCGAGGCGCAGGCAGTCGTGAGGAGCGGTCAGCTGGACGACCCGGGCACTGGCCTTGATTGATGCAGTGGTCGGCTGGGGGCTGTGACGGCAGCAGGAGGGGTGCAGGGCGCCTCTCCTCTGAGCTGCCGACAGCCAGCTGCCGACAGCCAGCTACAGGGACAGCCAGCCCGCCATGCACATGGCACAAGACGTGTGCGGCCACTCCCATCTGCTGGGTTCACACCCCCGGCCACACCGCCAGCACTCTTAACGTCGTGCCCGAGCAGCAGCAGCTGGAGCGGGCAGCAGATGAAGATCCATAGGGCGTGAAGAAGGCAGGTGAGGCAGGCAGGGGCGCCAATGGTGCCCTGAGTGCAGTTTGACCGGCCAGGGTGCCATATTTCTTTGCGTCGCGCAGCAAAAAGATTCTAATCTCTCCCCTTAACCGCTCGGGCACGCTGTCTCGATTGCCGACAGCGACAGGATTCGAACCTGCGCATCTTTCGATAAGAGATGGTGAGATGTGGAGCTGCGCCGGCCAGCTCGGATGACCGGTCAAACCTTTACACATGGGGCCCTCAACTGGCCCTCCCACTGGCCAGGCGGTGCACCTGGCGCAGCTCTCGTTGTGTCGGGGTGGGCCTGAGCTGAGTAAGGCATTGGGGTTGACTCCCCGCTGCCGAACCCGCCGGGCTTGCTCCGCCGGCCAAAGACCGAGCCATTGGTGTAAGTGAAGGCCCGCCGAGAGGGGTGACGGTGCCGCCAAATGTCCACCAACTGTGGCATCAGGAGGTCAACGGCCGACTGCGACGCCACATCGCTGTGGTGAGTGGAGCGCCGCAAGGGGGTGCGCGCCAAGGAGCGGCGGTCCAAGTGTGGATCAGGTGTGAAGTTGAAGTCACCTCCCCACACCAGCTGCTGTGACCTGGCAGCAGCGGCGGCAGCCAATGGTGCCAGGGTGGAGTGGATGTAGGCGACTCGGGCGGGGGCCTGGTTGGGTAGGTAAACGCTGCACACGTGCAGGCGGTGACCAGACCACCGGAATGAGACAGCGGTGTGACGGCCGCGGGGGCACGTCTGACAGGTGGGCTCAGTAATAACGCCGCTAGTAATAAGAGAGCGGCGGATTAGGACGGCGGTGCCGCCCCGCGGACGGCCGGATGGGCCAGGCCGGCCAAAAGCGATGAACACCCGCCAGCCTAGCGAAGCCAGCGCCTGAAGGGTGGCACGGTCATGTAGATGGGATGTGAGGTGATGCTCCTGAATAAGCACAACGCTGTAGCGGCCTGAGCGCCAGCGGGCAGCAGCAGCGTGCAACTGCCCGCGTGCTGTAAGGCCGCGTAGACTTACGCTGCACACCCGCAGCGCCGGGGCAGGCTGCCGCCTACTTGGCATCCTGCATCACCCCATCGAGGGCATCTGCCTGGATGCGCTGCATGCGGGAGGAGGGGCACTCTGGCTGGTCAGATGCGTGCCGCTTGCCCTTGCTGCGCTGTGCAGGCGCGTCTGCTGGGGGAGGGATGGACCGGGCAGAGCCGTCCGCAGTGTCAGCGCCGTCAGCTGCTAAGCTGGGCTGCCGCGAGGGTGGGGTAGCACTGCTGGGCTGACTGCAAGAGCCGGCAGCACCGCTGCTGCCGCTGGTGCCGCCGCAGGACACCCAGCCAGTGCTGGGTGAGGAAGGGCAGTGGTGCTGGCCTGCTGGGGAGCCTGCCGCACTGATGGCGCTGGGCGCTGGTGGCGTCTGTGCAGGCTCCTGCATCAGGCCATACCGGCGCTGGTGCTCCTGCCACAGCTCACTCTGCCAGCGGTAGGCAGCCTCATCCTCCCTGACTGCTGCCTCGCTGCGCCCTGCCAGCCGGGCGCGACCCGCAGGGGAGAGGGAGCGGGCGCGAGCAGGTGGAGGGCTGCTGCTGTACGACCGCAGCTGCAGGGCTGAGCGGGAGCGTACCAGGGCAGGGGGCACGCCGGCATCGGCTGCAACCTGCGGGGACGCAGAATGCGAAGGGGCTGTGTCCGCCCCGTTGCAGCTGGGGGGGGATCCACTGCTGTCGCCGCTGGAGCATGAGCCACCGCTGCCCGCGCTGGAGCCACCGCTGTCCGCTGCTCCAGGTGCAGACTCTGTGGGGGTGGGCTCGGTGGGGTCGGGGGCGGCTGGGGCTGGGGGACCGCCCTCAGGGCCAGGTGCTGGCGCAGCAGGCGGAGCGGGAGGGGCAGGTGGGGCTGGAGCGGCTGGCGTGGGCGTCGGCACCATGGCCTTCCGCCACAGCCTGGCCATGAAACTCCGGCCGCCAATCTGCAGTGGGATGTAGTGTGGGATGGAGGCGCTGCGGCGCAGCGCCAGCTGGTAGGTATCGGTGGCCATATCTCCACAAGCCGCCAAGCGAATGACACTCATCCGCAGGACGCCGGGGAAGCGCTGCTGGAAGAGCGCAATGAAGGGCCCTGCCGGCACATTAGCACCTGATGTGTTACAATCACCGCACATGGTCAGCCCTGTCGGACCGGGATGCGGGGCGGGGAACCGCCATAAATGTGAAATAAGTGAATGAAACGACGCATACCGGAGCAGGAAATGTGAGGGGAATGAAATACAGGGGGTATTAAATTAAATAAATTAGGGGGTACGCCAAGGCTGCGCAATGTGTGTGTGTGTGTGTTACATGGACTGGGCACGTTAACGTGCTGGGCCCTAAGCCACTAGCCATGCGGGCATTCACAAGCAGGGCAATCTGACAACAGCCGCTTTTTAAAGGCTCCGTATCTCAAGCAGCGCTGTCTGACTGTCTGACTGTGCTTACAGAGGCGATGCCCGTTAACAGGCTGGGAAACATCAGAATGAATCCACTAGCTCTGCTGCCCCGAGGGGCGGTGCAAACCAACTGGGAAAGCAAGGCATGTGAGGGGTGGGTCACTGCGGGGCAGGGGTCGGGCGCTAAGGACGGCGGGAGAGTGGCGGGCGCCTGGGAACATGCTTGCCTCAGCCAGCGGCTGGGGAGAATGTGGGAGAGGCATAACCTCTGGTGGGCGAGTGTAAGGGGGACATGGGAGTCGGCGCTGAAGCACCAACACCGCGTCAGACGGCGTAGCCCGCCCCGGCACAGTAGCTGCAGGAGCGTCCAGACGGGCAGGCTGGGATCGCAGAGAGAAGCGGGGAGGGCGCAACGAGTGCACGGCTCAGGTCACCGAGGGGAGAAAGTGGGAGAGGCATAGCCTCTGGTGGGAGGGTGTAAGGGGGGACATGGGATCCAGCGCTGAAGCACCGACACCGAATCAGACGGCGCAGCCCGCCCCGGCACAGTGGCTGCAGGAGCGTCCAGACAGGCAGGCTGGGATCGCAGAGAGAAGCGGAGAGGGCGCAACGAGTGCACGGCTCAGGTCACCGAGGGGAGAAAGTGGGAGAGGCATGGCCTCTGGTGGGAGAGTGTAAGGGCGGCAAGCGCCAGGAGGTATGGGCTCAGG
>RRZL01000032.1:1268413-1315391 GCA_006782975.1 Chlorella sp. Dachan
GTCATCCGAGCTGGCCGGCGCAGCTCCACATCTCACCATCTCTTATCGAAAGATGCGCAGGTTCGAATCCTGTCGCTGTCGGCAATCGAGACAGCGTGCCCGAGCGGTTAAGGGGAGAGATTAGAATCTTTTTGCTGCGCGACGCAAAGAAATATGGCACCCTGGCCGGTCAAACTGCACTCAGGGCACCATTGGCGCCCCTGCCTGCCTCACCTGCCTTCTTCACGCCCTATGGATCTTCATCTGCTGCCCGCTCCAGCTGCTGCTGCTCGGGCACGACGTTAAGAGTGCTGGCGGTGTGGCCGGGGGTGTGAACCCAGCAGATGGGAGTGGCCGCACACGTCTTGTGCCATGTGCATGGCGGGCTGGCTGTCCCTGTAGCTGGCTGTCGGCAGCTGGCTGTCGGCAGCTCAGAGGAGAGGCGCCCTGCACCCCTCCTGCTGCCGTCACAGCCCCCAGCCGACCACTGCATCAATCAAGGCCAGTGCCCGGGTCGTCCAGCTGACCGCTCCTCACGACTGCCTGCGCCTCGCGCCGCCGGCCGCCACGCGTCGGCGGCAGCGGGTGGCGGCAAGGGCGCCAGGCACGGCGGCCACCCGCCGGCGCACCAGTCGCATCTCGCAGGGCGCAGTGGTCTTCTGGCAGCGAGCGCCGGCCCAGCAGCCACCTGCAGCCGGGCGGGAGAGCCGCCCATCCGGTCCGCCAGCAGCAGCTGCATTATTGCTGTCGCGATGAATGATCGGGAGTGTGCGACCCAGCCGGCGCGCCGGAGCTTGGGGGATGCCGCCGCATGCCGCCGCCGCTGCCCTTGCGCTGCGCGCCCACCGCTTGCCCTCATTGCTGGCCGACCACTGCAGACCCTGGCCACACCTGCGCCTGCAAACCACACTCTCCTCGCCAGCCGAAGGGTGGCATTACACGCTGTGTGCGGCAACCAAGCCAGGTCCAAGGGAGGGGGAAAACCGAGGACGCGGGACGGAGGGGCAGTGGGTGGCGTCGTTCGTTGGGAGAGCGCAAAGCACGAAACCGAGGGCAGTCGCAGCAGGGGGCGCTAGGTGGAGGGGGCTTGCATAAGGTGCAAACAACTGGAGGGATGGCGCGTCAGCCAGGCTGGCTCTGGCATGCTGCCTTGAGGCAGGGCCGGCGGCGGGGCTGCCCTCAGCGCCAAGCACCAGCCATGGCTGCCGCCGCCGCCTCAGAAGCGGTCCTGCCCCGCCCCAAAGCTGCTGGGCTCCTCCTTGTACTCAAACTCGCCACCCAGGCCCCGGCCCGAGGGGTAGCCTGCAGCGGGGCCGAGGGAAGCAGGCAGGGAGCATGGTTGGGTGCACTGTCCAGCAAGCGCATGGAGGCGCGGCCCAGCGGGCGGGCTTGCGAGCAGCAGGGGCACACGGGCAAGCAGCAAGTCGCAAGCTGGCCCCGCCATGCACTGGCCAGCCATGCAAGCCCAGGCATGCCAAGCAGCTGCATAATTGGCCACGGGTGCTGCTGCTGGCATGGGTCACAATCCTCACCGTCCCCGTAGCCGCCATCGCCGTAGGAGCGGCCGCCGCGCCGGCCGCCGCCGCCGCCGCCACGACTGCCCCGGCCGCCACCACTGTACCCGGCGCCGCCTGCGGCAGCTGGCAATCGGACGGCACGATAGGATGGTGAGTGGCAGGCGCTCGCGAGCCGGCCGGCTGCCAACAGCTGCCTGCTTCATGCTCAGTGCACCCACCGCACACGCTTCTGTCCTATGCACTTCGAGGAGGACTGCCTTGCTGTGCAGCTTGCAGCTTCAGCACACCCATCACAGAGGCACCTTGATGCACTTTCCTGGCTGCGCCGTTTGCAGCGCATGTCCGACGTTCTGGCCCTTGCATTTTGTAGATCTCAGCAAACCCACCACAGAGGCACCCCAGCCCCCTGCACGCACCGCCCTGGTAGCCGCCGCTGGCAATGAAGGCCGAGGTGGCCGCTGGGGCGTCGTAGAAGCCGGCATCTGCGGGGCAGGGGGCCAGGCAGCACGCCGCACACATGAGGTTGGTGGGATGAGAACGGCGGAATGCAGGTGTAGGCAGCTCAGGGGTAGCCAGTGAGTGGTTAATCGCTGCTCTGCTTCCCTGCCGCCTGCTCTGCTGCAGCCACAAGCAGGCATTCCGAGGGCAGCCTCGGCAGACCATGTGCGAGCCAGCCCAGCGCAGCATACTGCAGCAATGCGCACCTGAGGAGTCGTCCAGCGCCCACTCCGGCAGGCGCTGGCCGCCGCCGCCGCCGCCGCGCCGGCCGCCACCGTAAGAGCTGCGCACAGGCGAGGTAGGGCAAGCATGAGGCTGATGTTTGCAGGGCAGCACACGGATGTCAGGGGAATGAGCGGGGCCAACAGGCAGGCCGCGGGACAGTCTGCTCTTGCCGGCATGTGCGGCCAGGACCAGCAGGAAGGGCAGCAACAGTGGCATGGCAGTGCCCAGCCGGCAGCTGAGCCCGATGCAAGCAGCTGGCGATTTGCCGGTCGGCAGACAAAGCATCAAAAGGAATCGTATCGCCACTCACCCTCCCTGGCGCTCCTGGTAGGAGTCTGAGAAGCCGCCCCGCTGCAGCCAAGGAATTGATAGGACATGAGCAGAAGGGTCAGCGCTTGTTTACAATGCTTGCGCTTGCATGTGGCCAAGCATGCCAGCGCTGGCAGGGTGTGCAGGCCAGGCAGGTGCCCTGCCTGCCGACCTGCATGTGCAACAGTCCAAGGCTTTGCAACAGCCCGAGGCTGCCGCCCGAGGCTGCCTCCAAGATGTCCCCACCTGCTGGTAGTTGCGGAAGCCCCGCGGCTGGTCGCCGGCGGGGGCGCCAGCAGCGGGGCCGCCGCCGCGGCCGCCGCCGTAGGGAGCATCGTTGAACTCCCTGCGGGTGCAGAGTGAGGCAGCGGCAAGGGGTGAGGGAGCTTCCGGGGCGCAGAGTGAGGCAGGGACAGCGGGTGAGGCGCAGCCGGGGTGCGGCATCAGCCAGGTGCAGGCAGCCGTGTGGCAGCCAGGAGCACCATGCACCCTTCCAAGTGCAATAGCAGCAAGACCAGGCCCGAGCAACCACAGGGCATCGCGCCAACAGCCAGGCACCTCAACAGGCAGCCTGGCCTGCTACCAATCGTCTTCTCGGCACCCGCCCTCCCCGCGCTCTACGCCCCCGCACCTGCCGCCAAAGCTGCTGCGCGGGGGGAAGGAGCCGCTCATGCCCGCGGCGTAGCCAGCGTCCCCCGGCTGCTGCTGCGTCAGCTGCTGCTGCTGCCGAATCTGGGAGACGCGTGGCGCGCCGCCGCTCAGCGCCGTCTCCAGCGTCACCTTCTGCGGCGAGGGGCGGGCGGGCGCGGGGTGTGTGGGCGGGCGCGGGGCGTTCGTCCAGGCTGGCGGCAGTAGGTCGCCTCGCAGCAGCGTGGCAAGCGTTGCCAACAAGAGGCAAGCAACAACTTGAGGGGGTCCTCCACGCCAGCATCGCTGCGGCAAGCGCCTGGTTTCCATCCACCCCCGCCCCCTTCCTCCATGCTCCCCCTGGGCACGCCTTTGACGCACCCGGCAGCGCCCCACAGCCTGTCAACTCACGGCAAACGACTCCATCAGGTCGTCCAGCTTCTTCTGCCGCTCCTTGAGCTCCGCCGTCAGCTCGGCATGCTTGGCGGAGCCCTCAGCCTCCAACGCCAGCACCTCCTCAATCTGCGGGGCAAAGCGCAGTAGAGCGAGGCATGTTCAGGGGGCGGTTTCAGCCCGGCATGCTTGGCAGAGCCCTCCGTCTCCAGGCCCAACACCTCCTCAGTCTGCGTGCGGGAAGTGCTTCAAGGGCCAGCAGCAGCTTGGCGCTGGGCCAGTCGGCTGAGCATGTGCCGCGCCGCCATGCGAGCACGCACCGAGCCTGCAAGCCGCGCTTCACGGCAGCGCCTGCCGGTCGGTCAGCCCAGCGCAGCACCCACCTCCTTGATCTCTGTCTCTGCCTGCCGCTTCTCCTCCAGCTGGGCGCCGCTCAAGCGCAGCTGCAGAGGGGAGGAAAGCGGCAGGTAAGGCCGTGTGTGTGCGGGCGGGCGGCACAGTGCCAGCAGCATGGGTGCAGTGCAGTGGCCACATGGATGCTGCCTGCGCTGCTGCTGGCTGCAGCTAGGGCATGATGCAGATCCTGCGAACGGCGACGGCACAGCCGACTGGCGCCTGCATGCATGCCATGCCCGGCCGACTCGAAAGCGCACCGCCCCGGATAGCGGTGGGGGCGGCCAGAACAAACGGCGGCTGCCCGGCACTCACGTGCAGCTTCTCCTTGGTCACCTCCTCCTTCAGCACCTCCTCCTCCGTCTTGCCCAGCTTCTCGGCAATCACCGCCTCACGGGGCTTGGCGGCGCCAAAGGGGTTCTGCGGGCAAGGGGGGCGGCGGCAGCGGTGGGCGGCGGCGGCAAGACTGGCGATCTGGCTGCCGGTTGCCCTCCAGCAGTTACGGGCACCTGGCAGTGCCATCTCAGGGCTGGCGATCGCCTTTTTTGCCGCGATCGCCCCATTTGCCGCGCCCCAGCGTGCCGAGGGCGCTCGCGGCACCGACGACCCTAACCTGATGCGGCCCAGGGGCTGCCTGCCATGCGGCAACGCCCCCACGGGCGTCCCGCTCCATCCCCATGTTCCCGCCCCACGCCCCAGCGGCCCCCAGAGCTCACCGCCTTGGTCAGATGGGCCTGGCGTTCCGCCTCGAGCTTCTTGGCGGCCTCCTCGGACCGGGGCTTGAGCACCAGGCGCTTGCGCTGGGGCTGGGCCGGGGCGCCCTGAGCATCGGTGGTGTCGGCCATGACGGGTGATGGATCGCTGGTGATGGGCGCCGGGAAGGTAATTCAGGCGCAGGGACGGCCTGCGACGGCCGGCACGAGACAAACCGGTCCAGCTGGACCGCTCATGCAAGTGGTGAGGGAGCGGCCATCGCGCCACCCAGACCCCGCATCGCACTCTGGCAGTCTGCCACAAGCTTCTCAGTGCGCTGCGGGACGGTGCCGCAATGGGGCAGCTGCGCTCCCTCCTGGCGCTCGCATTCTGCGTGCTGGGCATCTACGCCAGCTACCTGACGCAAGGGGTGGTGCAGGAGACGCTCAGCACCAAGAAGTTTGGCCCCCAGGGCGAGCGCTTCTCCCACCTCTCCTCCCTCAACGCCGTCCAGTGCTGGGTCTGCTTCCTGTGGGCCGGCCTGCTGCTGGCGCTGTTCGGCAAGAGGTGCGGGGAGGGCCTGGGGCACCGCCGGCACCGCCGGCGGCGGTGAGGCGTCACAGCCAGCGCCGCCTGTACTGCTCCGGCCGCACTTGCTTGCTGGCTCCGACTTCACGGCTGCTGATGCCTGCAAACCCAGCTCGCCTCCCTTGCCTCAGCGAACCGGGCAAGGAGGGGCCGCCCTTCACGGCCTACTGGAAGGCGGCGGTGACAAACTGCGTGGGGCCGGCGTGCGGCCTGCAGGCGCTCAAATACATCTCCTACCCCGCCCAGGTCGGTTGCCTTGGGAGAGTGGATGTGGCCCCTCTTCGCTGGCGCTGGCTGCAGTGCGGTGCATGGCTGCTGAGCAGGCTGCTGCTGCCCTGGCACATGGCGTGCCCCTCCCCCTCCCGTCTCCATCTCCACACACCTTCCCACACATTGCGCACCGCCTCACGGTTCTCACACTTGCTCACTCTCCCGACAGGTGCTGGCCAAGTCCTCTAAGATGATCCCCGTCATGCTGATGGGCACAGTGCTGCACGGCAAAAGGTACAGCCTGCTGGAGTACGCCTGCTGCCTCGCCATCTCAGGTGGGCAGAGCTCGCTGTTCTGTGGCCGCCGCGTGCCGATTGTGGCAGTTTGCGGGCCTCGTTGTTGTGGCTCGTCTCCCGCCAACTGCATCACCGCAGCCTGGGCATGCAGCTTGCGGTTTTCCGCATCTTGCTGCCTTCTCTGCCGTCGCGTGAGGCGGCTCCCTCTGTGCTTGCAACCCGCAGCCGGCGTGGGCCTGTTTGGCATGAAGAGCAGCAGCAAGGTGACGCGCAAGCTGGCCAGCCCCAACGCGCCGCTCGGCTACGGCCTCTGCCTAGTCAACCTTGTGTTGGACGGCTACACTAATGCGGCGCAGGTGAGGCGGGTGTGTCGCTGATTGTGTGATGGGCTTCAGGCGTGCCTCGTCAAGCTGGTGCTGCATGGCCGCACTAATGCAGCGCTGGTGAGTCGGGCAGCTGGGGTATAGGTGTTCGCACGTGCACTCCATCTTGCTGGGCATGCGTGCTGCAACAAGGCCGTGCCTGCCGCGCTGCACGTCATAGAAGTGCAGCGTGCGCTGCGGCCTGGGGAGCCTTTTGTTCTGCAAGCCGGCGTGCACTTAGCCGCAGTTCTGGCCGGTTGTCCTTTTTTGCTGGTTGTTGCATGGCCGCAGTCACTTAGTCCGACGGCTGGCAGCGTGCACGCCACGCCCTTGCCTCGCCGCACAGCAACGACTGCCAGAGCGACAGGGTGCCACTCATGGCCTGCGGGCGCTGCCCCCATGCGCTCCGTGGGTATAAGACGCGCCCGACAGCCCACCCCCTCCTGCGCCTGCAAGCCCTGTTGCACCTGCAAGCACAGATGCGCACACTGCTGCTGACTTCATGCATCCCTCCCGACATGAACAACCGTCCCACACATTCCCCAGCCCATCGTAACCCTGCCGCACCGCATTGCACGCATCATGCTGCCCCTGATGGCTCTGCACTGCCTGGCTTGCACGCATCATCTGCCAACCCTGCTGCCCCCCCTGCCCTGCACCCGTACTGCCCCAGGACGAGCTGCACAAGCGGTACAAGCACGGCAGCGCGCTGCAGATGATGTGCTGGATGAACTTCTGGTGCGTCCTGCCTGTGCATCCGCCTTGCTCGGTGTGTCGCGTGCCCTCAACCCAAGGTCTGCCGGTTCATGCTGGTGCGGAACTGGGCGCGGAACTGTGCTTGCGACCCGCCAGCTGCACCCCCCTGGTGTGACACCAACCGCCCTGGCTGCCGCGTTTCTCCAACGGCCCTGGCTGCCGCATTTCCTTCCGGCCCGCAGGTGCGGCCTGTACTACGTGCCCCTCCTCTTCCTGCTCAGCAGCGTGGGCCAGGATCTGCTGGCCTTCTGCGTGCGGCACCCAGAGGTAGGCTGCTGCCGTGCACCCCTGGCCTGCCGCGTGCTCACAGCTGCACCATAACTCGCTCATCGGTGTGTCGCCTTCCGCCGGCTTGGTTGCTGGCCTTGCGGTGGCCCCTCTGCCTCCCTGGCGACGCCCCTGCTGCCCAAACCTGTTCCTGGTTCCAACCTGCTCCGCCCCGCACTTACCATTCTCCCGTGCATGCCCTGCTCTTCTACCAGCCTCTCGGCCCCGTATGCATGCTCGCTTGTTTTACAACCCAGACCTGCGTCTCCCCCCCTGCGCAGGCTGGCTGGGACATTCTGCTCTTCTGCCTGTGCGGCGCAGTGGGCCAGCTCTTCATCTTTGCCACCATCAAGCGCTTTGGCTCCCTGGTCAACACCCTGGTCACCACCACCCGCAAGTTCTTCAACATCCTGCTGTCCGGTGTGTGGAAGAAGCCGCCAAGAGAGGTTTTGTGATTGAGGCGCGCCTCTCTGGACAGCCACCACATGAGCAGCGTCTGTGCGCGGTTGTGCGCCCTCGCCTGCCACTGACCTCTGTTCGCCTCCCCGCCTCGCCTGCAGTGATGTGGAACGCCAACCCGCTGCTGCCGCAGCAGTGGGCCGCGGTGGCGCTGGTGTTTGGCGGGCTGCTGGTGTCCTCCTGGACAAAGAGCCGGCGGGGGCGGCACGTCAAGCACGCAGCCGACCCGAAAGCGCAGTAACGCAGCGTGGCACCGCGCGAGCCGCGGCGCACCGAACTTCGCTCCGCAACCCACACATCTATTTCATTTATGAGGCATTTCGTATTCGTACCAGCATATGCTGTGCTCCCCTCTTTTAGGCTCCTCTACCAGGTTGCTGCGGCAAAGCAAGCTCAATGGGGCGTCGACCCAGCGTGGATTGGACGCAGCACCCGCATGTGCATTGGTCCTTCATCCTGCCCCCTCGAGCGAGCGCCGCGCATGCCGCTGCCCTTTCTAGCGATTCATTCGGCATCCTGTCGCCTGTCAGGAGCCGGCGGGAGCGTGGGCCAAGCGGCTCGCAGCACCGTTGGGAGCCCCGCGTGTCGGTGAGGCTGGGGGCGTCTGCCATGGCTTCCCACGTATATGCACGGAATGCTGAATGCTACAGCAGCGCCATGCGCATGCCTGCCGGCCTTTTCAAAGCCAAGCGTGCGGGTTCGGCAGCGCTGCGGCCTCCAACTCAATCAATCGATTGCAACTGATGCAGGGGACAGTTTGGCAACTGCAGCTAACGGGCCGCCACCCACGGGCCGCCGCCGACCGCGCCTGTGGGCTGGCCGGGCCGCCATGCCGGGCACGTCGCTGTTTGGCTGCCGCCTGCAGCAGCTGGCCACAGACTTCACACCCTTCTACCTGCTGCCAGCAATCGTGCAAGTCGTGTGGCTGTTCATCTAGTGAGCGCAGGGTCGGATGCTCCGGGCACAGAGCTGCTGTTGGATGGGTCGTGTGCTGCTGGCCAGCCCCTTGTGCTGTCGCACGACGACCCAGCCATTGCGCTTGCGCGCCGCACCGCCTACACGTGCATTGCTCACACCTCGCACCCTCCCACCCTCCCACCCATCTCACGCTCTCCTCAGCTGGATCGGTGTTGCGGCGTTCTCCCATCCGGAGCACTGCGACCCGGGCACCGCCAGCAGCCTGCACCCGTACCTCGCAACCTATATTTCGCTGGGCTTCTTCGTGGCTCAGGCAGTTGTCACTTGCGCAGCTGCGCTGCTGACTCTGCGGGGTGAGGTGCCAGTGGGGGCAGGCTGTTTGAGCCCGATTGCGCCAGCTGCCGCTGATGGCTGGGTGCTGTGCACCCATTCCGCGCGCTTGTTGCCCCCCATTTTCGTGCAATCCCACCCTCACCGAGTGGTGTACGCATGCATACACCGTGCACCTCGCCACCCCGGCCCCCGCTCCTCCCAGGCACTCCTCTGGAGCCGTCAAAGCGCCGCTGGGTGGTCTGGCTGTCCGGCGCATTCCTGGTTTCCATCCCCATCAACTTTGGCCTGCTGGCCTGGGGCGCATGGGCAGTCGAGTCGGGCGACGGCTCCTGCTGGAGCAGCGACGACAAAAAGATGCCGGGTGCGTGCGCTGCCGGGCCGGTACCGCTCTGTGTTCACCGGTTTGTAATACTCTACACGCCAGCCTGGGGTGCATACTTCCCGCATTTGACCCTAACCCGCTGCTGCAATCGCTCTCTGGCTCGTTCACTTGGCCTGCCTGTCCCTCGGTGCTCTGCAGCCACCATCTTCTTTGGCGGGCTGGGAGTCCCCGTGGGCCAGCTGTGAGTGGCAGGCTGGCCAGGCAACTTGGGAGGGCTGTACCTCGTTGGGGCATCTGCCGCGACGCACCGCCGCTGGTCAACCCACTCTGTGGTCAGCGTGGCTGAGGTGCCCACCTGGCCCTGTTCCCCCGATTGAGCTTGGTTGTGCACCTGCTTGCTGTCACCCTGCAGGGTGGGCATTGTGCTCAACTACAACATGCTGGGCAACGTGACTGCTGGGGACAAGTTTGCCACAACCACCCGCACCGGCGCGAGCGGCCTGCTGCACCTGGTGGGCAGCTGGCGGCAGCAGCACCGGTGAGCGGCCCCCGCCTGTGATTGTGTGGTGCTTGGCTGGCTGTTGGTGTGCGCTGTGTTGGGCTTAAAATGTGGCACGCCTTGCAAGCAAAGCAAAGGCGCATGCATGAGGCCTGTTGCATTGTTGCAGCACCGCTCTCAATTCCACTGCTCCACCGCCCTTCCCCTCCCCTCCCCTCCCACTCCGACTCCCGCTGCCGCAGGGGCCCCACGGCGCAGCTGGAGGGCATCCTAACCGAGCTCCAGCAGCAGCTGGTGGCCATAGACGGCGAGAAGAGCGATGCAGCAGCGGCACTGGTGTGCGCCGCTCTGGTGCAGCAGGAGGCCCTAGCTGCTTCGGAGGCAGCAAAGGGTGCAGGCGCAGGAGACGGGGCGGCCAATGTCACCGAGGTTGGAACAGAAGATGGGGCAGCTGGTGCAGAGCTAGCAGCAGCAGCAGGAACACCAGCAGTGGCAGTCAAGGCACATGGCCCGAGTGCAGCGCTGGACTGGGCAGCAGGCGTGTGCCGTGGCGGCGCAGCAGCCACAGCAGCCGCAGCAGGCGGAGAGCTGGAGCCACCCATTGGCAGTGAGGCAGCGGCAGAGGCGCTGCGCTGGTCTCGCTTTGCTGTTGCGCCCTACGGTTCGCGCCTGCACAGCTGGCGGCGCGGCAAGGCCAGCAGCTGCGCAGCCCGCAAGCAGCTGGGGCGGCTGGCCTCCGCGGCCGCCGCAGAGGGTGCAGAACCACTGGCTGGGTGGGGCACCGGCGCTGCGGCGGCGGCTGCGGCGGCTGGAGGCAGGCCGTGCAAGCCGTCCAGAGCCGAGTGGCGCAGCTTTGCCGCCGCCAGGGAGCTGCTGGGAGCGGCTTGCCAGGTGGTCAGCTTCAGCAACGGAGACCGCAAGCGGGGCCTGCTGCCGCATGTGGTGGCCGTGGACAGGTGCGCAGGCGGCTGAGGCTGCTCCGGGTGACTGCTCAGACGCTTGCCACCCTGCCCTGAACGCAGCACGGCATCTTTGATGCTGGCATGTCCCTATATCTATGCATGTCTTCGATCTGCAATCTGCCGCCCTACCCGCCTTGCAGGGAGCGCCAGGCGGTGGTGCTGGGCATCGCGGGCAGCTGGCAGTGGCCACATGTGGTGCCCGAGGTTGCACCCACCCCTGCTGGCTGGCTGGGCGGCGGCAGTGCGGCAGCTGCGGAGCACGGCGCGGCGGCGACAGCAAGCAGCGGCATGGCAGGCACTGCGTGTGTGGATGGTGTGCAGTCTCCAGGCGGGCAGCAGGCGCACAGCAGTGCCCCAGGCAGCTGGGTGCATCGGCAGAGCCTAGAGGCAGCCCAAGCGCTCCTGCAGGAGCTGGAGGGCTCCCAGCTACTGCAGCGCCTGCTGCGGCCTGCAGGCGGTGGCACTGGTGGCGGCGGCGGCGGCGGTCCGCTGCCTGCCCTGGACTGCTCCGGCTGGCGGCTGGTGGTGGCAGGGCATGGCCTGGGCGGCGGGGCGGCCGCTCTGCTGGCTCCAAAGCTGGCAGACCTCCACCCGGGTGAGAAGCTAAACATTGGGTAGTGCAGGTTGCGTGGCACCCTGTCATCCTGCATTGTTTCAGCCGGTAGCAGTTGGACCACAGGGGTGCGACAGTCCTCAGGCCGGTTTGCACGACGCGGCTCCCCTGCCCCTGCTGCTCCTGCAGCCCCGGTGGAGGTGTGGGCCTTTGGTCCGCCTGGCGAGCTGTGCAGCCCTGATGTGGCAGCTGCCATTGGGGCCAGTTGCCGCATGATGGCTGTGGCGCTGGGCGACGATGCAGCGCCCCGCACAACAGCCGCCAGCCTGGCTGCTCTGATGGATCAAGCGGTGGTGGGCCTGGCGCGCCTGCGGTGAGCGGGCTCTAGTGAATCGGTAGCTGCACCGCTCAGGGTTGAGATGGACGGTTTGCGCGCGGGTACAGCAGCCCAGCTGCACCACGATGGGTCGCTGCGTCTCCTAGCCGTAGATTGTGTCTTCAGGTAGCACAAAACTCGGCTCCTGTTTCGCCCCACCCAACTCTCACGTGCAGTTACCCCAAAATGGCGCTGCTAGCTGCCCTGGCACTGGACCGCCTCGGGCCCAAGCGCTGGCAGCGGCGGTGGACGGCCCCCAGCCGTGCGCTGCGCCCGCTGGGCGAGCTGCCACCGGAGGCGCTTGCCTACTTGCAAGTGTGAGTGGTGCAGAGCTGCGGCAGGTGCATTAGAGCCATTACTTTGATCTTGCCACGCTGCGCCCGCTGGGCGAGGCGCCACCGCAGGTGCTGGCCTACTTGCAAGTGTGAGTGGCCGCTTGTTTGAATCGGTAGCAGAGCTGTTGCGGTGGTGTGCACACCAGCCCGCAGATGCAAGCTGGCTGCTTTCTGTTGCACGTATTCCGTGCGATGCTCAGGTCAGCTGCCTCCTTTTTGCCGCCCCGCAGGTACCACGCCTGGCGGCAGGAGCAGGCGCAGCACCAGCGGCCACCCTGCACCCTGCCCGGCCGTGTGCTGCTGCTGTCGCGGTCTGCCGCGGGTGCAGCAGCGCAGCAGGAGCCACGTGGCGAGTCTGCAGCAGCTGGCGGCAGCGACGGCAGCAGCAGCAGCGGCAGCAGTGAACAAGAGGAGTGGCAGGCCAGCTGGGCCTCTGGAGAGCAGCTAGCGGCCAGCGGCATTCGGGTGTCAAGTTGCACACTGTCCGACCATTATGCCAGCCGCCTGCTGGCTGTGCTTGCTGAACTGTCACAGCCCAGCAATGGCAGCAGCGGCGGCGAGGAGGCGGCAGCAGAGGAGGGAGAGGCGAGCGTCTCTCCTAGCAAGCAGCCGCTGCGGACGTCCAGCGGGCATGCTCACTGCCACTCTGACTGAGCTTCGCGTGCATGGTCTAAGCCTTGCTGCCGGTGTGAAATGCAAGTGTCGTACGCACGCTTGTGAGTGCGTAGGAAGAATGGGCGCTAGGGATGACTGCAATGGTGGATCTCTGGGCATTGGGTCACAGTTCTGCCACTGGGTGCTGCCACAGATGGCGGTCCCGCCAACAGATCCAGCAGCTTCCTCGCCCGGCCTTCAGGCCCTTTCAGTGATGGCCCCGGCAACCAGTGCAGTTTACAGGCATCATTACAACGCAGCATGATTTGATCAAATGAACTGAAAACTTCGTGGGTTCAGGTTGCAGGCCGGGTGCCGCCCGGCGATGACCGCAGTGGCCGCTTCACTTCAGGTCGGGGAGCCGCCACTGCTGCTCCTTGGCAACTGACAAGCGCAGCCCGGCTCCATATCAGTGGGGCCAAGGTGAAGATGAAGCACAGCACCCGCCTCACGCGAGCGGGCCAGGATGAGGAGGGGTGAAGCAAGCACGCCCATGAGACAATGTCATTGACGTATGTGTGCTCCGTGGCCGCGCCCTACCTTCACATGAGGTCTGGGTCCTCCTCAAGGAAGTTGCACAGCGCCTTGTTGATCGCCTCGGGGTAGTCCTCCTGGGGGGTGTGCCAACAGCACAGCCGATGTTTCGGCAGCAGGTGCACACACCACACGCCGTTGTCATGCACGCCACCCCTGCATCAGTAGGTGCGCTGACCCAGCCCGCCACCCCCCGTGTCAGAAACGCCCAGAAACGCCAGCCTCCCCCACGCACCTGCGGGCTGTGCCCCAGCTTGGCCTCCACTGCTGACGCCAGCTTCATGCACGTGCGCTTGCTCTCCAGCCACTCAAACACGCTCTTCAGCTCGATGAACTGGTCTGCGGCAGCGGACAGCCACCGCCAACGTTTGTGTTGGGCACATGGATGGGCAGATGGAGGGGCAGATGGGAGGGCAGACCGCTGCAAAAACTGGACCCAGCAACGGGCAGGAGGCAGGGCACCCACCCCAGGTGCCACAACAGCAGCAGCAAGCGCAGCCAACCTCTGCCCAGAGCTGCAGCAACCTCTGCCCAGAGCTGCAGCCAACCTCTGCCCAGAGCAGCAGCAAGCGCGACGGCAGCGCGCACCCGAGGTGCCAAACAGCAGCAGCGAGGGCTGGCGCCAGGTGCAGAAGCCCTCGTCCACACGCCGCAGCAGGGCGGGCCAGTCCAGCTTGTCCATGGTGGCGGCAATGGCGGCAGAGGCGGCAGGATCAGAGTCGTACGGAGCTGCAGGGCCAGGGGTGGTTGGGGACATGCGGGGTTGCGGTGAGAGTGGACTATGGAGCTGGGCTGGGGAGGTGGGGCTGATGGGTGCCCTCAATGTGAAGCCGAGGGCACATGCCCAGCCGCTTAGAAGCAGGGGCAACTGCATCCATCCCCCCACCCCAACCCGCTGGCTGACGCAATCAACCGCTGGCAGGTCCGGCACCCACCCTGGAAGGCATCGGCGTCGCGCCGCGACATCGCGTACGGTCCACCTGCGGATTGGAAGCAGCTCAACAGCCGTGTTTTGACGGGATTCAAACGCCTGCGGAACAGCGCCACCCCAGCCAGCCATCCAAACCCTGCAGCGCAGCACAGCTGCGGTTGCCGCGACAGCTCCCGAGCAGCCGCACCTGCCGCGTTGAAAAGGTCTGCCGCAAACTTGGCCCCCGCCTTGGGCCGCAGGAAGGGCACCGGGTTCTTGTCTGCACCAGGGGGCAGCGGCGATTCGGCGGGTGGGGCTCACGTCATGGCTGGGGGTGGGCTCACGATGTGGCTGGGGTTCACGTTATCGGTGGGGCTGGTGCTCACGATGTAGCTGGCCAGCTCGACGGCTGCCCAGGCGTGGCCAGGCTGTGAACCGCACCCGAGCTGCCAAACCCGGCGCTCCTGCCCTCACAACGCAGGGGTCCCCCATGGAGCCCCCATACGCACAGGCAGCCAGCTCGGGGCGCAGCGCCGTCTTCAGGCCCAGGGGCGTGTTCAGGATGCAAAGTTTGGCCACATTGTCTGCAGGCGGTGTCGTGTAGTGTTGATGGCTTCAGAATAGCAAGACAATGGAATGCGAGGGCAAGCTGCGGACAATGGCCCGCGAGAGCAGCAGGTGCAAGCGGTGCGTGAGCAGCCGGGAGGTGACTTGCGGCTGTTGAGCGGCAGTCGCTGATTGATCGGGCCAGGCAGCATGGGCAAACACCATGGAGGGCACACCCGCCCGGGCCTGCCCCCAACATGCGCAGGCCAGCCAGTGCTTGGTGCGACCAACAAATGCCGTGGGGCGGGGCAGCGACGACCCGCTGTGCGCCTCACGATGCATTGCATGCATGCAACCTCCCACACCCCAAGCCCAGTGGCCCACCATCGTTCTCCAGCGCCCACAGCAGGCCGTACTGTCCCAGCACGTAGCCGTGGACAATCACCGCAAACTGCTTGCCGGACAGGCCCACTGCTGCCACAAATTTGTCCAGGGCGGACATGTAGGCCTCAGCAGAGTAATCAAAGCCGCTGGTGGGCTGCAGGGAAGTGGGCGTTGGGCGGGGCAGGGGGGCAGGGGAGGTGAGTTGGTAAGACTGCCTCAGCTGTGGTCCACAATCGTGCACCTTCCAAGTTGGCAGGTTGACACATCTTGGTGAACAGACGCAGCGACATGCGGCAGGGCGGCAGGGAACAACCGCCCGTCAAGCGCAGAGCGCCGCCACCCGCCCACCTTGCTGCTGCCGCCGTGGCCGGGCCAGTCCACTGCAATGACATCGTGTCCCGCCTGGGCCAGCAGGCTGCCTGTGGCTCGGAAGGTGTAGCTGCTGCTGCCCAGGCCGTGCAGACACAGCACGGGCAGCTTGTTGGGGGCGGTGGCGACCGGGTTGGCGTCAATCTTGCGGTAGGCAAACGTGAGGCCGCCTGCAGCAGCGGGTTGATGTGGCAGCCAGTGCGTGGCACGCTTACGAGTGCAGCTGCGGCCGCCGAGGTGGCATCGATTTGGCGATAGGCAAGTGTGAGGCCGCCTGTTCATGCAGCGGAGCATGGTGCAGCGCAGTGCAGTGGATGGGTGATGCGGATGTGGAAATGCCACAGCACCTGCAGCAACGCTGTGCATCACGACGGCTTCAGAGCACTGTGCAGGCACACCTGCCCCCCACCGCAACAACAGCACCCTGAACCTCACCGGCCTCCACACGCTGCCCCGCCGCTGTTGCCATGGCCGTGCCAGCAATGACCTCGCCGGTGATGGGATCAATCTCTTCAAGCTCAAGCTCCTGTGCCCGGGCGATCAGGCTGTGCCGCCGCTGCTGCTGCGAGGGCCGCCACTGCCGCCGCGGCACTGCCCCCGCGGCCATAGCCCGCTGCTGCTGCCGCTGGCAGGTCGATTGTGGTGCATTGCATGTGGCGGAGCGTGCCAGGCTGGCCATGGCGGCTGGTTCTGTTGGTGGGAGGAGCTTTGGACGGCGGTGTGCGAGGGAACAGCGATGGTCGGCGATCGGCCTAGACAGTGCGCTTGGGCAGCTCACAGGACAGATCTCCGTCTTGCGATGGGCTCAGGGGCAGTCCAGTGTGCGCAAGCCCCACCTCCCATGCAGCCACACGGTTGAGTGGCCTTGTAAACCCATGTAAACTGCATGGTACTCTGAGCCGGTCGAACATTGCAATTAGACACCGCTCGGCCTCTTACGGGCACTGCGCCGCCACTTACCACTGCCACCCGCGCCCGCGCTGCAACCCTGCGCCCTAGCGACCCTGGGTTGTCATCCAGTGGATATCCGCTACTACTAGGGAGCACGTGAGCAGCGCAAGAGCAGCCCGGGCAGCGGCGGCGGTGGCGGTAGAGCGGCCCAAGACACAGGCTTGAAGGAGCAGCCCGACCTAGCAAGCAGCAGACATGGACGGCGCAATGGCTGAGGCGCTGGCCAAGGCGGAGGGCGAGCAGGACATGGAGAAGAAGATCGAAGCGGCCCTGGCCTGCCCCTGCCTCGGTGCGCTGCCCCGCAGCGGCGCGGTGCTCTGCGCCTGGTTGCGTTTGCACGGCGGCACGGCCTGCTCCCCAGCCGCTTTGCTTGCGCCCCAGTTCCTGCCGGTGGCTCTGAGGTTTACGACGCGCCTGGCTGCCGTTCTCGAGCAGGCGATTTGAAGGAGGGGCCCTGCGGCCCTGTGTTTGTGCATGCCTTCGGCTGCTTCATCCGCAGGTGCGCCGTGTCTGCTGTGTGGGCTTGTTGCCGCACAGGCTTGTTGCTGTGGCCTTGCTGCCACACGCTGTGCTGCGCTGCGCTGCTGCAGTGCACGACATGCGGGATACATTCACGCGCAGGCAGTCGCCGTTTGCTGTGCTGTTGCGCGAGACGGCCACATCGCTGTCGGCGAGCTTGGTTCACTCTGCACCTGCTGGCCCTCTTTGTATGTGCCTGCAGCGAGCACGAGGACAAGGGCATGGACTGCCTGGACCAATTCAAGGACTTCCAGGCAAGCTTTTTCTGGGTGATAGCCAGCTCGTGATGCGGCTGTGGTGATACCCGGCGTGCATGCTTGCTGGCGTTGGTCAGCGGCACCTGCCACTCGTTCCGACCATTGGTGGGGTTGCCTCGGTCCCCGCGTCCATCTGCGCCCCAACCCCGGGCCCCTCGTCCCCGCCTTGCCTTGCCCTCCCTGCCTGCAGCTGTGCCTGCAGAAGCACCCGGAGCATGTGGCAAAGATCATGGAAGCAGGAGAGGGTGCAGGCGAGGCAGCGGCAGCAGTCGCCCCGGCAGCAGAAGCGGCGGCAGCCAGCGGCGGCGGCACGGGGGCGGGAGCAGCGGCAGCAGCAGCCACGCCGCGGCCGGCGCAATAACGCCGCAGGCAGCGGATTTGATGTACCAGCTTTGTATGCAATGTGTAAGCCCTCCTTCAAAGGCACTCGGCGGTACCTGCCCAGCCTGCGCTAGCTGGCTGCCAAGCTGTCATACCCTGCTCCGCTCCCGAGCCGGCTGCCCCTCCCCTGCGTTCTGCTCGCGGGCGGCTTGCGTTTACACACAAAAAAGCATATGTGATTCGTGAGGGGTGTTTGAATCTTCTCAGGGTTGATACTAGGTAACACAGGTTTGACACACACAGAATGCGCGGGTGCGCCGCCCCGGGCAAGGGGCGGCCACGCCTGCTGGGGCTACGCGAGTGCGGCGCCCCGCCACACCGCCGCCCGGCCGCCAGGTTCGAGCGGTGGGGTGCAGCTCAGCGCCGACCTGGCGCTCCCCAGGCCTGGGCCGCAGAGCAAGGGCTGCTTGCTCGGTTGGCCGAGGCCCGCTGCGGCCTCCTCCAACGGCCAGCAGTCATGTTACAAGCTGCTGCTGCTGCTGCTGCTGGCGCGCGCACAAATGGGCGCGCGGCCGCTACCAAGGCCGGCAATTTACCGGGGGGACACGGTCTGCGGGGGCGGCGGGAGGGCGGCAGCAGCATGGGTGAGCACGACTGTTGTTCCTGGGCACAGCGGTGTGGGGCAGCGGCCTGCATGCACCCATGACCAACACCTAATTGGGGGCAACGTCGCAGTCATCAGGCAGCCACTGAGGGCCCGCCAAACACACGGCAGATGGTTGCAACCCCAACTCGTGACCCTTGAAGTCGTCCTCCATCAGGCTGCCATTCGATAGCTGCCCTAGTCAATTTCGATAATCAATCGCGCCAATCAACACAACCCAAAGCCGACTCACGATCTTGGCGTCGTCCTCCATCAGGCTGCCGTTCGATTGCTGGCCAATCAGTTAAACATATCAATCCAATCAATTCAACCCAACAACAACTCACGATCTTGGCGTCGTCCTCCATCAGGCTGCCGTTCTTGTACTCGGCAAAGGCGCGCAGGGGCCAGCCGAAGCCCTCCCACAGCAGCTTCCAGGCCAGGGGAACATCGCTGCGGGGCACGAGGGCGGGGGCCGAAAGGCGAGCGGTGAGGGGACGGAAAGGCGCTTTGGGTGAGCGGTGAGCACGGGGCCGAGCCTGGCACAGGGACACTGCACGCCGGGCACGCCTCGCCAGGCTGCGCCAAACAGGCTCACAAGCTGCGGCGTTGCTGGTCAAATGCACAATCATAGCGGGTAGCATAGATTGGTACAACACAGTCCACCAACCAGCAGTCCACAACCCAGCCAAGCTCACATGATGATCTCCTTCTCGATGGGCTTGGCGGCGGTGGCCACGGTCTGGAGGTACTTGGAGCCGGCGTAGCCCAGCCAGCCAGCAAAGTAGATGAAGCCGATGGTGGGGATCTGCGGGCGGGAGGAAAGAGGGGAGAGGGTGGGTGGGTGGGCGGGGCCAAGGGGAGCGTGAGGCGGCGATGAGAGGGGCAGCCTCGGAGGCGGCGATGAGAGGGGCAGCCTCGGCAAGCTGGCTTGGCGGTCCACATGCTAGCAGGCGTGCACCACCAGGGTCAAACCGTGGAGCAGCGCACTCGCGGGCGCCAGGCTCTGGAGCTGCCAGCATTGTCAGAGGATCGCAGCCAGTGTGGTGAGCGAGCACCGACAGCGTGCTGAGCAGGCATGTAACTCACAAACACATCGCCGGCGTGGCCGTAGCGCAGCGCCAGGCCGGGGTCGGCAATCAGGTGGGGCAGGCCGTCAGTGCCGCACAGCAGGCCCTGCTTGGCGTACCTGTGGGGAGGCAGGGGAGGCAGGGGAGGGGTGGGTTGAGTTCAAAGCGCAGCGAGGCAGGGGGCTGGGGCTAAGGGCGGCAACCGCAGGCAGAGGGCGGCAACCGGGGACAGAGGGTTGCTGCCCGCCTTCACACCCCTCGCCACACACTGCCGCACCGCCCCTCGCCAGCCAACCACCCAAAGTGGCAGCGGCAGTTTGTCGCGCCCGCAGCGCGGCTGGCGCTCACTTGTCGAAGCGCGCCTCGGTGCCATGCAAGTGGCAGGGGCAGCTTGTGGCGCCCACAGCACAAACTAAAAATAACTCACTTGTCGAAGCGCGCCTCGGTGCGGGCAATGGTGGCCTGCAGGGCCAGGGCGGGGGCGGAGCCCTCCTCGTACTGCACAGGGGGAAGCGAGAGGGCAGGCAATGGCAGGTCAGGCAACAGCAGGCAGATCTAGCGGCTGCAATGGGACGGCGCCAGGAGTGGACGGGCTGTGGCTGCAGACGCGGCGGACGGTGACGGGGCTGGGTGACGGCCATCTCTACCACCCAGCCGATCGAAATCGGCACGCTGGTGGCTGCCAGAGTGCAGCCAGAGCGCAGCTGCCTGCATTGAACGTGCTGCCTGCACAATCTGCAGCTTCCATGCCTGCTGCTGCGCCCACATGCCGGCAATCGATCGCGCAGGCAATCGCCGAGCAAGGGCGCCATGGCGGCTGGCTGCTGGCTGCGCAGGCCCCCGCTGCCCAGCTGTTGCTGCCGCCCCAGCTGCAACTCACGTTCTTCAGGCGCTTGGTCAGGGCCTTGACCTGCAGGGTGAATGCATTAGGGTCAGGGTTTGTAAGGGGCTCCCGGCCGATCAACCGAACGATCCGACAGCCGCCGCCCGTTCAACCGTGCAAGGCGGCATGACGCTCCGCTCGGCGGCCCAGCACGCCGGCTGCCGCTGCCTGGCTGTGCACCCTTCCCCAACTGCTGCGCCGCACCTCCTTCTTCTTCAGCTTGGCGAACGCCTTGCTCTCGGAGCAGGGGGTCAGGCCGGCAACATCGGCGTAGGCGGCGTCGACGGCGCCAAAGCCGAAGGTCAGGGCCAGCGCGGCGGCAGCCACGCCGGTGGCCACCTGCTTGCTGGCCTCCTGCTTCTGGGCGGAGCAGGACACCGGGCGGGCCACGGGGGCGCGCGCAGAGGCGGCCTTGGCCGGCTTGAAGCCGGTGGCCTTGCTCAGGGACACCTGCAGGCCGGGGGGGCGGCGGCACCTGCGTCAGAGCAGCTGCCAGGGCGCGATGTGATGCGCGGCGGCAGCTTGCAGCCCCGCCAGCACGCGGGCGGCGCCGACCCTCTCACCGAGCCGAAGCGGGTCTGCACAGCTGCCATGGTGTCCAGTCTGAGTGAAGCAGGGGGCAAAGGCGGACGGGCTGGGTCGTGCGGGGAAGACCGGGGGAGGCCGAGCTGAGCGCAGCATGCCATTTGGCTAAGGCCAGATTTCGTGCCCATTTCGTCCTCTTTGTGCGTGTAAAGCCTCTCTGTGCATCAAGCCCACCAGTCTGGCACCGCTGCCGCCCCTTGCGACCCGCGGCCCTCCCGCCGCGAGCCGCCGCGAGCCGCCGTGCTGCCCCCTGCTTCACCTGTTTGATCGCCGCCCGGTTGTTTCAGCCCAAACCCAAACCAAATTTCGTTGCAATATCTGATATTGCTGGCTGGGCCTGGGTTGCAGCAGTCGCGCCCTGCACAGCCTGTCTGCTTTGCTCTGCTTGTGTGCCTGCGCCGACGCCGCCCAGCCCGACGAGCATTTGTTCACAAGCGGCATTGATCAGGTCGATGGATACAGGGGAAACGCGGTAGATTTGCACAGGGGTGGTTGACTGAAGCAAGCTGACCAGAGGATGTGACAAAGTGCAACTGGGCTGCAGGCTGCCTCACACATTGTGTGGCTCAGCTCCGGTTGCCAAAACGGCAGTCTCATGCGCCGCCCTGCGAGAAGAACTCCTGAATCACCGCATCGTCAGGGTCCAGCTGCGGGAGTGGGGCGCGATGGGAGTGCACCCTTTGTCAGCTCGGTTCAGCTAGGGTTGTTTGGTGGCCAGAGGCACAGGCAAATGCAGTGCCGACATGTATGGCCAGGCAGCTGGCTGCTCTGCTCAGATGTGAACAACTCGCAGTTGCTAAGCCGACAGAACACAGCAGGCCCAGCAGCGCACCTGGATGGAGATGGCGGTGCCCACAATCGGCTTGGAGGGCATGCCCTGCAGGGACAGCAGGCCACGGCGCTGCAACTCATCACATCCTCCACTGCGTCAACAGATGGTGTGCTCCTACCATCCACATGCTCATCTTGCAACACACCCCATGCAGCACAGCTGCCTGTGTCCCAGCCCCTGCCCAGCGCTGCACACTCCCGCCCCCTCACTCAAGCCTGCGGGCCAGCACCCACCTTGCGGGGCCGTGCCGGCTGGCGCAGGAAGGACAGCACCCGCTCCGCCTGGCCCCACGAGCTGCAGAGGGCAGTGGAGGCAGGCAGCGGGGGGTCAGGCTGGTTCGGGCGTGCCGTGCGGGGCGCGTGCTTGCCCAACGGCTGTGTCACATTGGCTGCCAGGGTGTGCCGCAGCCCTCGTGATGCAGGCATGCAGCTCGTCCAGCTCATTCAGACGCGGCTAGAGCTGCAGTGCACAGCCCCTTGCTTGCTCACTTGAGGTAGAGGGCCACAAGGTCCAGCTTCTCATCATACTCCTCCTCCCTGCACCCAGCAGGTGGGCATCAGGTGGGCAGCAGCGCTGTGGGTGTGCATACGGGTCGAGCCACGCAGGGGGGGACGGCAACATGCCTGGTGCACCCTGGGGCTGCACCACAGCTGCACCCTGGGGCACACCATGGTGCAGGCGCGCGCGGCGTCCCCAGCCGTCATTGGTGGTCATGCCAGTGCACGCCAGGGCAGCACAGGCGGCCAGGCAAAGGCCGGCAGGCAGAGCAGCAGGCGGGACAGCTTGCAGCTCACTCACGTCATGGGGAAGCTGCGCTGCTCCAGGTGCGTCCACATCACGTTGAGGCAGATGAGCGTCTTGCCCAGCGGCAGGTCCTGCCAAGTGGGCAATTCATTGGGCAGCGCACAGACAAGCGTGGTGAGGCAGCCTGGCAGGGCTGGGGTGCGGCAAGTGGCGGCATGCCTGGCAGGTCAGCATGGCGGCTGCTCCCACTGCCCAAGCTCGAATGCGGGGTAGAAGTGAAGCAAAGTCGGGTGGCCGCAACCAGCACTGGCGCGGCCGACAGCACCGCCACAGCGCCCACAGCACCGGCACAGGGCGCACAGCACTGGCACAGTGCCCACAGCACCGGCACAGGGCGCACGGCACCGCACAGCAGCAGCGCACGGGCACCCGTGCTTACCCGGCGCACAAAGGACAGGTCGTACGCCTTGCCCCACTTTGTGAGGATCAGCTCCCTGAGCAGCGGCCCCGTGAGCGCTTCGCCCTCGGGCCCGTCTGCCGCGCCGTCTGCCTCGTCCAGCGAGCCTGCTGTGCTGCCGCCAGGCGCCTTGGTGGACGCCACCTCGGCGATGCGCTGCGCCAGCGCCGCCGACACCTCCTCGTCCGTCGAGCGCAGGAAGCTGGGCTGCTGCTCGGCTTCGGCTTCGGGGGAGTCTGTCGCCTCTGCTGCTGCGTCTGCTGCTGCCGCTGCCGCGCCCACGACCGCGGCGCCGCCCTGCTGCCGCGCATCCGCCAGGCGGCGGTTCAGCACCTCCACATCCCCCTCTGTCAGGCCGCCTGCGTCCGCCTCGCCTGCAGGGGTGATCAAGCGGGCCAGGATGGGAGCAGGATCCCAGCTGCAGCCTAGGGCGGGCCTCGCCAGCTCAAAAGCTCGCACAGTGGGCCAGTCTGCTGCGCGCGAGCGGGGCACACGCGAGGCGCACCGCGGGCGCCTGCGCCGCGGCACCCACCTTGCTGCCGCCGGCCGCCTGTGCCGTTGCCGAGGCGCCACGCCTGGCTGCTCCTGGGCGCCCAAGACTCAAAGTCGAACAGGTCACCAAACAGGCCGGCCTGTGGAGGGCAGGGCGCCCGCCGAGCGCGCCTACGACGGCCCTGGGCGGCGGCAGCGGCGGCGGCAAAGCCGCCAACCTTTCCGCAGCCCAGTAGCTGCATGCAGGGTGTTGTGTAGGTTGCTCGCAGCCTGTTGGCTGGGCGGGGAGACGCTGGGTTGGACGGGCAGTGCAGGGGCTTTTTGCTGGGCCGCAGGCTGGGCTCCAAGGCTGGCGCGTGGCGTGGGATCGGCGGCAGATCGGTCACAAGGTCTGCTGGAGTGGGCTGGACGGCCGTGCAGGGCTTTGCTGCTGTGCTCCAACCAATGCAGCAAGGGCCGCGCAGCAGGCAGCAGCCTGGCCACACAGGCCTGCAACGAGGAGCCCGCACTGAGCAATTAGCACTGCCCGGCAAGCGTGATCAGTGGCTGCAGCAGCCCCGACCCAGCCCAAGTCCCACCGCGTTCCTCCTCCCCGCCGCTTGCCGTCCGCAGCAGCTCCAGCACAGTGAGCGAGCAGCATGGAAACAGTGCCGCGCTGCCTGGCCCATCCTTTCCTCCGCTTGGTTGGCTGCCTGGCGGTGCCAGCCGCGGCAGCGCGTGTGGCTCCCTCCACGCGTTGTGCGTGCCGCCAGATTGCGTGGGAATGAGCGCGGGGGAGTGCCGCTTTCCTCCGGCCGCCAGCTTCTGCCGCCGCCGCTGCAGGCGCTGCCTGGCGCCAGCGGTAGGTGCTTGGGCCTTACCTCCTTGTTGTTGCCACTGTGCAACTGCAGGAAGCAATGGCTGGCTACCCCCCTCCCGACAAGGGACAGTCGTACCCGCCGCCGGCCGACTACCCGCCGCCGCCCGCCGGTGAGAAGTGTTTGGCTAGGGCTTTCGGTGCTGGTGGGTCTCGCACGGTGCTGGCCAGCTCGCCCTGCGCTACGCGCTCTGGCGTCTATGAGCTGTGGTCTTTAACGCAACTTTCTGCTCCCCCACTGTGTGCAGGGTACCCCGCAGGTGCGCAATCTCACGAGGTGTCGGGCTGAGCGCTCCTTCTTGGGCGGCTGTGGACCGTGAAGCATGGGCTGTGGGTGCTGCCCTCGCCCGGCTGCATTGCTCCAGTCGCCCTCTCTTTGCAGCCCGCATCGCTGCATGCATCATGCACCCGTGTCTGCACCGCCTCGCCATTCCCAACTGCTGCGCTGCCGCACGCCCAGCCCTGCCCGGCTTCATCTGCTTTGCCCTGCCTGCCTGCTGGCTGCTCACTTGCAGACGACACGCAGGCCAAGTACGGCGGTACCGCCTACGGCTACCCGCCCCCGCCCCCCGGCTATCCCGGCGCGCAGGTGCTACATTGCCCTGCTGCGCTGCGTGCCCAGCTGCCCGCCCTGCTGTGCAGCAGCGGCGGATGCTTCCTCCTGCAGCGCGCCGCTGCCGGCAGCTGCAAACGCAAGCCGCGTTTAGGCCCTCGCTCATCCGTCCCTGTGCCGCCGTTCTTGTGCAGGCCGGGTACGGCGCCCAGCAGCCTGGCTACGGCCCACCGGTGAGCAGTGGTGTGGGGCAAAAACAGCCGTGCCTGTGCCAGTTTGGTCGCGCAGTGCCGTTCAGTGGGAGTGACACAGGACAGCTGGACAGCAATCCAGGAGGCGACACTGCAGTTGGGTGCTGCAGCTGGACCAGTGGGCCAGCACAGCAGCGTGGGCAGCAGTTGCTCACCCGCTGTCCCCACAATCCTCTCCCTCGCTGTGTGCAGCCCAGCTACTACGGCCCGCCCCCTGGCTACTCGTCCTACCAGCAGCCGCCCCAGCAGGTGCGCTCCGCGCCGGCTAGCCGCTTCAGCAATGGCACAGGGGGGGCAGCTTTCGTGTGCTGGACACGGCCGTTTGCATCTCTGGGAGGCTCCGGCCCCGCCACCTGTCGACCTGTTCTGTTCCCCATCATGCATTCGATCAAGCCATCCTGCCCTGCCCTCCCTCCAGGTGTACGTGCAGCAGCAGCATCCCGGCAACCCAGGCGCGGACGCGTGCCTCACAGCGTGCCTGGCCGCCCTCTGCTGCTGCTGCCTGGTGGACTGCCTGACCTAAGGGTTCAATCGCAGCGGCCAGCTGGCCCAGCCTGCGGGGTGCAGCCGACAGCAAGTGGAGAGGAGCGCATGCTCCCTCGTAGCATCGTGTTGCAGGCGCAGCAGCTGGGCCGACAACCCCTTATTTGTCGGTAACTTCCTGCTCCCCCGTGCCTCTTTTGTATCACCAGCGCACCTGAGCTGCTGCTTCTGTGTTTTCCACTATCCGAGCAAACATGCCCGCCAACATGCCCTCCTGCTCGGCGCTTCCCTGTACTCGGCGTAGCCCTGCTTCTGACCAAATACATGCTGCTGCGCATGCCCATGCCACACACCTCTTTGCCATGTACCTTCCTGTAAGCACCTGCCAGCTAAGAGCAAGCATATCATGGTTGGCAGAAGATGAGACCAACTGCAGCTTGACAGCCGTGCACCCATTGGTTCGCAAGCACGTCAGGTGCGCAAGCACGTCACGGCCAGGCGCTGAGGGGGTAGGCAGCATGCCCAACAATTTGCAGCAGGAGCTCTGTGGGCAGCAGGGCCACGAGGTTGCGGCCGCCGCTGCCGCCTGCAGCTTGCGCTGCTGTGCCCGTGCCGCGCCGCTGCGCCAGCAGCAGCGTCTTGGCTGCCTGGCAGAAGGCTGGGGGGAACTTGTGGTGCAGCTGCGGCTCTCAGGCCGGCCGGTGAATCGCCAGGTCCAGCAGGCTGCACACAGCGGGCAGGGTGCAGAGGCGCTGCTGAATAACACCAGCAGGCTTCTGTCGCCCGGAACATCCCGGGCGACAGAAGCAAGATCAATTGCGCCGTGCAGGTGCACCCGACTTCCAGACGGCCCAGCAGCAGCAGCAGCAGCAGCAGCAGCATGCATGCTGCGCTGCTGATCCGCACCCCTTGCTGGTGTCACTTGCCTGCAGGAAGGTCTTGACCAGCTCGTGCTGTTGCGTGCGCAGCGGCAGCCGCCTCAGGCTGTCTGCCTGGCAGGCTTGGAACAGCGGCGAAGCAGGGTCCAGTGGCTGCATCCGGTTGGGAGGGCAGCAGGCTGGATCAAATCACGTTGGGGTTTGCAGGCTAAGCATGTTGGTCGTCGGCTGGCACTACGCTCACTTGCATGCACGTGCACGCGCTGCAGTCCCGCCCTCGAGCTGCAGTTGGCGGGGTGTCTGGCCAGCAAGGCTGCAAATGCTTCATGTGAGTGCGCGCCTGACGGCGGAACCGGCTGTGCGGCTGCCCAAACTCCCCAGAGCTCTCCGCCGCCCGGATGAGGTTGTACATGTCCATTCTGGAAGGCAGGGGAAAGGCAAAACAAGGATGATGTAGAGTGGGGGTGAGGCTGCAGGTGCCCATCCTGCAGCCGTGGGAAAGGGTTTAGTGAGCTGGAGACCAGAGCTGGAGACCAGACCATGCAAGATGCTGGGCGGCACTTGCCCCTGGTCGCCCAAAAGCTGCCCTGCACCGTTTGCATTGTGATGTGCCGGAATCAGAATGTGAGCAGCGTGTTGCTTTGCAGACCAGCCTGAGCTGCCCACCCGACAAGCGAGCATCCAATCTGGTTGCAACATTCCCGCCTCACCTTTCCAGGTCTGCTGCCATCTCCAGCCAGGCAGCATTGCGCGGCGAAAGGATGCCTTCGATGCACCCGCCGCACGTGCAGCGCCTGCCCAACTCTGCTCCCGCCTCCACACCATGTCCCTCCTGCAAGCCAGCAGCCTGTGGCTGCTGCGGCGGCGGCTGCGCCTGCTGCTGCGCCTGCTGCGCCTGAGCCTGCTCCTGACCCGCGTGTGCACCCAATTGGGCGAAAGCATCTTCTGCTGCAGTTGGGGCGGCAGCTGCTGCAGGCACCTCTGCCAGGTGAGGCTCGGTCGGCCCAGGCGGGGGCACGGCCGAGCGGTGCGGCATGGCGGCGGCAACAGCGGCCAGGTCGCCCGCTTCACCGCCCGCAGCTGCCTGCCCGTTGTTCAGCTCGCCGGCTTCTTCGCTGGTTGCCCGCTGCCCTTCCGTCGCGGCTCTCTTGGCGGCGGGGGAAGGCGCCAGGGTTTCGGCAGGCCGCTTGGGCCCCATTGTGCCTGGTGCGCCGCTCTGGTGGGCTCTGGCAACGCGAAAAGCAGAGAAACCCTCGGTGCCAAAGGGTGCACGCAGAGTCGCACGTGGAAGTCTCGGTCGCACTCTGCTGACCTGTCGTCGCCGCCGCGCCACATGTTGCTGCATGCCGCATGCCATGCCATTCCGCCGTGCCACCCCAAGGCAGCTTCCCAATTCAGTGACCAGCTGTGTGTTGCGGTGTTGGCCAGCCCACTGCAGTGGCGGGCCAACGACACCTTGTGTTGTGCGCAGAGCACACCCAAGTGCCGGAGCTCACTTTTGGAGGCAAGCCGCTCTTGAAGGTGGTGGTCCAGACAAGTCATGCGTCGCAGGCTGACAGGTCAAAGCATGAATCCAATGATCGCATTGCAAACAGATAGGCCAGGCATCTTATGGTGCACACCGGCTGCCTAGCTGGGTTCCTGTGCTGCTTGCTTGTCATGCTCGCGGCACTGCTTCAGCTCCTGCAGAAAGCGGGCGCAGGAACCAGCCCTTACAAGCCACGCACTCAACGGGTGCAACGCAGTCGGGGCGGGCCCCTGATCACCCCTCAGCAGCATGGAGCACCTGTCCCAGGCCCGCGCCCCTCCTCCTCACCTCATTGCACTCCTTGCAGAACATGGCCCGCACAGTGTCTTTGGCCTGCGGCCGCACGCCGTCTCGATAGCCCAGCCACGTGGCCGTGAAGCGGTGGTACGCAACCTGGGGTGACGCAGGAGGGTTTGAAGACAATGAACGTGTGGATTGGAGCCCGACGGATTGCTGTACAGAAGGGCCATGGTCTCAGGAGGCCTGTGCGTGATCGCAGCCTGCCGCCGACAACCCTTCAGCAGCCTGCATTACCGTGCCCCCACTCCATGCCCCACCTGAGGTCAGCACCTCCCTCGCCAGATCCAAGGTCAAACCTACACCTCACCAGGTTTGTAAGGTTGACGGAGCCGACAACGCGTTCCAGCATGAACTGCTCGTGGCACTTGTTGTCCGCATAGCCGCAGGGGGTGCACCAGCTGCCCAGCTTGTAGACGCAAGTGACGCGGCCGCTGGGGTGCTTCAGTTGCGGCGGCAGCAGCCCGTTGGCTGCAATGGAGCAGATTCGGGTGGGTGTGTGCGTGTGAGACACAGTGGTGCGGTGAGCAGTGCACACCGCAGGCCCTCTGCACACAAGCCTGAGCCAGCCAAGGCAGGGCGAGTGCACCAGTCAACTTCCCGCCCAGCAGCCCTCGGCTGCCGCTGACCTAGTGTGAGGTTGTGCCACCGCAGCAGCATGTCCCGCACAATTTGAGGCCCTGCGTGCAAGGATGCAGAGCCGGCTGTTCCAGGTGCAGGCGTACAGATGGGCAGGTGACCCGAAGGGCCGGTTATTGTAAGATGGGCTACCCAGGCCTCCTGCCCAACTTACCTGTTGAGAAGCCGGTATCTCTTATGTCGTGGTCTGCAGCAAGCATGGTGAGCACAGGCTGTCCTTGGTTGCAACGGCAGGCACATGCTGGGAGCGCGGAGTAGGTGCCACACGCATAGCAGCGTGGACTAACGATTCTCCTGCCCCCACCTTTCCGCTCCACCATCAGGTCAAACGCGTGCTGCCAGACCGGGTGGCGGGCTGTGCAGGCAATCACGCCGCTGTTCACAGCCGCTCCCGCATAGTCCTCCTGCGCATGAGGGGGCCAGGATGGCCGTCGCGTCACTTGCACATCACGCGGGCATCCCCGCGCCATAACGCGCCATGCAATGCCCATGCAGAGCGCATATATCCAGAGCAAGCAAAGCTTGCCTGTACAACCATGTCAAACCCATCCAGTGTGTCGGATGGCTCCCGAAAGCATTCGACATCTGTGTCCAGGTACAGCCCTGCGGGTTGGGGCCGTGCCAAGGCCAGCAAGCAGCTCTGTCAGCTGGCCTTTGGCCATGTGAGACTGGCATGCTGGGAAGCGGCGACATTCACTTACCAGCGGCATGCAGCAGCGGGCACAAGCACACGCACTGGACTCCAACCGCACGCGGCAGCCGTCCTCTGGCTGTGCAGAACGTGCAAGCCAGCCGCGTCACCTCGCAGGTTCCCCGCCTTGGCTGCCGCCGAGTGTACACAGGCAGCAACCGACAGCTTGGCTGCCATGGCTCACCGCCAAAAACCTCCAGCACCAAATATTTGGCCATATCTATGCGCTGCACCAGCTTGGGGAAGCCCTGGAACATGGGCAGGAATTCGGGGCGGTGCTGCGCCAGGAGCGCCTCCACTGCCGACAGGTTCCAGAAGCGGTGCTGCCAGCCAAGGCGCGGAGACAGCTGCTCCCTGCACGTGGCCATCCAGGCGGCATGTGCCTCAGGTATGCTGCGCCAGAGGGAAAGGAATAATTATTAGGAAGGGTTGGCGGGAGCGGCAGCAGGTGGAGACCCCTCACATGCAAGTGCATGCCGTGACACGGCTCCGTTGCTTGCCTCTGGTCCCCCAGCCACATGGTGTGGTAGATTTTAGGAACGGATTTGGGCGCGTTTGTCACGTTGCGCCTCTGTAACTGCTGCTGCTGCTGCTGCTGCTGCTGCTGCTGCTGCTGCGCCGGCGCCACCTGCGCTCATTTGGGGCGCCCACCGGTGCAGGTCAGGGGACGCCGGAACGCAGGAATGCAGGCCGTGATGTGGCACCAAAACCTGCGCCTCACCGTGTTTGTGCGTGGGACTATGCTGAGGGATGCGGGCAACTGCAAAGGGAGGATCTGCAGCAAGATGTGAACCAGATGGGCGGTGGCGGCGGCGGCAGGGGTGCCCCACTCAGACCCACTCACGGTTTGCGCTGGTTTTAGCAGCAGGCATGCCAGCAGGACGGCGACCAACACCCAAGGCAGCAGCTTGAGGAGCAGGTCGAAGCGAGCTCTCCAGGGGGTGGGGCCTGCGGCGTTGACGACAGGAGCCAGTATCAGCGCATGTGTGGTCACAGTTCATGTTGCATGCCCACAAAATCATCCCAGACCACGGCGCACACCCTTCCAAGCGAGGCCCCCTTCGGCGTCCGGTGGCTGCCGAGCGTCAAGCCCGCTGAAATTTTGCATGGCTGCTGCAAAGCAGGCTAAATATGCTGGGGGCAGTGTTGTGAAGGCTATAGCCGACCCCTACCACTTGTTGCCGCCGCTGCAAGGCATTTCCAGCCGCCGCGGCAGGCATGTTATTCCTCCGACAGGCCCATGGCCATCTTATCCGTTGCTTGATCTCAGCAAAAGGGCGAGTGCCATCAAGTGCAGCAGTCCTGGTGGGATCCGCATAGCACAACCGTCTTCCAGGCGCACAAGTGTGAGCGGGGCGCAAACATGCCACTCCAGGCATCAAGCTGCACGTGGCCCGCCTGGCTGTGGCGGCACACATCGAATGTTACAAGCGCCGCAGCATGGCTGCTGGGCGTGGCATCTGAGCCACGGTTCACGCCCGCTGCTGAACGCAGCGAGAGTGGAGGGCAGACGGCGCCGGAGCGCCACAGGAGTCGAGAAAAGGGCAGACAAGGGATCAATGGGGGTAGGGTCAAGCAAGGGAGTGGTAACTGCTGCAGGTCAGTCGGTCGGTCGGTCAATGGGTCAGTCGGATGTGTCGGTCACTGCCTACTCAGGCTGTCATCTGCTGAACTAGAGCGCACCCCGCACTGGGGTGGCGGTGGTGCCGCCGCAGGGTGGGGCTGGCACACCAGGGCATTGCTGCTGTGCACGACGACGACGCGGTGAGCGGCCGCCAGGGCGTGTGCAGCAGCTGCTGCTGCTGCTGCCTCGTCAAGCTGAGCCTGCACGTGCCGCACCGCCCTCACTTCTTGGCCGACGGCTCTTGCCGGTACGGCGTCCAGTGCAGCCGGTTCAGGTCGATCTCTATGTTGCGCTGGTTGGCGATCGTCCTGCAGTAGGTGGGGTGAGCCGGGTGAGCAGCAGAGGCAGCGTTGGGTAGCCAAGATCGCACACGACGCCCTGCCAAGCTGTGGCATGCACACACAGGCATGGCAGCTGCTGCCCATTGAGCTCAAGCGGCGTGCTCCACGCCCAACCAACGCAATGCCACCACCCACGCACTTGAGGTGCTCCTCCACAATCTTCTGGGTCACGGAGATGATGTGGTCGCCCTTCCAGTACTTGATCAGGCTCAGCGACTCGAGCGTCTTCACCACGTCGTCTGCAGGCAGGTGCAGGTGGGCGGAAGAAGGGACAAGTGGAGGGGGCGGCCGGGCATCCCACCCGTGCCTGGGTGGACAGCTCACAGAGTGGTGAACAGCCAATGAACTCACAACTGTGCTGGTAACCAGCCGGCCCCTGGCAGCAGCTCCAAGCTCTGACCACCAGCCAGCCACCCGCGCGGATGGTGGCGCGCTCCAAGGCGCCCTTGACAGCCCGCCCACAAACCTGCCCCCAAGCCCTCGCGAGGGCTCGCCCCAAACCCAACCAGCACGGACTCCACACGACTGGTGTCAATGGTCGCTCACCCGTGCGGATGGCGGTGCGCTCCGAGATGTCCTTGATGGACAGCGAGGCCTTGTGCTCCCGCAGCACCTCCAGGATCTCGCGCGTCCAGTAGGAGCGGTAGGACACCTGCGCCAGGGTGGGNTGGGGAGTTTGCATTACAAGGGGGGGTGGGCAGAGTGCGTCGCAAGGGGGGTGGACAGAGTGCGTCGCAAGGGGGGTGGGCAGAGTGCGTCGCAAGGGGGGTGGGCAGTTTGCGTCACAAGGGAGGTGGGCAGTTTGCGTCACAAGGCGGGTGGGAGGTTTGCGTCACATAGGGAGCCGCTTGCTGCCCCTGCCGGGAGCGTGCGCGCCTGCCGCCGGCCTTCACCACCAGTGCACCAGTGCCACTCCACACGCCCGGGCCTGAGAGCGCCTGCCCAAGTGGGAGGGGCGGCATCAAACCACCGCCCGCACAGACCAGACCGCCCCATCTTGCCGCCCACCCCCATGTTGCCGCCCACTCACCGCGCCCAGGTCGGAGAGGGGGCGCTCCGGCGAGCCCACCCGCCCCTCCTTCTTGGACAGCTCGTAGGAGAAGGCGATGAGGAAGCGGCCGTAGCCCTGTGGGCGGCGGGGGCAGGTGCAGGGGGTGATTGGAAGGGAACAAGTTCGAAGGGAACATACATCAGGTGGTTTTATTTGAAGGGACACATGGACAGGCGCGAGACTCTGGCTACCACCCGTGGAGCTCGCAACACGAGCAGACAACACCCAAGAAGGCCATCCTTCCCGCCCACCTTGCGCTGGTAAGGCGGCAGCGTGAGGATGCAGGCCAGGTTGTTGCCCTCCGCGCTGTTCTTCTCCTTGGAGAAGTAGCCCACGATGTGGTAGCTGCGGGGGGAGGGTTGTGGGGTGGGGCGGGCATCGTTGTAATAGCGCACGGCGTGTATCAGGCGGCTGCTCGGCCCAACGCAGCGCTGCCTGCTCGGCGGGTGTGGCCCTGCCCCTGCCCCTGCACAGCCGCCCCGCCCTCCCACTGCTGGGCGCTCGCTCACCCCTGCGCATCCTTCTCGCACAGCACGTAGAAGAGGAAGGGGTCGACATCGTAGTACAGAGTCTTGTGGTCCTGCAGACACAGGTGTTCAGTGAGCGCAGGCACAGCAGGGTGAGTGAGTGCAGGCACAGCAGGGTAAGGGAGGAGGAGGAGGGTGAGGAGCGGCCGATTTTCCAGGCACCAGGCTGCAACGCCCTGCCCTTGTAAAGCGCTTCAGGGCGCAGGCAGTCTGTAACACTTTCACGTGGGCTGGGGGAAACCAGTGGGGGAGCAGGCTGGTGGAGTTGCTCGGCTCTGGCCCACACAGCTGCGCATGCACGCCACCAGCCCCCACCCCTGCTTCACACGCATTGGCACACACACAGGCCCGGAACACAGGCCCCCGCCCCCCTGAGCAGCTCACTAGGAAGAGCTTGGACAGCAGGCACAGGTTCTGGCAGTACACCTTGCTCTTCTTGCCATCCACCTCAAACATGCTGCGGGGAGGGGCACACCAGACGTCGGTGGTTGAGCAGGGCGGGCAGGGACGCAGCGGCGCAGGCGTTGGCGCACGGCAAAGGACGGCTAGTGGTCCCAACCAAACTGCCAGCCAACATGCAAGCCAGAGCCAGCTGCCCCGCAGGAAATCGGCATCAGGAGAGGGCCCGCCTCCACAAACTTCCGCACCTGATGGGCGGGCTGGTGACCGCGCCGCCAACGTACGTTGGGTCGTTGGGCGGCGGCGGCGGCGAGCGGTAGATTTCGTCCCCCGGCGGGTGCCGCAGCTGGCACTTGGCCAGGTGGCGCAGCAGCGTCTTCTTCTTGCGGAAGTACTGCAGGGGGGAGAGGAGCAGGGGAATGGAGTGGGCTTTACAGCCAGGGTGGAGTGGACTGCGGGTGTGTGCACCCAGGTGGGGCTGGTGTTCACCGTGCCGCCAGCCCTCTCTCCATCAGGCGCCAACCCACCACCCAGCTGCTGCTGGACGGCAGCAGCTTGCCGCCGCATGCTGAAGGAAGACAGGCGCCCCACCTTGAGCGTGTACTCGCAGATATACAGCTTGTGGCACGAGGCGTGCGGCTCCGGGTAGGGAGAGTAGTACCTGGCGCACGTCGAGGGGTGGGGGGTGGGTGGATGCCAACACAGAAGGAAGACGGGGAGCGGCAGGTAGAGGGGGTCAATCTGCACCCTCAAACACAGCTGGCTTGGCTGCAGCAGGCGCCCACCAGGAGCCCCACCCCCTGATTTGGCTGCAACCTATCCCACCCTCTGAAACAAGGGGCCTCAAACACATGGCCTCACCAGGTGTCCATCTCGTGCCGCCCCAGCTCCACGGTCTGGATGTTCTTCACCTTGGTCTTCTCCTGGTGCTCCTTCTCCAGGTGCTGCGCACGTAAAGAGGTGAGAAGCCAAGCGAGTGGAGCAGACTGGGAGCATTCCAGGAGACGCCTGTGCAGTCGGTTCAAGCACAGCCAAGCCTAGTGGAGCAGACTGGGGGCATGCCAGGCGCCGACTGCAAGGCTCATGCGCCAAGGCGCCCTTGCTCTCCTCCGTGGTGGATGTGCCGGCAGCTACCATGATACCACCGGCGCGGCAAGGTGCTCAACGAGCCCACCCTGGCCTGGCACAGCTGTGAGCTATAAACACCAACTGTGTGAAGGGCCACACCGCACCTGGTCAATGGGCGGCAGCTCCTCCAGCGCAGCCGGCACGTGATGGATCTCTGCAGCATGTGGCAGCAGCGATCCAGCGCTCAAACATGCACTGTGCCCAACCGATGGCACAACAGCTCCGACAAACGAGCGCAGCGGCAGCAGCGGCGGCGGCAGAACCAGCGGCATCAGCATCAGCAGCGGGCTTGCATGCCATCCCAGCAGCCGCGCGCCGCACCCGTGTACTGCCGCTTGAGCCGCCGCGTCATCTTCTGGTCCCCAGACATGGGCCCCAGGTCGCCGCTGCCGCCGCCGCTGGCCACGCGGTGCAGGCCGTCTGCAGAGGCCACCTTGGCGATGGAGGCCACCCGCTCCTGGCCCACCCACTCATCCAACCGCTTGTCGACTGCAGGACAGGGAGCCAGGGGCGGTGGTGGTGAGGGCAGCGCATGGGCCAGCTGTGCACAGTTGCAGCGCAGCCGGCGAGCTCGCAAGGCAGCATCCGCACCGCCATTGGCATGGACAAAGAGGCGGTGCAGCAGGGGCACCCGCCACAACAGTGTGCACCAGACAGCGGGTTCAGCAGCAGGGCCGCCTCACCAAGCGCGGCAGCGACAGCAAACAGCGGCACAGCAGCGACGCAGCAGGGGCTGTGGCACAGCACAGGGGGCTCACACTCTAGGTAGTGCACGTAGTAGCGCCACTTGCCCGTCTTGCCGTCCTGCTTGCGCTCAATGACGTCCGCCGCATCTGCAGGTGGTCGAAAGCAAAGGCGCTTGTGAGGGAGGGGAGCGCGGCGCACGCGGCGAGCGTGGCGGCAGCAGGGTGGTGGCGACGCTTCGCCGGCCGCGTGCAGGCCAGCCCAGCAGCAGCCCCGCTGGACTTACGGTACTGCTGGTCAAAGGTGGCCTTGCATGACACGCGCGCGTTCACCTCGTACGCCTGCAGGGCAAGCCGAGGCTCGCAAGTGAGCGGCAGGAGGCGGCGACAGGGCGGCGGCGGAGGAAGTAGCAGTTTAGCGCGGAGCGTCTCGAACTTTGGCACGAGGTTGGCGGACGCACAGCGCTCACCGGTTGGGAGGGCCCGGCGCCGCTGGCGTCTCCCTTGCGGGGAGGGGCCATTCCGGCGCCCCTGGCTGCAGCGCCGACTGCAGAACTTGACTTTCGGGCACTTGCTGCGGCGCTGCCGCTGGTCCGCGAGGTGCCAGCACCCGCTCGCCCGAGCTGCGTCCAGAAACCGCTGCTTCGCGGGGCTGAGAACGCTGAAATAATCTCACAGAAGCGATTGATGAAGGAACAAAGGCGAGCGGTGTCCTGTGCAGTGCGCGGCGAAAAACCAGCACACGTGGCCTTCCATGCGGCACTGCGGAGCCCTGTAAACGCCTGGGGTGCTGCCTTTCAACGTCAGCAGCCGGCAGCAATATTATGGACGACCCGAGGCATCCCTAACTAGCCCAGCCTGCCTGAATGGTTCTTGAGCAGGCCCGCGCGGCCCTTGCGGCCCTCTACACCTCCCCCAACGAGTGGGTGTTGAGCAGGGTAGCACATGCAGTTGCGCAGCTCAATCGATCGAGCCTCCCGTTGTCGCTGCCGCCGCCGCCGCGACCGCTGCCGGTCGGGCACAGGCACCTGTTGGGGAGGGCTGCTAGCACCGCCATTCGTGTGCACCTGTTGGCCCCCTCACCCCCACCACTGCCTCGTACTCCCGTGCCAACCCTCAGGGAGGAGCGCCGAGCGGCAGACGCCTGGCTGCGCGGCTTTGCGACGCAAGAGGGGGCGTGGCACCGCCTGCTGGCCCTGCTGGCCGACCCAGCCGCCGCCGAGCACGAACGGTTCTATGCTGCCACCTCGCTGCGGCCCCTTGCCCAGCGCCAAAAGGAGCCGGTGCAGCCAGACGCAGCGCCTGCGGCGGCACAGCTGCTAGCGCATCAGTATGCTGCCGCGGCAGCGGCCGGGGCTTGGGCGGTCGCCAACCCCCTGGCCGGTTGCCTCGCTGCAGTTGCTGTGCGGTCGCAGAGCTGGCCGGCAGAGCAGCTCGTGCCGCAGCTGCTGTCCCTGCTGCACAGCGCTCTACAGGCTGTCAAAGGTACGGCCGGCAGCAGCAGCAGCAGCCAGCTGGCCGCAGCTGTGCACTTGCTGTCGGCGCTGGCGGAAGCAGCCTGCAGCCTGGACACAGGCATGCACCCTCAGCGGCGCGAGGCAGCCAAGGCAGCCCTGGCTGCCGCCCCCGAGCCGCTCGCCGCAGTGCAGCAGGCGCTTGCGGCCGGGGGCAAGGCGCAGATGCAGGCGGCAGCACTGCAGCTGGTGCAGGCATGGTGCGCACTGGGCCCTCCCCCCGCTGGGACGGAAGCAGCGAGCGAGCTGCTGCAGCAGATGCACCTTGCCGCGCTGGACCCTGGGCTGGGCAGCGCTGCGGCAGAGGCGGTGGCGGCGTTGTACATCAGCTGCTGCTGCGAGCCCAGGGGTGGCGGCGGTAGTGACGGCACCGGCACCGACGGCAGCAGCGAGCAGCGCCGGCAGCAGCTGCTGGGCACGCTGTGCGGCCTGCTTCCCAGCTTTGCGTCTGCCCTGCAGCAGGCCCTCGGCGAGGCGCACGGCAGCAGCGGCCAGCAAGCCCGGCTGCTGAACGGGGCCCTGGGTATCCTTGGCGCCGCCGCCAAGGCGGCAGACAGCCAGGGGCAGCTGGGGCCACCAACTGAGCAGCAGGTGGCATCCAACACTGTCCAGCTGGCTGCTGATGTGGCGCTTGCCGCCATGCAGCAACCCCAGTTTGATGTTGTGCTGGCAGCCCTGCAGCACTGGGATGAGCAGCTGGAGCGCTGGAAGGCCGCCAGTTGCGGCGGCAGCGGCAGCGGTGCCGCATGCAGCCCGCAGCAGCAGCAGGCGCTGGTCGGGCAGCTGTGCAGCTCGCTGCTGCAGCGCATGACGCTGCCGGCCCAGCTGCCATCAGCGTGCCTTACAGCTGATGCCAGGGATCTGCCTGATGCCGTGCAGCAGGCAAGTGGTGGCGTCGTGCAGAGGGCTGTTGCCAGCGCTGCCTGCGCCACTGCGTGTTTCCTGCCGCGCCACTGCGGCTGGGCTGAAGATCAACATGTATGAGCGGGCATGTGCCTTGAAAGGGCAGGTGTGTGGATTTGAAAGCTGCAGAGCGCTTCTTCTCTCATCCTCTTCGGTGTTTGTAGGTGCGGCGCGAGGTCGCAGACACCTTTCGAGCCGCAACCGAGTGCCTGGGCGTGCCAGCCGCGCGGCAGCAGCTGCTTCAGCTGGCGCAGCAGGCGCAGGCGGCGTGGCAGAGGGGCGGCAGCTGGCAGGAGTACGAGTGCGGTCTGTATGCCCTCAACCTGGTGTGGGCTAAGCAGCGCAGCGCACAACCTGGCGCAGTGTGCGTGGCGGAGGCACGCCAGGCGTCGGCCCTGGTGGCAGCAGCGCTCCAGCCCGGTCTGCCCAAGCTGGCCGGCACTGCCCTGACTCTGCTGGGTGGCATGGCGGAGCAGCTGCCGCTCCTGGAAGCAAGTCGGCAGGAACAGCCAGCCCTGCAGCAGCACCACCAGCAGCAGCAGCAGCCGCAGTCGCAGCAGCCTTTGCAGCACCTGCTGTCGCTGCTGGTGCAGCTGCTGCAGCAGGCACACGATGACAAGCTGAGCCGCAATGCGGCCACCTGCTGCTCTCGGCTGGCCGCCCACCGCCCGCTGGCTGCACTGCTGGTGGCCCGCCATCCCAGCTGGAGCGATGCGCTGTGCGCGTGCTTTGCAACGGCCAGCAGCCAGCAGCCGCAGCATGCACAGCACGGAGAGGACCAGCCAACATCCCACTTCCTGCTGAGTGCCATCTGCCACTTGGCCGCAGCAGGCGCAGAGGCAGGGCCACCAGCAGAGAACGGCCAAGAAGCAGCAGCAGCTGCAAGTCAGCATGGCAGCCAGCTGCTGCTGCAGCTGCTCAGCCAGCCCGCAGCCGCGGCCGAGGCCGCGCTTGCTGCGGCGGCAGCGGCCTTGGATGCTGAGCTTAGGCAACAGCAACTCGGTCAGGCAGCAGTGCATGTGCAGACAATCGCGGTTGCGCTCGAGGCGGCAGCAGGCAGCAGCACCAGTGATGGCAGTGGCAGCCAGGAGTTCCGCAGAAACGGCTTGGCAGAGCAGCTGCCGATTGTGCTGGCCAGCCTTGCTGGGGTGCTGCAGCAAGCCGTGGCAGCTGCAGCAGCCGCAGCCAGTGCCCAGCTGCCTGGCGAGCCCCTGCTGCTGCAAGCGCTGTGCAGGGTGGCAGCTGCCACTGCGCCCACCCCTGCTGCCGTTGCAGGCCTGCAGCTCCTGCAGCCATTTGCAGCAGCGCCGCAGCACCCATGCATCCTGCTAGCGCTCACTGCCACGGCAGGCAGCACCTGCCTACAGGACAGCATGCCACAGCTGCAGCACTCAGTCAGTGCTTGCATCCAGGCAGCCGCGGCGCAGCATGCGGGCGACCCGGATTGGCAGCCAGCACTGCTGCAGCTGGGGGAGGCCTGCCTGGTGCACCTGCCCGCCGTGGCAGCTGATGCAGCGGCGCTGGATGCGCTGCTGGGGGCAGCGCAGCACGGCATGCGCTCCTACCACCGCACCGTGTGCGAGCAGGCTGTGAGCTTTGCAGAGGCCCTCTGCTGCGCCGGCAGCTGTGCGGCAACAGCAACAGGGGCGGGCCACGGCCCGGCAGCGGCATCGGCGAGGCACCAGTTGCAGCGACGGCTGGATGATGGTGGGCTTGGGTCGGCGCTGGTGCTGGGCCTGCTGCTAGCTGCGGCGGGCGCCATGCCTCCCTATATGATCATTGCCATAGCAGACGCGCTGCACCGCACATGGCGGGCAGTGGGCTATGACAGGTGCGGCTGCCCGTCGGTTGGTACGAGGGGCAGAGGGACTGAGGCACTGGCCAATGTTTGCGCAGCAAGGCATGTTGTAGTTGCCTGCATGTACGGGAGCCACTGGCCAATCATTGTGCAGTGAGGCATGCAGCAGCTGAGCCTTGCTTACGCCGCACGCATGCAGTAGCCGCCTCCATGCAGCTGAGCCTTGCTTACGCCGCACGCTCCCTGGCTGCCCACTGCGCAGGTTTGGGGCCTGGCTGCGCAGCGCTGCCCTGGAGAGCGCACCAGAGGATGCGCCATGGCGGCGCTGGAAGCCAGAGGCGCAGCAGGCAGCTGTGGCCGACCTGCTCAGCCCGCAGTGCGCCCAGGACGCGCGGCGATTCAAGCGACTGCTCAAGGTGAGTGTGGCAGGTGTTCTCTTTCGCTGTTTTGGCGAAGTGCACTGGCCGCCTTCAAGCGACTACTCTAGGCGGGGACGCGGGCTGAAGGGCACACGGCATCGGCTGGCTGTTGGGCAAGGCAGCAACGTTGGGCAGTCTGCACTGCTGACGGCCATTGCCATGGGACTGTGTGCGTGGAGCCGCGCGTCTGCGACTGCAAAGGCGTGCCTGTTCTGGGCAGCCTGGCGGTGTGCTGCCTAGCCTGGCTCCTGCTGCCTGCCCCTGCAGGTGCTGACTGGAGGCAAGAAGAAGGGGCAGCGGGTGGACCAGCCTGCAAGAGGCGCCTGACAGCTGCCCACGGGCACATTCAACCCTTGACTAAAACCTGTCTGTGCCAGCAGTGGCTTAAAAAGCTGCCAAGTCATTTGGCAGGTGTGCACGCCCCGTGTAAAGTCAGGCGCGTCAAGGAAAGGAGGCAAGAAACAGTACTGCTAAAAAACAGGGGCGGCGGGTGGTCCCTACAAGCCAGCCGCAGCGTGCTCGTGCACTCAGTTGCAACAAAGACAGGGACCGGCGACGGGCCGATCATGCAGGCAGAGCGCTCCAACGCTGCTCCTGTGCGGGCGCGGCTGGGTGCTGCGTCATGCCTGGCTGCTGCCGCCGCCTGCGCTGCTACGATCGCAGACCTGCGCTGCCCACATCTAGCGGGGCCGGATACCGGTGGGAGGCAGCCGCCGCGTGCAGGCTGGGCGTGCACCGCTCTCACAGCGAAGGCAGCTGCCTACCTCCAACGGGGCCCGTAGGAGCTGGCTGCACGCTCGCCAGCTGCCTGCCTCGCTCGCTCAGCGCGGGCAGGCGCATTGTGGGCTGGTCGCTGCCGGGCGACCCCGTGCCCGCTGCCCTGGCCGGCGCGCGCCCTCAGTGAGGCTTGAGGCCACTGGTTGGATGCCGGCAGCCCGCTCAGCGCCCGCCTCACTGGCCGGCACGCGGCCTCAGTGGGGCAAGCGGCCCTCAGTGGGGGCGGACCTGGTAGGAGTTGGCCATGGCGACCACACGGAACCAGCGTGAAGGCGCGTAGTTCTTCTCCTCCTTCAGGATCTTCATGTACCGCACGTCCAGCCCGCTGGCTGCAGGGGTGAGGCAGGGGTGGTGAGGACGGGGTGTGTTGAGGGCGAAGCAGGGTGAGCGTCGGTCAGTGGGGAAAGTCTGTCTATGAGGGTCTGCATGTGTCGCACGTCCAGCCCGCTGGCTGCAGGGTGTGGGGGAGGCACGTGAGCGGCCGGGTTGTGCAGAGCAGCCGGTAAGTGCAGGCTGAGCAGCGGCAGCGGCGGCAGAAGCACACCTCCAAACTGCTGACTCGACAACCGTTGGTCAGCATGGCCACTCCCTTGCAAGTCATTTGCAAGTCATTTGCAAGTCATTTGCAAGCGCACCTGAGGGCTTGCCGGGCAGCACAAACTGGGCCATGATGGGGCCGTAGTCGCGCTTGGTGGACTCTACCGTCCCCGCCTCCACTGCGGCAGATAGACAGGGGTTGTGATATGATCGGGCCATGCCGCGCACTACATCTGCATCTGTGCACAACACCTTGTGCTTGGTGGAATCCACCACGCCCGCCTCCCACAGCACCCGCCTCCAATGCAGCACATTGAAGAAGGTGCAGTGACAGCCCTGGTCAAAATGCGCAGCGTATCTGGGGCACCCATCCGCCCCGGCAGAGCGGCGAATGAAGGCGCCAACCGGCAGGACCACGGACCTGTGAGCCGGCAGCGCAGCGTGTGCTCCCGCCCACCCTTCAAATTCTTCAGGCTCCACACCTGCGCAGCGGCGGCATGAACAAAAAGGCAGCACAGGTCAGCACGGCTTGAATCAGCCCAAGCCACTACTTGGCAAGCAAGCCTCCACAGGTCCCACAGTGCAGTCCTCGCCTCGCCACGCGTTGGTATGGGGGCATCCGTGCACATGGCAGCAGCCGCCGCAAGAACATGGGAAGAATGCAGCCGGCGCCCACCAGCTTGCGGTCGCGCTCCCGCCACTCTGCACTCTGCTCAAACGCGCCCTTGCCCGGCAGCGCCAGCAGCTTGGCCTCGTTGGGCGCATCTGCAAGCAGGAAACACACAGGGTTTGTGACTTAGTGATTACATTGTGCACGCAAAAAAGCAGTGCAACCAGCTTGGCCTCGTTGGGCGCATCTGCGGAGGGCCAGCACAGCCGAGCATGCGTGTTGGTGGTGTGCGCATGCGTGTGCATGCGAGCAGCGCGAGCAGCATGGCCTTGTGGAGTGCATGTGCGGGTGGTGGTTGGAGCAGGGTTTAGGGTTTGATTGGGGTGGGGGGTCCACGCCTGGCAGCGACGATGGCGACCACCTGCCAGAGGAGCAGCAGCAGCAGCAGAGCGAGCAGGGCACTGCACTGGCTTTGCGGTGGGTGCAGCACCCCGGCCTCAGGCCTGCTCACCCGTCTCGCAGTGCACGCGCTGCACGGAGCGGGGCAGCGGTACCGTGATCTCCACCCCCGTGGCCGTCTTGGTGGCGGGATACTCCGCCAGCAAGCGCAGGTAGAGCGTGAGCTGCGAGGGTTGGGCGAGTGGTGGGAAGCGAGAGGATAATGTACTGTTCAGCAGGAGGGTGGGTGGCGGGGGTCTCGGCCAGCAGGCGGGGGTAGCGCGGCAGCTGCAGCAGAGAGGTTTCAGGTTCACATGGCAGTTAATGTAGAGCGACAAAGGAATGGTGTGGGGTGCTCAGCATGCAGGTAGAGCGCTGCACACCCAAGCTTGAGTGCACACACACGCGACATGTCGAGCAACCACCTTGTCCCCGCGGTACATGTCCATGTCGTCTCGACAGTCGAACACACGCGCCCAAATTTGGGTGCACACAAGCAGAACAACATGTCGAGCACCCACCTTGTCTGGGCTGTACATGTCGTCCTCCACCAGCCGATGACCCACCCAAAGTTGTGTGCACACACACACGTGACATGTCGAGCACCCACCTTGTCCAAGCTGTGCACGTCTCGCCCTCAATAGTCGAACACACGCAAACCCAACTTCAGTGTTCACACACAGAGCCACATGTGGAGCACACACCTTGTCTGGGCTGTACATGTCGTCCTCCACCAGCGGGTAGACGCGGAAGGGGGGCCGGAAGGAGCGGGAGGACCTGCAGGACGCCAGGAGACTTGCATTAACATTGAGACTGTTCTGCGCCAGTGGCGGTTGATCGGCTGGGAGAGGTTGATCGGCTGGGAGAGGCGCGGGGAGGGGGCTGGAGGGAGCGCGATGGCCCCCAGAGCACCATGCAGGGCTGGCGAGCTCTCGACATGCCTGTTTTTGTTGCCTGCCCAGCGCTGCGTGATGAAGAGCACTGATCAATGAAGATTCAACCCGCAAATCCATAGAGCCACACAGCAGCACAGGGCCCGCCCACACCGCTCACCGGTAGTTCATCAGCGCAAAGTGGCCGTCAGGCGGAACCAGCTCCAGCACGCGCTCCGAGTCAAACCGCTCCGCGTTCACCTGTGGTTGAATGAAAAGCCAGGCGGGAGGCAAGCATGTTGGAGGTGGGCAGATTGGTGCACAGGAGCGGGCCGCGCGTATCGCAACCAAACGTTGCTCATGCTCACGGGCTGCCTCGCGGGCTCGTGAGGGCTGGCCAGCCCAGCATATGCTGCTAGGCCATATGGCCATTATGGCTGCCAGGCCAAGCCACAACACACAGCCAGTGGTGCCTCACCGACTCGTGAATGCTGTAGGTGTCCAGCATGACCACATCTGCACACACAGCAGGTGCGGAAGGGTGCGGAAGCACGGCCTCAGATTGACGCAGCACGGCTCAGGGCTGTGCGTAGGGCTGGCACTCTGCAGGGCAGCATGAGGGCAACCACGGCCAGCGGCCGGCAGCAGCATGCAAGCATGCATGCATGCACGTGGTGGCACATCGCCTGTTGCCGATTAGCAAGCACACACACACCCGAGGCCACAGCTGCTCGGCACGCGCTGCTCTCGCCGACCAACTCCCAGCTGTTGTCGCAAGCGCAGGCGCAGGCAAGCAAGCAGGCATACCCGCGTCCGAGCCGTAGCTGCTGAGCATGCGCTGGTGTCGGTGCAAGTGCCCAAAGCAAGACGCACACAAAAGCACTGTGATGCCCAACCAACTGCGAAGCACGCACCCGCATCCGAGCCGTAGCTGCTGAGCATGCGCTGGTCTCTGCGGCCCAGGATCAGGTTCTCGCTGAGCCCCAGCCGGATGGGCGGGCTGCCGCTCAGGTAGCTCTTGATCTGCAGGGGGCAGCTTGGGGTGATGGGTGTCAACGCTGTAACACTCTAGCTGGAGAAATGAGCACCGGCTGGATGGGCGGGCTGCCGCTCGGGTAGCTCTTGATCTGCGGGTGGAGGTTGGGCATGGAAGCTAACTGGCCATTACCAGCAGGTGTCAGCAGCCAGCAGTGCAACGAAGTCAAGCTTGCATGGCTCACATCCTTCTCAGAGATAGCACACAGTGCTGAAGCACTGCAATTGCACTCGCCTGTATCGCGCCCACAATGCTACTGCTCTTCTGGTGCCCGTTGGCGTCAAAGATGGCAGTCAGCTTCTCAACTATGTCCACGAAAATCTCCTCCTGCGTTCGATAGCAGGGGAAACAGCATTGTGCTGGTGCTGGGGTTGGAACACAGCTTTGCAGCCGGCTTCTCCACCACTGCCCTCGAACATCTCCTCCTGCGCAAGGTGAAGACTGCGCCAATACAGGAGGTCAGCGCCTTTCCTTTCTGAAGCCCCGGGTGCATTGTCACTGTGCAAGCTAACTCAGTGCGAGCCAACTCAGTGCAACACGCCTTGTTGTGCATGTTCAGTCGCTTTGCAGCACGGCGCCCATGACTTCCACCCGGTGTGCATGCAATCCGTTCTGAAGCTTGAAACACACCTTGGCGCCTGTCCGGTCGGTGTCCAGCACACTCTTGATCACTTCTGTTGGCCCGGTGGCTCCGCCAGGCAGCCTCATGGTGCCGCCGCCCTGACAAAAAGCAAGGTGAGGGGGCGAAGGCAGGCTGGAGTGGGAGCAGCCGCGGTAGCTGGTTGGGGCTCGCCAGAGCACAAATGTGCTGCTTGGCCGCTTGGGTTTGCAGCCCAGCAAGTTCACCTCTGCGACAGCTGTGTGTGTGCGCCTCAAGCCAGCCGCAAGCGGCACGGCCACCAGCGATGGCATGATCAGGCGGACAGCAGCAGCTGCGCGTCACAACTCGGGGTCTGCTCACCGGGATGCGCGGCTTCACAATGAGCGGCTCCATGAGCACAAACTGCTTCAGCCGCTCGGTGGACGAGTTCTGCATTGGCGGGGAAAGTCATGCAGGTTGGCGCAGGGTGTTGCGTACAGCTGTGCAAATCATGCTGCAACCGCGCATCGACAGAGGCGCGGAGTCGGACACGCACGCAGCACAGCATCAATAGGGGGGCAAGGCTTGCCTGCGGGAAGCCGTTGTCCACCACCTTTTCCAGCCGTATGCTGAAGAAATGCACGGCCAATTAACGCGAAATCCACCAAACAACACACCTGCGGGCAGCCGGAGTCCACCACCTCGTCCACGCGTATGCTCAGGCTCAAGGCCAACTAACATGAAACCCATAAACAACTCACCTGCGGGAAGCCGTAGTCCACCACCTCGTCCAGCAGCTCGTAGACGAGCAGGAAGTTCTTGCGGATGACCTGCAGCAGTGCGGAGGATAGGTTACAGTTCACAGCCAGGTGGCCGGGTGAGCAGCACAACGACAAGCAGGAATTTTTTTCGGACGACCTGGGAAAGGGCACAGGTGGGCAACGTACTGGTATGCCCCGGCGGCATGCGTGAGCACGAGCGGCGACTTGGGCGGGCAGCAGCAGGCAGCAGGACCCAGCGGCGCTCTGCTGTTCCGCAGCCAACCCATGTTCACACTCAAGCCCGTTCTTACCTCCTCTGAGACGTAGCCAAAGTAGTCTCGGCAGATCCAGTAGAGGCGCATGAGCAGCTCGGTGGCGAGGGAGGGCGACACGTTGTCCCGCGTGACGGCCACCCAGTACAGGCCGCCCACCTGTGTGTGACAAGCAGGGGCACACTGGCTTAGCAGGCAGGCAGCCCAGGCAGGTGAGCGTGGCGTCGTCGCGTGACACCTGCGCTGGCGCATGACACCTGCTGCCCAGTCCAGGCCGCCCACTTGGGGCAGGCATGGTCGGGTGGGGCCCAGGTTTGCAGCGCTGCGCGCAGACAAGCGGGTAGGAGGCCGGTGCGCTGCCGATGTCAGTTCCAATGTGCCACTTCCCGCACACATACACACCCCGCAACCGACCTTCACGTGCAGGTACTGCACTCCATCCACGTGGAAGGCGGGCGGCGCGTCCTTGCCGGCGCCATCCCAAAACTTGGCCTTGCGGAAGAAGACCTCGGTGCTCGTCTGCAGAGGTGCATGTGTGGGTGAGAACATCAGAGGGCAGCTGGAACGACAGAGACCGGCAGTCACACAGTTTGCAGGGTATGGGGGAACACCTCGGTGCTCAAGTACATGCGGGCGTGTGAGGCGCCGCCATAGGCGGGCAGGAACCGGCAGCACGCAGCCCAAGCACGGCCTTGCAAACAGACACATGTGTGTGCTCGCCTGCAGCCACGCCATCAGCTGGCAGCGCCCCAGCAGCACTGCACTGCACTGCACTGCAAGGCCGCACCCACCCGCTACCACCCACCTTGGGCACGTTGCCCCGAAAGTCCTTGAAGATGATGGTGTCCCCCCGGGGGCTCAGCAGGAAGATCTGCGACAGCATGGCCGCTGCTGCCGCCGCCGCCGCTGCTGCTGCTGCTGCTGCTGCTGTGGTCACCGCTGAACGGTGATCTGCTAGGCCGCTAGGTGAGGGCTGCTACGAGGTTGACGCGGTTGCAGCCGCTGTTCTTACTGCTGTGCCGGACGCTGCTGCTGCTGCTGCTGCTGCGTAGAGGGCGTCGGCTGCTGGCGCTGCTGCCACCGCTTACTGAGTCTTGGTCTTTTTGGTGGTGAACAGGTTCAGCACAGCGTTGCCCTGCACAGGCGGGGTGCAGCAGCGGTTGGTCGGTTCGGCTGCACGCCAACAGGGCAGCGGCGGAAGAAGCTGCAGCAGCATCCTGCCGGGCTTGCAGGCAACCGCTCCCACCAAACCGTGCGGCAGCGGTGGTGGCAGCGCCAATGCGCGACACTGCGACCAACATCCAGTGAGATAGGAGCAGCAAAGCAAACAGCCAGCTAAGGTGGCCCAAGCCAGCGCACCAGCGCGTTGAGCACGATGACGGCGGGGATGAAGACCAGCACGGCGATGAGAGCCACGTTCAGGTCCTGACGAGGGAAGGGCAGCTCGTAGCCGAACAGCAGGTTGTTGGCCATTATGGCGGGGGCGGGGAGCGAGAGGGCTGCAGTCGGGT